>PVJD01000904.1:0-330692 GCA_004026545.1 Mormoops blainvillei | reverse complement strand
GTGTTTTCCCAGGCTTCAATAAAAAATTAAATTTACCTCTCATTAGAAGATAATGTTATTGAATGCTATACCCTTCCCTTCATAACATATATTCTCTCCTGGATTAGTATAAGGCTAAACTGCTGTAAAAAAGAGACCCAAAATACTGTGGCTTATTAAAAAAAAAAGAGAGGGAATTCTCTTTCTCACATAATAAATAGCACAGAGTTTAGTGAGACAGATCTACATCACTCAGATTCAGGATTCAGGTTCGTTTCATCTGGTTGCTCCATGATCTCAGAGTGTAATGTTTTTGTTTGCATGGTCAAACTATTGATAGAAGGTGCCATGTCTAGGTTCTAGCCAGTGGGAAGGGGAAATGAGTGGGAGGAATGTGTGTCCATTGTTTTAGGCCCAGATCGAGAGCTGGCACGCAACAGTCCTGCTCATGTGTGAGAACTTAGCCACGAGGCCATTTCTGACAGCAAGGGAGTTTAGGAAATACTGGAAGCTGGGTAATCAGTAATTCGTTATTATGGGAAAAGTTAGAAAGGATTTCTATGGACAACCAGCCCTCTTGGCCACATCTTGGTAGTACAGCATCTATTTTAGGCTTGATTCAGCTTTTCGCAAACCTCATTAATCGCAGAGGGAAGACAGGACATAAACCTGTCAACCTACCTGTTCATCTTTCACTGAAACTGAGTCACAGAGAGCTATTTACATAGTAATGACAAGGGCTTGGATTTCACTACATCTCTCTTATTTGTCTAATCATGTACTTATCCAGAACTATTTCTGCTCTCCCTCATATTTTTGTACATTTGTATACTTCAGTGTCTTGATTTTTCAGTAACATGTAATTGAATTGAGACTTGCCTAATCTTTTTTTTTTTTGCCTCTCTTCTACTTCTTACTGAATAACTCCTACTATCGATAATTCATTAATTGCAAAAAGAGAAGAGGGGAATGAATGATAGTCATCACAGGGATTTCCACAGTTCCATACATAATAATTTCATGAAAGGAATTTTAGTAAAATATGTGAAAGTCCACAGTATGCTTATATAGTACATGAGAGATTCTGTAAGCAGAGTTATAAAAAATGGTATACAGTCTCTAACTATATTTCAAGAAAATGCTGCTTTTCTTGAATCTAAGCAACCCAGACAGTAGGTGAGGAACTTCAAAGGTCCTGGGGCCTACGGCCAGAGGCCCTACTGCTTGTTCCTTGCATTAGGGGTGGTCTATTTTCCCATGGGTCTGCTGCTTTTCTGTAGCGATCTGAGCAAGATGGTTGTGCAGCCAGAATGATTTTAAATCCAGAAGTCAGGTGTCAGTAAGTTCCTAGATCAGGTATGGGGTAAGAGGTCTTGAGCCTTTCAATCAGGGAACCACTATGTGATGCACAGGTGACCCCGTAGCAAGGTCTCCATTTACTATTTGCTTGGTGGTCCTTTGGAGATGGAGAAGGAAGGGGAGGGTGTATCATGGTGGGAGGAGGGGAGGTTGCCTTAGTGGCATCATGGGAAAAAGCAGGTTCTTGACCCTTGGCCTCTGGGTGGGGCTTTTGGGAGCTCAAGAGAGGAGGGGATGTAGGGTGGGAACTTGCACTTGCTAGGGAGGACATGTCTGACTTTTCATCCAGCATGTGAAGCGGGGGACCGCTGGAGGGTGCTTCTAAAGTTATAAATTGGTTCCCATAGCCATGGGCCAGTGAGAGACCCCTTACTTGCCGTTCTAATGGTGAGCAGGCCTTTCTCCCAGCATTGACAGCTCGCACATAGTGACAGCTTAAAATAATTTCTAGTCAACTGATTGAGAAAACTCTGATTAAGCCCTATGGTTTAGGAGAATTGATGCATGATGTAAGAAAGGGTGGGGTTTTTGAATTTTGTATAAAATGTGAGGATTTCATAAATATAGCCAATCACCTATACAATTTCTATCCTTATAATCATGAATATTTAAGAATTGACTAATTTCCACTTTATGTATGCAGTATACTCCTTGTCTAATATTCCTCTATTTGCATCTCTGATTTACCCAGACTACCAAAACATATTTCTCTTTCTCATAAACTATTGCATTGGAGAAGAATATTTATGATTCTTTGTCCTAATCTTATTTTGTGTTGTTTTAGTTGTAATTGTGTGTACCTAATTATATGTCTATCACATCAAGGACATGAAATATCTTGGAAGGATGGAAGAACATAACTTGATTTCAAGGAACAAGCTTGCTCACTGTTAATACTCAGTGAGTGTGTGTCGATACTATTATAATTTATAAAGCAGAATGTCTCCTTTACATGGCTTCTTAAGGCCCTTTCATTGATATGAAGTGTCTAAAGATATTTTACAGAACTATCTAGACTGTCGCACAGTTTTCTTTTGTTAAGTCCCATCTAATCCGAATATGCTATATGGAGCTGCATTTCTGGGAATATTCAGTTATGCAACACAAATTCCTAAGACGTTACCTTGGAATTCCAGGGATTTAATGTTTGGAGGCAGTAGCTTGAGTCGATGAGTTCACAGAAATGTATAAAGAAACTCATCTAATCTTGTTGAACTCAACCTTCTACTTCTTTCTAAATAATTTATCAGGAGTGTAGGATTCCTTTTTTTGCCAAGTGAGATACTGCCTCACATTCTTTGCTACTATTCGAAGCACAGTTGTTCTCCAATAGCTCATTCTTAACATTTCAGAGAGGCTTCAGATGTTTTCCTTAGGTTTGTTAATCATAAAGGCATTATAAAACTTTTCCAGACAAACTCCACCTGGCTCCTTCTTGTTTGGTACTTCCATAACCCTGATTACTCAGCATTTGTGTACATTTCCGCTTGTGTTTGGAAACTTGCACATCAGTAGAGAGAACTTTTTTTAGTTAGGGCTATCCAAAGTCAACTAAAGTAATAGTATATACGAGAGGCAATTGTTGCAACTGTCTGGCACTAAATAGAATAAATTGAACAATGAACCCATTAGAATGCCCTTGTGAAATATCACAAGCTTTGGGGACCGCTCAACAGTCCCTGCTCACTATTGAAAAACCATTTAATGCCACTCTAAAACATTATGACTTGCAATTTAGGTTTGAGATACTGAATTGAGTAAGCAAAGTCCTAAGTGGAAACCTGTTCTATAATACTTTTTGGCTTTTCAAAGATAAAACTCACAGAATCACAGAATATTCAGAACAGGATCTGAGATCTGAAAGCAGCTAAACCTTAATCTCTGAAGATCTAATGATCCTGACAGAATATATTATAAAGAACATCTGTTTAGTTGGCTTACACTGTCTGTGTTAAGAATCTTAATTTTGAAAGATATTAAATGGTTCTCTTACTATAGGCAGAACGTTACCAAGAATGAACAGCCTTCTACATGTTGGTTATTTTATTTTGCAAGTATTAAACCAATGCATTGCATTTCTACCTCCTCACTTCAATCACCTTTCAGTCATAGTCTTCTACTTCTACAGCCGAGTCTTGAGGAGGTGCAGGGTCTGAGGACCGGCAGGCACTGGGCTTCTTTAGCAATACAGTAGGCTTGAAAGCAAGGCTTTGTGGAGTTAAAAGTCCCTCTCACTCCTATCCTCATCTTTTTAAATTTTGATTTAACTCAACAAAGGGAATGTTTGGAAAACTTGGGGCACAGTTTTCCCATAGTGAAGAGAAAATACCTCTTCTTCTACGGCATCTGAGCCATTCCTTTCTTTGAAAGGCTTTCCTGGGACAAGTAAGTAGTTGTCTGGGAGGCTATTTCCATTTAGGATTTGAGAGAGATCGCCTTGTGGGCTAACGCAGAAGAGCATGGGACTCAATCCCAACAGATTGGATTTGGCTGTTCAGTGTGGCCATGAGGAGCCTTCAAAGCTGAGCTCTTTTGGACCTGTCCGCCATCCCATGTAGCATAAAGAGAACCCAGGAGTTCTTGAAACTTCCAAAGAGGAACTTGCAAAGCAGCTAAGTTTTGAGCCAGTTGGCCTGCCCTATGTCCCAGTTTGAGACTGTCCTAGTTTGCTCCAGTTGTTCCAGTGTAACTACAATAAACCTTCCTGTTACTCATAAATGTCTCAATTTGGATGAAAAATTTTATTGTCAACTTAACTATGGAGCCTACTAAGATGGAAGTGGTAGAAGAGGTAGGAGGTGGACTGTTGGGCCAGAGGGTTGGGTGTAAGAAATATCACAGATGCAAGGAGCTCTGCAGTACTGCCCAGCGCTGAGGTGGGGCTCCATTAGCCACAGAAGGCTACCAAGATTTTAGTGAGCTAAGAGACCACCAGATCAGGGATGATTCCAGCAAAGGCGTTTAGTCGCGAGTGCCAGGATGGGAAGCAGCAAGGAGGTGGGCCTGGACATTAAGCCGAAGATTCAGAAACTTCCATGGTTCTCTGTCTACACATAAGCTACAGCATTCAAGATGCCATCCAGACACTATTATGGAGGTCAGAGGTGTGTGTGTACGTGCACGTGTGCTGCTACAGGTGAGTGGGGTGGAAGATGAGAAGTCTGCATTTCTTTTCTAGACAGGTCAGAATATTACCTAAAGGGACTTTTTCATTTCCTGAATGGAGATAAGTCCTAAACAGTCTTGAGGACAGCTGGTGAGGCTTGTAAGGAAGCTCAGAACAGTTTCAGTCAAATTAAAGAGTTACATTTTTCTTTGCAGAGCTAAGTTGCTATATTCGGGTAAATTTGTGACCCTGTTAAATGTATATAAAAGCAATGTAGGACACTGATTAAACAAATGGCCAATGAAATCAGTCGGCCTGGGCCCAAATCCCAATTCTGCCAATTACTAGCTATATGATTTTGTACTAGTCACTTAACTTCCTTAAGATTTTTAAAATCCTCACCTGAGGATATATTTATTGATTTTAAAGAAAGAGGAAAGGAGAAAGGAGAAAGGGGGGAGAGAGAGAGCAAGAGAGAGAGAGAGAGAGAGAGAGAGAGAGACTGATGTGAGAGAGAAATGTCAGTTGGTTGCCTCCTGTATGCACTCCAACTGGGGATGGAACCTGTAGGCTAGGTATGTGCCCTGACCAGGAATCAAACCCGCAACATTTCGGTTCACAGGATGATGCTCCAACCAACTGATCCACCAGGCCTGGCAAGATTTTATTTTTCCATGTTTAAAATGGGGATGACAATAAGGCCTAACTCTGGGTGGTATTGTGAGAATTCACCAGGAAACTACCCCAGTGAAATTAGGGCATATATGTACTTGGTACATGATATACCCTCAGTGAGTGTTAACAATTGTTTTATTATTCTGACAGTTACAGTTCTCTATCTTATAAGTTGTATAACTTATAAGTACACATATTTGCATCAATTCTACCTCTGCCAATAAGATTCAAGTTCCTTAAGGGCACTGGAGTTTCTTTTGCATGATAGCACATGCTAAGTTCCCTGTGTACTAAAGATTATCAATAAATGTCCCTTTAGCTGTTGACCTTAGAAGGCTCAATTTCTTTATAATATAGTACAAATCACTTTTGATTTTCTTTTCATCTTCAATAACCAATATGCCAGTAAATATTGTATTTTCTACTTCCAATACACACTTGAAATCCATTTATTTCTATTACCATTGCTACTACTCTATTTCAAACCACTGTAATCCTTCACTCAGATTCCTGCGAGTCTCCTCATTTGTATTCTCTTTTCCATTGTTTGTTCTCCCCTATCATTTTGCAGTATATATAAATCAGATTACATCACTCCCTTCCTTAAAATACTTTAAGGGCTATCCTTGTCTCAGAATAAAACCCAACTTTTTTAAAAAAACTATAACCTATAACTTTTTTTAAAAACGGTAACTATAAAGTCCTAAAGTAGGAGCTATAAATTAAAACTCCCATAGATAGAGGCCAAATTGGTGACATAAATGAATGAAAAGGCTGGGTGGGGACAGTGAAGTCGTAGGCCTGTCTCAAAGGGGTGGATTCAACTGCTGGTTGACATATAAGAATGCAGGCCCACTGATGACAGATCTTTTGAATTTTTTGAAAATCCAGAAATTATGATATGATATTGCTTTATTTTCAACTTTTGGTAACTAATTAAAACACATACGCATACACATAGCTGTGGACTAAATCCAGGTCCAAGACCTCTGTTCCACCTCACTAGGCTCTTATGTAGATTTCCACACTTCTTTCTCCCGTGCTCTGCCATTACCTTCCTTATGTTTTGGAAGGATGCTGTGCTCTACTTCACATCAGAGCCTTTGGCCATGCTATTGCCCCCATCTGGATTATTCTTTCCCTCTGTAGTTTGCATAGCCTTCTTATTCTTCAGGTCTCAGTTTAGAATGGCAGCTACTCAAATAGGCCTTCTTTTACTAGGCTCCCTAACTTAGCTTAGGTTACATAGGAAGAAGAACCTGAGCCCTGGCTGGTGTTGCTCAGTGGCTTGAGCACGGGTCTGCGAACTAAAGAGTTGCTGGTTCAGTTCCCCAGTCAGGGCGCATGCCTGGGTTGCGGGCCAGGTTCCCAGTGGGGGATGCTTGAGAGGCAACCACACATTGATATTTCTCTCCCTCTCTTTCTCCCTTCCTTCCCCTCTGTCTAAAAAGAAAATAAATAAAATCTTAAAAACAAACAAACAAAAAGAACTAGAGGCAAGGATTCTGTACTGAGCTTTATATGCTAGGTACAATCGCAGGGCAGTGAGTCTCTGAGAAAAGATAAAGAAGGAGGGATGGGAAGCAACGTGAAGTGAAGCATGACAGTGTGGGCTACTGCTTCATGACGAGCCATGGAGAGACATAGCTGGGTCAGAACAGATGGACTGTATGGATAAACATTGACTTCTGTTAGGTATTCAGTAGGGATTACTTATATTGGCCTTTTTAGATTAACATTTTGGATCAGATGATGCAGTGGTGTAGATTTGCTCATCAAACCTACTGAAAACTGGTTTGTGGTAATGAATTTTCAGAATAGGCTATTTTTTTTTCCTCATCCAGAGTCATGCCAGGATGGATACGCTTTCTTCTCATTTTTCTATGCCTTTTTTTTTTTTTAAGTCCAAGGGTCATAGCATTATTCAGGGGTCTCAATTCCAGATCCTAATCTCTGGTAACTGAGGTGTCATGTCCATTCCATTCCTATATGGCCATTAAAATTTATTGGTTTCTGAGACTAATAAACTCTCTCTCTCCCCAGCTCTAGGCACCTCATTTTCGGCTTACACTAACTGCTTTGGTTTTCGGTTCCCCCTTTGTTTTTGGCCCTCAGAGGTTTTATATAGCTTTTTTTTTTTTTCATACTCAGCTAAGTTTCAAGAAGAATGCAATATTTAACTAGAATTTTTAGGTATTTTGTTGTGAGGAGATTTTCAGGATTTTTGGACTATAGTCCAATATTTTTGGAAACAGAAATCACATGAAAATCACACATTAGTTGGCTTGAGTTTTGTGTCTCTCCCCCAAGAGACAGTGTCTTCTGCAAGGGCAGGAACCTTGCCCATTGAAGTCCTGTGCTGCACAAAGTGTTTGGTACTTAATTGGCACTCATGACCCATTGGAAAGAATGAATCTTGATAGCGTTCATGTGGAGTTGGAGACGTAACTCTGCTCTGAGTTCCAGAGCCCAGTGACTATGTTTTACTGAGCTTTGTCTTCCCAGGGAATTTAATATAGTTTCAGAAATAGAGAGGATTTTAAAAATAATCCTTTTCTGAATAATTTATCTTTATTTATATAAAAATTATAAAAATAAGTAGGGCCTTTAAATTTAGTTATTTTAATTATGTTAAAATGGATATTTACAGTATTATTTTTCTAACTTTTCCCTAATCCTTGAAACTATAAGTAATTTTTCCTCCATATATTTCTCACAGCGCTTCTTGCCTTGCCCATTTTATTGGGTACCTGCCTCATCTTCATGACCAGACTCCAAGCTCTTAAGGGTGGTTCTTGTCTGTATTATTCTTTTCTAGTGAGTGATGGGATTTCAGCATTGGCACTATTGACATTTTGGCTGGAGAATTCTTTGTTTTGGACAAGTGTTCTGTGTACTGTAGGATATTTAACAGCATCCCTGGCCTCTACCCACTGCGTGCCAGTAGCATTCCTCGGTTGTGACAGTTAAAAATGTCTCCAGATAATGTCAAATGTCCCCTGGGGGACAAAAACTTTAGAGTGATTTACACAGAGTGAGTGCTCCCTATTTGTTCATTACATAAATTCTATAGCAAATTTTGATCGAATCCCACAAAGACAGGCATGGAATTTATGTTTTCTTGAGGACGCTGGTCTGCCATTGGACCATGCTCCCTTGGCAAGTCTGAACCAGCACGGAGGAGCTCCACTCCTGCCTCCGCTCATTGGCAACTCCCTCCTCAAACCCTGTTCTCTCATTATCATCTACTTATTACATAATCTGAAAACATCTGTGGGTTTATAGTTTGGTGTGTAGCTTAAATCCACTGCTCCCATAATGCACATATTCATTTTCTGACAAATACTGTCAGTCACATTTATGTTACAATGCATTTGCTTTACAGATGACAGAATTTCCAAGCACATGCAGATGCAGAAGATTAGAATATTATTTGTTGGAATAAATGAGAAAAATTTGACCTTGGAAGGGTAATATTTGTTTTTCCATTAACAAGGACACACCTAATTTGATCAATTTTGAAAAGGAACATTGCTGCCTTCCCATTTTTTACATATTTTGCGGTGTTTTTAACAGTTCAGAATGACATATAAAAATCTAAACAATAAATAATATTTTATAAATGTATGCTTATGTTGGAAACAAAGCTTATAACAAGTAACACATTTTAGGCAGCCAAAATAATTTTAGGCAATGAAAATGATTTTAAATTATGAAAATTGACGGTGGCGAGCCCCAACAATGCTGTTGTCTTCTCTCCCTTTCACGGTCCATTCCCACTGTTAGGGCACTGGCTCCCCATCATCTCATGCACTGTGACTGGTGACTGTGGTGGTGGTGGAGGGTACAGAGTGGTGGTGGGATGTGTAGAGTAAATTCCATTTATCTCCACTTAACAATTGAGGAAATAGGCTCAGAGGGATTAAATCATTTTTAAATACCGTTTCACTGGTTGAGGTCAGAACAGTCTCCTTTTTCCCAGAGCTCTTTCTACCATAAGACATGTTCAGATAGTGATGTCATATTCCAGATATAGCTGGGGAAGTACAAAAAATGTTTCTCTGTCCCCTATCACTTAAAGTCAACAAGCAGCACAACGGCTTGAACTTTTCCTCAGGTAAGCCCTGAAGGTGAAAATATTTCCTCCTGGAACCTCAGTAGAATTTTCAGGGAGAACCCAAACACAATCCACATTCAGAGGGGAAATGTCACAGGAGAAGCGAATGCAGTGATGTAATGTGAAGAATTTTCTGATATTTGTTGCGAAGAATTAAGGATAAAATAGTAGAAAAAGCATGGAAAGCAAAGCTACTATACAGTTCATTTTGAAGAATCATGCAAAGATGGTCTTTTTGTTTTGCTTGTGAGCAAATATTAAGAGAAATTCAATTAATGAATCTGAATTCCAGACCCATACCAGACAAAATTAAGCTGTGTTTGTTTGTTTAATTATTACATTATCTTGAGGCAAATTCATCAAATTCCTGCCTAGTAGCAAGAAGAGCAAGTCATACAAAGCACAGGTCTTCAAGTCCCATCTGAGCAAACTGCTGGGAAACTACCCCAATGAAAAATGATTTTAAATAATCTTAGTTTTTCTATTATGAAAATAAAATACCAATTAAAATTTAGAAAACATAGGAAAAAGTAACCATTGTAATTATTATGATTTATGTATTTCAGATATAAACATACACATGTATATACATATATATGTTTTTATGTGCTTCTGTAGAAATTAATATGTATGGTATAGGAGGGAACATCTATAGATCATATTTGTTTAACTCTATATCTATACTCAATGAGATAATGCAATAATTCATTAATGTCTTTTTATTACCCATTGTTTTCACTTTCAGTGAATTTCTTTTTAATTCATTAAATAATTTAATATTTTTCTGTAATGTCATTAACATTTATTTATTTATTTTAGAGAGAGTGAGGGAGGGAGAGAGAGAGAAACGTCAATTTGTTGTTCCACTTATTTATGCATTAATTGGTTGTTTCTTTTATGTGTCATGACCGGAGATTAAACCTGTGACTTCTGTGTACCGGGATGGTACTCTAACCAACTGAACCACTAGGCCAGGACTGTAATATTATTTTTAATAGCTAAAGAGTCAACAAGAAACTTACAATTATCTCATGAGGTCAATTTGTTTTTAAAAAAATTACTGGTTTGTAATTTTCATTTACCTCACTCTAATGATTCCAATTTCTACATTTATGTTTATATTTATTTAACACTAGGCTTTTAAAAGAACTTCCTTCATCATTTTATCTTATGGTTGACTAAACCTCATAGTCCTCAAGAAAGCTTTGAAGTACAAAATTTTTAGATGTTTCATCATTTCAAAATACTTTCCTGTCCTTGAATATTTGTTCCAGCTCTCCCAGGAGGTAAATTATTACCCCATTTTCAAATGAAAGAAGAATGCAAATATTAAGCATTTGAGGCCCTTCTCAATTATAAAATGAATACCAAATTCAAGTATTTCTGAGCATTTCTCCACCTGAAATTTTTACTGAGTGTTTAACTCTTGTGGTGACATTTCCTGTTACTAACTGATTCTGTTGACCTAAAGCTTTTGCTTTCTTGATATTTTTATACATCTTACTTTCTTGATATTTTCCCTTTCATATCAGATACAATATGTTGATAAGTTTTGCTGATAGGAGCAAGAATAAAGCCTTCTTCCCTGTTGGTTTCAGAACCGATTTGCCTCAAGCAGGCATTTCTAACTCACTTTTTTTCTTGTTTGACTTTTGATTTCAGTTGCTATTAGTGTGTATTAGTATTATAAGTCCAATTGCCTTATTAATAATTTTATGACATCAATGAAATTCCATGTGATTTCCATGTAAAGGCTAAGTTAGACCCAAAGAATTTAGTTTGTATAGATATTTTAAGATGACAGGCATATTAATATTAATAATTAAAATAATAACTAACATATTGAGTATCTATTTATATGCTAGATAGTAAGCCCTATTTTGGAGATATTTTATTATACAAAACTTAAACCTGTATGAAAGCAGAGAGTAGTAATAACAATTACCCATTACTCGGCTTCCACAACTGCCAATTTATGCCCAATGTTGTTTCATTATCCTCTCATCTGCTTCTTTTCTTCTCACACTGGGTTATCTAGAAGTAAATCCCAGACATTGTATGATTTTATCTATTAATATTTCAGAGGGTAAGGATCTTTAGGCATTATATATTGTTGACCTTTAATAAATAGCTATTTCCGCAGCAAAATGAGTTTGTTTGGGAACAGTAAAGAATTGCAATTTTGGATAGGTGCCTAATGAGGAACCATCCTAGTCCAGAGAAACAAAGGAGAAGAGAACACCACTCTTTTGTGGACTTGGGAGGGGCTGTTGTAAATGAAGAGTTCACTGGAGGACTGAAAGTTCAAAGTGAGTGACCTTTCATTGGCTGTGATTATGGTCCTATAACTTTCAGGATTAAGACCTATTAACTCACTGTCAAGCACATAAACAGGGAAGTGGGAATTTTAAGGTCTAATACATGCATGTAAACACTTACTTTACTCAAGTAAATGCAAAAATATTATCTTATAACTTTTAAAAAACCTGATCCATCCTCCCTCCTCCCTCCCTCCCTCCCTCTTTCCTTCTTCCTTCCTTCCTTCCTTCCTTCCTTCCTTCCTTCCTTCCTTCCTTCCTTCCTTCCTTCTTTCTTTCTTTCTTTCTTTCTTTCTTTCTTTCTTTCTTTCTTTCTCTTTCTGGAAAATAAATAATTTAATTAAAGCTTTTATTAATAAATGTAGCCATGACACAGTATTTTATTTGTAACAGGACAAGGTAGCTCTTTTATTATGAACACTTGTAGATATTAAAAAATCAGACCATTTCTTTTAAAAGTTTGTAAAAACTACATAGATGTATAGCTAGATTAATGAAAAATTCAAGTATTTTCAAATTGTAAAGACTGACTATACCAAGTGTAACACAATATCATTTTGATAACAAAGAACTAGCTAATGTATAATGATTCCACCCTACTCCCAATTTTTTTCTTGTTGTTGGTTGCATCTTTGAGAAGTTTTGGTTGTGAATGCATAGCTCATAAACATTTTTAAATTGCATGTGAAATCACAGACCAAAATGATATTTTTAGAATGTAATTTTAGAATCTCATTAAACAGTGAACTCATTCATCATAAAACATCATGCATTGTTTGTTTTAGGGAGAATACTGAACAGTGCATATTCTTTGCTTAAAAATAGACCTTTTCCCCCTTTTTGTTTCCTCAAAGCAATTATCTTCTCTTTAGTCCAATTTTCTCTTCTCTGGTATTCAGCAAGAATTCAGTTCCAATGAGCTTTTATTTAACTATGAAGACATGAAATAATACCACTATTTTTTCTATTTGTCTCAAAGCTGTGGATTTTTATATGTATTTCTTGCGTCAGAAGCATATATATTTAGTATATATATTGGTATAGCATATATATTTAGTATATATATTGGTATAGCAAAGTTTCTATGTTTTGACTTTCAGTGGTTGCTAAGAATGGGTTAATGTAACTGTTAAATGCAAGAAGCAGTTAAGGGGTTAAGAATACAAATTTTGGGGCCCACACCCTTTAGTTCAAATTCTCGTTCTGATACTTACTAGCATGTGACCTTGGTCAACTGACTTCATAACTCTATGCCTCATTTTTCTTGCCTGGAAAATGGGGAATAATAATAATACCTACCACATTGGATTATTGTGAAAATTAAGTGGGTTAGTTATATGTCAAGCCCTTTGAACTCTGCTGGACATGTAGTTAGTGTTGCACAGGTGCATTTATTGTTATCCTGAAATCTATTAATTTCCTTTGAAATTTTAACATAAATCAAAATAATTAATTCACAATCTAAGAATTTCTTTCTATAACTTGTAATAAGCAGCCAATAATGACCCAACTCTGTCCAGGAAAACCAGAAGCATTTTTTGTAAGTTTATGAATAATATGCTTTGATGTTTTCTTCATCTTTTCTTCAGCCTTTTATATGTTTATTTGTTCATTCAATCATCCCCATTATTGAACACTTACCATGGTGCTTGAGTACTCAGTAAGGAACAAACAGGAAATATTCTCTCCTATGTAGGAGCTTATATTTAAGTCTTAAGGCCAGGCAATAAACAATAACAACATATTTGTTTGGAAATTCCTCTCATGATCCCTCCGCCCTTGAACACTGTTTTGAAGCAAATGTCCATCTTTCTCCTCACTGGTGTATTAAAAATTTATTAATTTTTTACTTTAAAAAATCACTATGCCCCTTTAAGTTGACAGGCAGGTGCCATATCTGAGTCTCCATCAACCTCACTCACACTGTGAGTGATCCCCTAAGATCCAGCCACCCAACTTGCAGGCCCACCCAGACCATTTCCTGGTGGCTTTTCCATTCAACTGGTCTCTTTTACCTTGTGCTTTGGACTTCCCTAAAATCTCTCAAGCAAGCAGCATCTTGCTTCTGCAAACCCCAGAGATCTTGCTAAGTGTACCCTGGCCCAGCACAAGAGCAGCTATCCTTGGTTTACAGATTGGCTTCTCTTGGGCACCTCCAAGTCCAGTGCACATAGGAGGTATCTGCAGATGTCTCTAGAGTTCATGCTGGGTGGCCCCAAGCAGGGCTCAGAAGGTAGCTGACCTTGCATCTCCCAGGAGGCTCCAGAGCCAGTGTACCTGGTGTACAGCTTCAGACCTCACTGGATTACAACCCTCCTGCTTCCATGAGTGACCGATCCATGAGTGAGCACCAAAGCCCCACTGAAGCATGTCTTGTCTGTAGGGTCGATTCCTGTGCAGTGGCTCTTCTGCTGTAGTTACAGCTGTTTTTGCAGCTGATGCGTGTGAGGGTCAATCCCTCCCGGTGATACCAACAGCAATCAAGGCTCAACTACAGCAGACAATGCACATCAACTACACAGGGGTGCATGTACCTGGAGCACCCAGCTTGGGTGACTGGGGAAGCCGTGCCACTGGGCTCTATAGGACACCTACTACATAAGGCCACTCTATGAAATCCAGTGGATGTAGCAAGCTCTGCTTAATCCATAGAAATAAACAAAGCTAAACAACCAAAATGTGGAGACAAAGAAACAGGCCCCAAATGAAAGAATAGGAGAAATCTCCAGAAAAAAGACCTAAATGAAATAGGGGCAAGCAAACTACCAGATACAGAGTTCAAAACAATGGTTATAATGATGTTCAAGAGATTTAGTGAGAACTTCAACAGCATGAAGGACATAGGAACCATAAGAGAGAACCAGTCAGAAATAAAGGTTACACAACTGAAATGGAGAATAATTTACAGGGAATCAACAGTAGAGTAGGTAATGCTGAGAATCATATCAGTAATTTGGAATATAAAGAAGCAAAAAAGACCCAATCAGAACAGCAAAAAGGAAAAAAAGAATCCCCAAAAAAGAGAATAGTGTAAGAAGCTTCTGGGACAACTTCATGGGTACCAACATTTGCATCATGGGGGTACCAGAAGGACAAGAGGGAGAGCAAGAAATTGAAAACCTACTTAAAAAATGATGATGGAAAACTTCCCTAACCTGGTAAAGAAAATAGACATATAAGTCCAGGAAGCACAGAGAGTCTCAAACAAGATGAACTAAAAAAGGCCCACACAAAGACACATCATAATTAAAATGTAAAAGGTTAAAGACAAAGAGAGATTCTTAAAAGCTTCAAGGGATAAACAGTTAGTTTGAGCTCCCACAAGATGGTCAGCTGATTTCTCAACAGAAACTTTGCAGGCTAGAAGGATTGGCAAGAACTATTCAAAATGATGAAAAGCAAGGACCTATAGCCAAGATTACTCTACCTAGAAAAACTATCATTTAGAATCAAAGGACAGATTAAGAATTTTCTAGACAAGGAAAAGCTAAAGGAGTTTATCACCACCAAATTAGTATTATATTAAATGTTAAAGGGTCTTCTTTAAGAAGAAGAAAAAAAAGATCAAAAATATAAACAAGAAAATGGCAATAAATATATACCTCTCAAGACTGTATCTAAAAATCAAAATAAATGAGCATTCAGAACAGAAACAGACTCACAGATACAGAGAATATTTTGCCAGTTGCCAGGTGGGAAGAGGGCTAGGGGGATGGGTGAAAAAGGTGAAGGGATTAAGAAGTGCAAATTGATTGTTATAGAATAGTCATGGGGATGGAAAGTATAGCACGGGGAATACAGTCAATAGTATTCTAATAACTATGTGTGGTGTCTGATGAGTATGAGATTTATTGGGATGATCGCTTAGTAAGTTATATATTGTCTAACCACTGGGGTATACACCTGAAACTAATATAATATTGTATGTCAACTGTAATTGAAAAATAAAAAATGAAGGACATACAGAGGGCCCATAGACACGTGAAAAAAAAATGCTCAGCATCACTAGACATTAGAGAGATGCAAATTAAAACTATAATGATATGCCAATTCACACCGGTCAGAATGGCCATCATCAACAAATCAACAAACAAGAGCTGGCAAGATTGTGGAGAAAAGGGAATCCTAGTCCACTGTTGGTAAGAATGCAGACTGGTGAAGCCACTGTAGAAAGCAGTATGGAGTTTCCTCAGAAAACTAAAGATGGAACTGCTTTTTGATCCAGGTATCCTATTGCTGGGACTATACCTTAAGAATCGTGAATCAGTAATTCAAAACAACCTGTGTACCCTAATGTTCATAGCAGCGTTACTTACAATAGCTAAGTGCTGGAAACAGCTTAAGTGTCCATCAGTAAATGAGTGGATTAAAAAACTGTGGTATATTTACATAATGGAATACTATGCAACAGAAAGAAAGAAGGAGCTCCTACCCTTCGTGACAGCATGGATGGAACTGGAGAGCATCAGGCTAGTGAAATACGCGAGGCAGTGAAAGACAAATACCATATTATCCCACCTATAAGTGGAACCTAATCAGCAAGAAAAACAAATGAGCAAAATAGAACCAGAGACTTGGAAATAAAGAACAAACTGACAGTGACCAGAGGGGATGGGGGAGGGGGATAATGGGGGGAAAAAGGGGAGGGGAAGGAAAGGAACACGATTCGAGGACTCATGGGCACAGAGAGTGGATGGGGGGAATGACTGTGGGAGTGGGGGGGGCGGGTAGGGGAGAGCAATGGGGAAAAAGGCGGGATAACTAACTGAGTAACAATAAAGAAATAAAAATAAAAAAATAAAAAATTATTTTAAAATCACTATGCCTCTTTAGATGAAGAATGTGGTAAAATCTGGCTTTAGAAATGCATGTGGATATAATATGCCAACTTTCTTATTCAATTCATTTGCTTTTCTTTCCCACTGATTACACTAATCTAGTTTCTTATTAAAAAGTTTCATCATGACTAATCTTTGAAGTTGGGAAATTCAGCTTTAGTTGTAAGTTTATCAGACATTCTCATAATGTTCACCCTTAAGACTGTGGGAAAAGGATGCAGCTGAACAGTAATATGTTAACGATATGTGTTGAAGAATCAGTTCCTTGTTGATTGCATACAAAACACAAATTTCTAAAAGTTCTAATGGCACTACTTCCTCTGTGGATTATGTAGGAAATGCTTTTGTCTAAATAATCATTCCTGTGGGGAAGCCTTTTAAATAAATCCATTTTCTAGAGAGAGACAGAGAATGAATGTGTGCGTGGAGGGGGAGAGAGAAGGAGATGGAGAGCGAGGAGACAGGTTATTGTGAAATAGAGTCAGACAAACACATATGACTAGTATAATTAAAGGACATAACCTGAAGGAAGCAACAGTATCTAATTACGCGAAGTACTTTGTATGCTGCTTGTCACCACATTGTTTAAAATAAACTAATAGTGACAATGGACAGCTAATCCAAGAGTTAAAGAAAACAATGGTGAGGAACTAGGTTTTTATTAAAGAAAAAAAATGAACACTCTAATTGTCTGGGGAGTCAGGGAGTAACTATCTATCACTCTCTCAGTGAAATTATTTAGACCCATCGAGGCAAAGTTGGTTACTTGCCCTTGGTTACCTTGATTTTGGCTACGGGCCTCTTTGCTTCATTTCGGATTGGAGGCATCTATAAAGTGAGCTCGGAGTAGGGGTGAAATGATAACTTTCCTGGAGTCCTTTTTCCTGAAGTGAATTTCAACTTGGGGCTGCGCATATAGGATAATTGTGTGGGGTGTGAGCATTTAAAAATAATAATCTCCCCGGATGCTAACCCTTTGTATTTTTTAAAAAGTTCTGTTGGTGATTCAGAGCCATCTCATAGTCCAGTCACACACTTCCACCTCCTGTTAGATCCACTTTTTAGAAGCTGTGAATGGATTGTTTCTAACGGATCCATTAGTGTTCTAGAAGAGTCAGTTAATTTCACATAAGAATGCTTTCATCTTAATAGAACCTTTTTTTTTTTTTAAATCAAGATTGGCCTAGACCCAGAAAGACTAAGGATCTGAACAAATGCAATTTTATATGTGAATAGTAGTAAATAAATTAAGAGGAAAATTGAATGCTGTTAGTGTGGTGGCTGGGATGGGAAGAACTGAGATGTTTTCTAATGGGTTGAGGTGTTGGGATCAGCTAACCTTGGAGGTGAGAGTCGTTCCTTAAAAAGAAGGATGCACACACACGCACACGCCCTTGTGAAAAGTGGTAGCCTTCTCAGAGAGACAGTAGGGTTATCCAGCATACAAACCACTTATGACAAGATTGCAACATTTAAGATATTATTAAACCCATGCCTTTAAATGTCTCCTTGGTCCAGCTTCAGTTTGCATGTCAGAAAAGGGTTAGCTTTAAACTGATAAGTTGATCTCAGGAAGGTGGTGGTGGTGGGGTCACCTCTATAATGGAGTTGGTGAGATTTTTGTCATGGCAATAGTCTAGTGTGTTAACCAATAGCGGTGAGTGTGTGTGTGCATGTGTGTGCGTGTGTGTCCCTTCCTACTTTACCTGTGATTAAAAGGATCTCTCTCAGTTCCTCTTGTTGTTAATTTCACATGAACAATTACTAAGACAGTTCCAAGAAATAGTTAAACACATTTTTTTCATGTGTCTCAGTCTTGGCAGATTCATACCCTTTTAGCATATAGATTAAAACAAATAAAATATCTTGAGATATTCTCCATGTTAGAGTTCAGGGTAGAAGTGACCCTTCTCTGGTTTTGGACACTGGAGGGTGAGTGAAGGGAGGCTGCCCACTGCAGGGTTTTCCTGGGGTGTTCCCGTTTCTTACTCTGAATGAATGATCTGAGTGAGAATGCTAAGAGTCTCTTTCTGAACTTCTATTCCTTCCGAAAACAATATTACAGACATTTCTTTACGGTGATGTTATTTTTATAACATTCAGGTATATAAGCTGCTCAAGGCTGATATGACTGGGTAAGTAGTCATCTGGCTATGAATACAACACATCGATATAAAAACTAACTGGAAATAATCTCTTCCTGTGAATTTTTCCAACAGTTGTGATTCACTTTTACATAAAACCTTTTTTTAATTTAAGAACATTTCTCTAAGAAAGCCTAATTGAGAAAAAATATTGTATTGGTAAATTGGTAAATATTGTATTGCTCTGCTCCAAGCAACTGCTGCTGTTTGATTCATTTTCAGATTTTAAAACCCAAGTCCCGAATTACAATCTGTATTTAAGAGCTTCAAGTAATAATTACCTCCGTGTAATGAGCAGAAGTCCTTAAAAGGGACTGCCGGTTTCCCCGCAATCTTTTACAGGGTGAGCCGAGCTCTATCCACTGATAACCCAGCTGCCGAGGAACTGAGTAAAGCCGGCTCCAAACTTCTCAGCTGTTGACAGGCTTGACTTGCTGAGAACACTGGTTAAATATAGCACGCGCAAGCCAGCTCCTCAACAAAGTCATTGCTCTGACGGTGTTGTGAAGGGAGCAGAAGACGAGAAACCTAATCTCAGAACCCAACAACACCTAGCAACAGTTGAAAAAACTTTTAAACAAAAGTCTGGGTGGGAGATATACAACAGCCTCCAATTTCTGCTGATCGGGATTTCAGGGAGAAGAAGCTGCTTTCCCCTTCTCTCTCCTCAGTTTCCTGCATGACTTCAGCTGTTGGCTAGTCCTGGGAAAGAGAGTGGGAAAAGCTTTTTCCTCTGTATTCTTTTGGTCTGGATAGTTTTCCAGGGCTCCAGTCTCTTTTGGGCTGTGGGACAAGCCACTGATTCTTCAAAGGATAAACTACCTCCGTAAAGGACATACCCTTGGTTAAACGAGCTGCCATCAGGTAAGAGCAAAATAAATAGTTGCTTACTCTTTTAAGAAATATTTGCTCCCATAAGGAGAGCGTTCTCTCTGGTTCTATGTTGTCTGTTTCCTTTGATTCTTACTGTTCCACTATGTGATAACACATTCAGGAATTACGATAATCATTGTGGCTTATTTTTAAGAACCAGAAGCATCATGTCTGTCTCAGAATTATACAGATTCCCTTTCAAACACAAAGATTATGATGTTTTAGCAGTCATCAAAATATTTCTGCCAAGCTATCATTCTTCAGCAGGTAACAGAAATATGACAAAGGACGATTTCACAGCTCCTTTCACAGTTAGGAGGGCTACCAATCAAAGGGGTATTTTCCCAGGAAGCAAAATCACTCATTTATTGAAACTAGCTGAGCAGCTGGTGTGGTAAATGGAAGGAAAGTCCTACAGGGTGTTTGTATTGCTGTAGTTTTGACTTGCAGCGATCTGCTTTTCCCTTTGCCTGATTCTCTGATTACACTGGTACACCTTGTGACGGCTCTGACCTCGTTACATTACAGCCACCCCAAATGCTTCTAACGAGGCACAAAACATGCCCGGTATTAAATCACTGCTTGGGCAGTTGTTGAATATTCTACTCAGAGAGAATATTATTTTCTCTCTGAGTTGAAAATTCTACTCAGGAGAATATTATTTTGCATTTAAAAAAATTGGGTATTTGCTTGTACATAGATAAAACAGATTCTGATTTTTAAAACTAAAATTGAATGTATTAGAAAAAATCCTTTAAGTTGTATATATGTGTGCATGTGTTTACTACCCAGATGAAAGGAAACCCTCCTTTCATCTGTTAGTAGTATATTCTCTCCCTTTCCATGAGTTGCCATGTACTTCTCTCAGAGTTGCTTAGACTGATGCATTTCACACTGAATCTGACAAAAATTGTCTGTACATTGATGATATGGTTATTGTTGACACCTGATGTCTGTAGTTTGGTTGGATTTATATAAGAAGTTTGTTCCTTTAAGTGAACATAATTTGAATGAATATTCTAATCTAAGGATAATATCAAAGAAGATAGAAATGGGTCTGTTTTGTCAATTTAAAGAAAGAACTTACCCAAGATCAGTTTTGAACACATTGTTGACAAATAAGAAGGTATCAACTTTTTCAGGTATTCCTATTTTAAGAAAAACTAAAGCTTGTCACATACATTTAGTACATAGGATATATTATGTTTCATAATTCTGATTATATGCTTAGTTTAAAAGTGGATAAAGCTAGTTATATGCAATGAATGTATATAAGTAATAGTGTAAAATGTACTTGGGTAACCTGGGGTATCAGAGAATGAATCTCCTGGTGCCTTAGTGGAGACAAAGTATCTTCTTCTTGAGCTTTGAAAAGTCAGAACAAAATGCTTTACATTTTTCTTGTTTTTATCTTAGGAAGGGTCACATTGTTGGCTTACAAATGAACATGTAAGGCCAAAATCTATTTTTTAAAAAAATTCTCCGAGGCAAGGCAGTTTAAGATTGGGGAAGTTGCAAGTCAGTTCCTGAGATGTCATTTTATTTTCTTTTTAAAAAATTTTATTGCATTTATTGGGGTGACATTGGTTAATAAAATTGTATGGGTTTCAGGTATACAATTCTATAATACATTATCTGTGTACTGTATTGTGTGTTTGTGTGTTGACCACCCCATGTCAAATCTCCTTCCATCATCATGTATCCCCCTCTCACCTTCTTCTGCTTCCCCTTGCCCTCTTTTCTTCTGGTAATCGCCATGCTGTTGTCTGTGTGTATGAAGTTTTTTGTTTGTTTGTTTGCTTAACCCCTTCACCTTTTTCACCCAGCCCCACAACCCCCTTCCCCTCTGACAGCTGTCAGTCTGTTCTCTATCAGTCTGTTTCTCTTTAGTTAGTTTATTTTGGTCATTAGATTTAGAGTGAAATCATATAGTACTTGTCTTTCTCTGACTGGCTAATTTCACTTGGCATAATGCTCTCCTGGTCCATCCATGCTGTCATGGATGGTAAGGCTTCCTTCTTTTTCATGGCCAAGTAGTATTCCATTGCATAAATGTACTACAGCTTTTTCATCCACTCATCTACTGATGGGCACCAGAGCTGCTTCCAAATCTCGGACATTGAAAATTACACTGCAATGAACATAGGGGCGCATATATTCTTTTGAATTAGTGTTTTGGGTTTCTTTGGACATAGTCCCAGAAGTGGGATCATTGGGTCATAATGCAGTTCCATTTTTAATTTTTGACTTAACTCCATACTGCTTTCCACAGTGGCTGCACCAGTCTGCATTCCCACCAACAGCACATGAGGGTTCCCTTTTCTCCACATCCCCACCAACACTTGTTGTTTGTTGATTTATTGATGATAACCATTCTGACAGGTATGAGGTGATATCTCATTGTGGTTTTAATTGGCATTTCTCTGACAATTAATGATGTTGAGCATCTTTTCATATGTCTATTGGTCATCTGTATGTCCTCTTTGGAGAAGTGTCTATTCAGGTCCTTTGTCCATTTGTTAACTGGGTTGTTTGTTTTTTTGATGTTAAGTTTTATAGGTTCTTCATAA
Organism: Mormoops blainvillei; assembly: GCA_004026545.1. NCBI lineage: Eukaryota > Metazoa > Chordata > Mammalia > Chiroptera > Mormoopidae > Mormoops > Mormoops blainvillei. Next base: position 308,713 of record PVJD01000904.1, on the reverse strand, counting down.
GTTTTGGATATTAACTCCTTATAAGATGTATCAACTAGTCTACCATTAGTTCTAGGCATGTAATTTATTTTGGAGTCAATGGAACAGTGTATAGATAACTGAGTGCAGCATTTGACCCTGAGCGAAAGCCATATTTCCTGATGAATTGAAATTTTGAGAACTTATCTTTATGGCTATAAGTGTACCTTTGAGAATCAGATGTAGCTCAAGCTAGACCATGTAGTTACCTCCAGTAGATGAACAAACTCTCCACAAACCATGAAGATTCTGTTCTTATGTTCACTCATGTTCACATTTCTGTGTTATTTTGGAATCCTCCTTTTCCCCTTTACCGTAGAAGTTGTTAGATCCATTACCATCTCTCCCATCACACTAAGGCCTACTTCCTTCACCCTCAGCCTGGATTGCACACTAGTGCTCCCCTCCCATGCCTCATTGCCACCCAAGCTACCTTGCCCGTGACCATGGGGTTAATTTTCTGAAAGCACTGCTGTGCTTTCCTTTTACTCCAGTTGTCTTCTGGGACTCATTGTTGCTGCCAAACACCTAGGCTGGGTATTTTGAAAACCTTCCATCATCTGGCACATACTTAACTCTTCTAGTCTCAGCTCCCATTATTCAACAACAAGCATCTGTCTCTTTGCTCCAGATATTTCAGATTTTGGGCCACTCTCCAAACACATACACAGTGCACACTTGGGTGTTCTATGCCTGCCCATTTCATTCTCCATGCCCCGAACACCTTTCATCCCTTTTCCTGTAGAGACCTTGTTCACTTTTTAAAACCCAGATCGGTGTCTTCCACTTTCACAATGATTTCCAGGACCAATACCTTTTAGAAGCAATTCCTTCTTAGGTTAGAGAGTTTGATGCTCTATTAGAATTAGGATACTTAGCAGGGTTTGCCTCTTTAAATTCTGAACGATTTTATGAAGATGATTAGGTACAAAGCATTATCCTTAAGCATCACTTGGCTTTGAAGTTTTTCAGCCCTACACATTTTATAGATATTTTATTAACATTTTTGACTCTAGACTCTGATGATGACTATGAAAGAAAGTATAGATAAGCATAAAATCAAGAAAAGAAACTGTAAATATGGTTAATAGCTTTTTATCTGAAAAAATTTTAAAGAAAGTCTGTATAGTTTTCCTGTGCCCAGAAAAATAGTTACAAGTCATTGTAACTATGCTCAGGTGCCCAACTGTGGAGATAAAGTACCTCTGGAAAATGAAATACAAAGGAGAATATGTAAAAAGTGTGTATATACTTGCATGGTCTGTGTATGTACCTAGACCTTTAAATACTATAATGCGTGTACTTTTATTATCTTTTGGCACCAGATCCCATTTATATTTACCTTTGGTACTATTCATTTTAATTATGGCTCCCTTTAAAAAAACTTCATTGATTTATTTTTAGAGAGGAGAGAAGGAAGGGAGAAGTAGAGGGAGAGAAACAGTGATGTGAGAGAGAAACATCGATCAGTTGCCTCTTGTACACATCCTGAACCAGGAACTGGCCTACAACCCAGTCATGTGCCCTGGCCGGGAATGAACTGGCGACCTTATGACACCCCACTACCTGAGCCACACCGGTCAGGGTGGTGGTTCCCTCTGTTTGCTGGTCATCAGGAATTAGAATCTGGCCTTGAGCATTAAAATATTTGTCATGTCATAGTATCTTTTTCCCCCTAGATATTTAAAAAAGAGGCATTTCTCAGTTTTATTTTTAATCACTCATGAAACCTATAGCCTTACTATGTGAGATAAAGCATGAATCATGACTTTGAAGCAATGTTTTTGTGTCTATCAAAAGAAAAGCATTCTCTTTACATTTTAAGAGTGCCAAGGAAGTTAAAAATACTTTTGTAAATGGGTGTTCAGGAAGAATCACTGTGGGATTTTCCTGATGAAAGTTGTGAAATATTGAATATATTCATTTAACAGTGGTTTCCCTGTGATTATAATTTTTAGTTATTCCTTAGAAATAAACTTGGTGACAAAATACATATTATAAACTAATGCTAATTGTGTTTTTTTAAAGATTATTATTTCTTCATAAAACAGGTGCTCTAAGAAATAGGATTTTACAGAGCTTGTTTAATCCACATTTTCACTATTTTGTCTCATCTTATTTTTCTGCATATGTGGGCTTTGGAAAAGCAGCACCATGGGAAGTGAGAGGGTTAGCTTCGACTGAGATCTATTTCAACAGAAAGGTTTAAGAGAAAAAAGATTGGTAACAGCTTGTTAGAAAAATGACATTAAGAGCCTGCAGCATAAATTTGTTTATGCATTAATTATTTTTAATACATATAGCAATAGAATAAAAGATAAGCTAGTAAAATACACTGTTTCCCTAAATCTGAGTTGAAGATTTACCAACGAGAACATGTTTATTGGTATGGAGGAGGAGGCGGAAAGGCTGGTATAATAAGCCTGGATTCCTATATCAGCTCACTGTAACCCTGGGCAAAATTTACTCTCCATGCCTTAGTTTCCTCATCTATAGAGCAAGAATAACAATACTATCCTCTTCACAGAGTTGTTTTGAAGATTAAATTAATTAATAAAACTTATACTTGCCTGGTTGAATTCTCAATAAAGTTAGCTATTATTGCTTCTTACCACACTGTATATGTGGTCATCTGTTTAATTTAACCTTTGTTGCACACAAAATTCTGAGATACACATAGTCTGAGGAATCAAGTTCATAGAAAAAGCAGAAGAATGTATTGTTTAAATTTGGAATCCTGTTTGGGACATACTTTGCTCCTGGGTACTCTAAACAGACATAGTTTGAACATCAGCCAATAATTTAGTATGGAATTTATATTTTAAACCCTCCCTTATCACTCAGCAGCCTGCTGTCATATACAATCATTACTGAAAAGGCTAAGAAATCACCGACAGCATAAACTATTCTATGGTTTCTATATTTGTACTTGGAGATAAAATGTGTTTATACATAGTGCTTGGGTGTCTCTTTTATAGCTGACTACACGGGGTAATGTGTGGCAACGGAGACTTCTTCTTCTGTGGAAGAACATACTATTAAATTTATCGTTCTTTATTTCTTCCCTTAGATGTTTTGTTTTGTTACACTAACCTAGTAACAGATAAAAATAAAAAGACCAAGAAAGGTCTTCTCACGCTAGCTTCAACCTTACCGAATGGAAATGAATTCTTGCTAGTCATTCTCCCTAAACATGACAGAAAAGTATATTCTGAGATGGACAAAAAAAGTGTTATACCATAAATATGTGTGTATATATTATAGGGTGGTGACTATTCTGTATTTTTAATGTATATGAAACACTTTTATAAGAAGAGAAGTTTTTTAGTAGCTTTAGTGCCAACAAATCTTACATGGAGTCGTTACCATTTAGACCTGTCCATTTTGCTTTCTTTTTCTCAATTGAAAGAATGAGTTTCTAAAAGATAAGGAGAACTGAGTTTTATAATTATCATTCTGTAATGAAAACCTTGTTGTAGAAAGAAAGAAGGAGAGAAGGAAGGAAGGAAGGAAGGAAGGAAAGGGGGGAAAAGAAGGGAAATAAGGGAATAATTTTTCCTGGTTTTACAAAATCCATTTTAAAGGTTCTAGGGCAAAAATATAGGAACCTTAGGAAAATGTATTGGATTATGTTCTTTCTCCTTAATTGGTCAGGCCTACTCTTTAGCTCTCAGAGAAGGGAAAAGGCTACAGGCAGAGTACAACTTTCCCTGTGGCAGGAGCTGAGACAGTTTAATTTCAAAGGCCATGCAGTGAGTTGTGGAAGAACTTAGAATAAGGAAAGTCAAACATGAGTTGAGCGGCTATAGTTGGCTCCTAACCAGCTGATTGCAGAATTTGAGAAAGTCCCGGCAGAGAGATGAAGAAACACGACACTAACCAGCACCCCAGTCCCTGAGAGCTTTGTTGAAGCCATAGCAACACTGAAAAGTCAAAAGAAGGTTGGTGTTGCTTTTCCTTTTTGGGAAATGGTGTCAATGTTCATAATATCGGGTGATTTATATGCTCCTGAGGTCTGTGAAAGACAGGCTAAGAAGAATTTTTAAAGTTAATGCCGAATTTCCCTCAAGTGATCTGACTTTGAGTTCTTAAGGTTCAGGGACCTTCTGTTTCTTGCTTCAGTGCTGCCCCTTACCCTCTTTACCAAAACAGATGAAAATGATGACTGTTGCTTCACTAGCCAAGGGCCTTATATGTCTGCACTCGAAAACACTTTTTTTTTGGTGTTGCAGTAATTATAACTGTAATGTTCCCAAGTTACTTTGAAGAAATGCATTAACTTCTGCTTATCTTTGTAAGAAAAAGACATAAGAAAACCATGAAGTGGACATGTCAGAGTTAGCCAAGTGTAGTCTTTAAAAAATGATTTGCTAAAGATTTAAAGCCAAAAGACAATTTGATTGAAAACAGTAGACTGCTGACATCACCAAGATAATCAAGTTATTGCCAACTTGCCTTGTTTATCTAAAAGAGCTTTGCAAAAATATGGTTTTCACACACACACACACACACACACGCACACATAGTCACCCTCACACACACATGAGTCATAGGTAATACAATAATAGGGATACATGGACTTTATTTCTCCTTACATCTCTTTAATATACTTATGTCTTAAGTAACTGATTTTAGGGCCTGCTCCTTTGACTGAGGTGCCACAGCACAACAGGAAAGGAAGAGGCATTGCTGAGTTCATAATGCTATTTCAGTGTGGCAGCCTAAGTACATGAGGAAATGACACCATGCGCCTGTATTTGGAGCCTTGCAGTTACTGTGACGACAACACACACTAATGGAAAACAAAGATGGTCTGCTTGCCAGGGAGAGCCAGGAAGAGTTTTGCCAGCTCAGATTTTTCCTAATTATTCTGTAAGTCTTGAAATGTGACACTGGAGGTATTCAAGGCTCTTTGTGTTTCATGAACTGTTTAGTAAGTGACACATGCTTGAAGAGCAGCCTGGTATTTGGATGAGGGAGGGGCCTTCCACATGAGCTGCCTCGATAGATATCATCTTCTGGTTTGGACACCACCGAACCAACTGCTTTGGTCACAGCCTGTTGTTTCTCTGGTCCTTAAGGAAGCCAGCTGCTTTGGTAGAATTCACTCCTCAGGGGCCCCTGAACTTTGAGTAACATATCCTCACCTTCTATATCCTGTTTATTGCATAGATCATTGCCCAGCATACCAAATGTTCCTGCTAATGACTGGGACATCTGATTCCCAATTCTTATATGATAGATACTGTAATGATAATAACTACATATAATATATACTATCTACAGAATATATACATAATAATATGTGTATTATGTAGTTACATGTAATTATTTAGCATATATAAATGATATTAATAGCTAGCATATGCTGGAGATTATTCGGTACCAGGCATTGTGCCAAGCACTTTACATGGATGATTTTATTTACTTCTCATAACAACCCTATGAGGCACTATTTTTATCTCTGTTTTATGGATTAGAAAAATGAGTCTTATAAGTGGTTACTGCCAGTGGTAGATTTGAAATTCAGACTCAGGCAACTTGACCTTATTTAGCCCATATTTTCAACCACTTTCTGGTAACATAGGCAGTTGTTCAAGGAAGATCTGCACCTAGCTGACTGAGATGTTTTAATGAGAGGCATAGAATGTGACACTACAGGGGGTCGGGTGCCCCTACAGTATGAAGAGATTTACTAAGAGCATACAAGAAAGAGAGGCAGGGTTGGAGGTCAACTGGGGCTTTTCTCCAGGGTTTCAAGGTGGCACCAGAAGCTTCAGTGGCCGGTGAAGTTGGGCAACTCAGACAGAGTTATACCTGGGGCACTGGCTTGCAGAAGTTCTTCCACAGTCATTGGTGGAGCAGTGTGGTTCTTGGTTTCCACGTTGCTGAGTTGATTCCTTGGGACAGGATGCCATGGAGCATTTGTATTTATGAGCTATTACAGCTACTGTTGTAGTCAGATCCTTTGATACCACTGGGGCTTCGGTCTGTTGTTGTTCCTGTTGACAGCTCAGAATCCCACCTTCTACAGGAACATTTGAAATGTTCTGCAGGTCTCTGCCTTGGTCAGAAGCATTCAGTTTGTTAAGAAGGTTCAACAAGGAGTCCTACAAAATCACTTATTCTAGCTCTTGGCAGCAATATTCCTTGAAGTAGCCTTTGATGGTATGTATATATTAGTTGGAGGAGGTGGTGAGGAAGGGGACAAAGGTCTCATTTCATGGAAGAGCACTTATTGGCTCCCAATGACTTTGTTTAGACAGTGAATCATCAACCTGGCAGCATGTTGTTCCTTAAAAAAAAAAAACAACCCAAAAACAGAGCACGCTATAATGTAAGGAAAATTACCTGTTGTTTATTACCTTCAGCTAGTTGTTTGTTACTGTGGAACAATGGCATGAGATATTTCATTTGATATTTTATTAATTATTTTATCTTTATTAACCAAAATTTAACTTTAAAGAAACCAAATATCTGACATTTGGATAATTGGAAGTTTTGAGTTTCTATATTACGTGAGTGGCATTTAACTTTTGCAAGTGTCCAAGTAATACAACTGTTTTAATAACATTTTGACAGAGCAGATGATGCTTGGCTTTTTCTTATGCCAGTGGCCATAACTACTCTACTTTTCCAGTGTATCAGATATCTCAAGTGGTGGGATTGGATATCCCAGGAAGATGAATTTTTTTATGTGAAGCGGACACTTAAGAGAATGAATCTCTACCCTCTGAGAAATTCTGTTCCATGAACTGAAAACAGTACCTTGTCACAACTATGCTAGCATACCCCATTCTTCCCAATAACGCACACACACTTATTATTAGTCCACACATAGGACATATACTACTACTTATCTGACAGGTTAAATATCTTCCTAAAGCAAATGCACTTTTTGCTCTGTGGCATAGACCTATTTAATCCAAAATAAAGGTAGTGCTGTATTATATTTCATCAAGGCTCTCTGTTTCTTTTATGTGATTCTTCCTTATTTTCTTACAACAAATAATCTCTGAATTTCTCTTTTGTCCTCTCCTGTCTTTATGTAAAAAGGCATAACAGTGCCAAAGGAGGGAAAGAATTAGTTATATCCTTTGGAGACAAAGGGCTTGACTTGTTGGCTTCTGGCAGCATTTTTTTCTCATTCAATTATTCTAAATTTCTCTTGGCAACAAAACTTAGTAAAAATTTCCACATTAATCTTTAGCTAATGCCTCATAAATGGAAGATATTAACAGTTTATCATATTCACTCAAGGGTTATCTAAGACATTCTGTTAGAGATCCTAGTTCTCTTAGCACCTCTACACCTGGTCTAATTTCCAGGGGGAAAGGAGGTTCTGAGTCTCATACTGCTGATGATCATACAGCTGTGGTCCTAGAGCTACTCACACCCAGCAGGGAGCTGAGAGGGCGGAAATCTCTGCGCTCAATCGGAGCTCTCAGATCCTCTAGTCCCGCGGTTCTCAACACTTCCTGTGCGTCTGATTTTTCTGGGATGCTTTAAAAAGGCAGATGCCCAGGTTATACCCCAGAGGCTCTGATTCAAATGGGCCTGAGTAGGTGCCCAAGTATTGCTCTGTTTTAGAAGCTTTTATATGATTTTAATGTACATCCAGGGTTGAGAATCAGTTATCTGTTACAATCTCATCATTTTGAAGAAGTCAGTACTAGGAAGAGCCAGCAGAAGTCCCTTGGCAGAAGTCATAAAGGCCTCTGAGTCTTTTAGGCTATAGAGAATCACATGATCACAATAAACAACAAAGTAGTTAATATTTAATGAATTCTTTCTGTGTATTAGGTACGGACGACCCCACAAGGCAGACATTCCTATGCTCTACATTTTACAGATAACAAGGCCGAAGGAATATTCCAAACCCACCACTCCCAACAGGTGGCAGATCTGGGATTTGAGTCCAGGCTCAAATTGTACTCTCAATTTGTGTGCCTAATCTTTTAATCACTTTGCTGTTCTGGAGTCAACTCTGAGAACATAAGGTGTTGGATGGCAGCTGTTTCAGCATCAGGAGTCTTGTGGCATCTGGCCTTGGTGCTCTGAATTCCCACTAAGTGAGTTACCTGCTTGATTGGGTATTGGGTCCTTTTCTTCTTCTGTATTTTCTGATTAAGTGGGCCCATTGGAGGCAATCTATTTGCTTAGAGACTGTTAGAAGGTGCTTCATTTTCCCTGTGGCTTTGTTCCTTTTTTTTTTTTTTTTTAAATCCTCACCTGAGAATCTGTTTACTGATTTTATAAGGAGAGGGAAGAGAGAGAGAGACAGAGAGACATCGATGTGAGAAGTATTAGTTGGTTGCTTCTTGTAAGTGCCCTGATCGGGGATTGAACTCACAACTTAGGCGTGTGCCCTGACTGGGGATCAAACCTGCAAAGCTTTTGGTATATAGGATGACGCTCCAACCAACTGAGCAACATGGCCATGTCCCCATGACTTTGTTTCTTATGTCCTGTCCTTCCTTTCCGTTGTGGACTGACACAATATTTTCTGCCTTACTTTTTACCTTTCCATGGAAATTCTAACTGAAAACTCTACTCTCCTGTTCAAAGCTTTGGCTTTTCCCCTAGTCCTGTGAGTCTGGCTGGGTTCATATTTTCCCTTGGATTCCCCTGTGTGGACTTTCATACCAGGCCCTAACTTTCATGATATTAGCAACAACAGGAAGGGATTAATCACTTTGCTTCTCCTGTAGCAGCAGGTGTGTTGGAAATAAGCTGGCTTGTCTCATGGAACTCACGGGTTAGTGGGTCCACGTACTTTGAAGACCTGTTAAAGTCTACATTTTAGATAGCATGAATCGAATTAATTTTCTGATTGATTCTGTAAGTTTGAAGTTCTACAGGGCAGGCTTTTTCACACCTAGGGGAAAAGCTATATGCATTGTCTGGTCAAATGAACTTTACCAAGTTCAGCGAAAATCACCAATGACAAATACTGTAGCACAAATTTTTCTAAGCAATAGAAACTAAACAAAAAGTGATCGATTATTATAATTATTCTATAATACACATTTACATGTAAATTAAGAATTTAACATGGTAAATAGATTCAAGTATGGCTTGGGACTATTTTTAAAATCACATTGCACAGAACAAATGCTCAATAAATGTTTGTTAATTGAATCTATTACATGTCCTGGAATTGAGAAAATAAACATTATTAACCAGTTTCTATTGATTTGACTGAACATAATTTTTTTATAAATACGGGAATAACAATCAGTGACCACGAGCGATTATTTCTCTGCTTCTCAGTATTCTTTAAAACTCTAATGGTCACATATCGCTTTTATAACAATACAAATTAAAAATCAACAAACATTTTAAATATTCATCAGAGAATCAGAGAATAACCAATGCATAACTAAGGAAGCTGGACTCTATAGCTATGATTGACATGAAATATGTGTATTTCCAAGAGCAGACTAGAACTCTTACTTTTAACACAGTGGTATAAAACATAACTATCAACACAAGTCTAATTGTACTCTTTTCACTCATGTACCACAAAACTCATGAAAAGAACACGTCCAGGCTCTTATTGAGGTTTATTAGCTGGAAATGTTCTCATCCTCAGCAATCTATTTTGGAGTTAGGATTGCTGCACTCCCCTACAAGTGGTTAAGCAACAGCTGTCATTTAATTAATGTGTCTGCTGACAGCTCCAGCTGATGGATTCCACCGAAGTTCCCTATCAGCATCAATACTACCCACATTACCCCCAAAGGAATTATTGATTATAGTTGCTTGATTTTGCCTTATTTCACTTTCTTTCCTGCATCAATTCCTCCAAATTCCAGTGATGCTGTTATTTACATCACCGTCCACATCTTCCAGGGAATCGAGTCCCAGTGGAGCACATGTGTTCCTGGTGATGTATTGCGATGGAATCGCACCAAAATGAACATGTGAAGTGCTGAGCTCAAACAGAGGAGAGGACAAGGGGGAAAACCAGATGAAAGTGACTTGTGGTTTCTCGGAAAGTGAAGAATTTTGTCCTTCTGAGAGAGAGATGAGAGAAAAAACTAGTTCTTCCACATAGTATGAATGTATGTATGATTAGAATCTTACAATTTGATTTTTATTTGGATTGTTATATCATTTTCTCTGCCCTGACACTTTCATAGTAGTTGGATTTCAACTACTGTTGTGTGAAGATTTGAAGGGATTTGAGCTGTGTGGAAGCAAGAGTTTATAGAGTGAGATCCGCCTAGTCTGCTCATCTTGAAGAATATGCTGGGCTCAGTTAGCCAAGACCCATTTATGTAGCTGGAAGAGGGGCTGGACTGGTGCTGAACTGGGAGCAGGCAGAACACGGGATCCAAATAGTATGGTATTGGATATCAAAGAGCGGTCCAAGTTAGCGCTGACATCTGAGAGTCTGACGGGAGGTTCTGGAGTATCTTGCCGGGCAGATGGAGCATGGCTGTGTTTTGACACAGGCAGCGAGTCAGCATTTGACCAAGCCAGTCAGCAGGACCAGGGTGGAGAGCAGGGAGGTGGAATTCCGAGACAAGGTAGTTCTGGAGGAAGAGCAGTTCTAGAGGCTCTGAGTGAGATGACAAAATTGTAATGCAATGTTAAAACAGCTGAGAGGACGTTAAACCCCACAGTACCGGGCTAGAGCTCTTTGTGTCCTTCCTGCTTCACATTTAGAATGCAGCATTGACCCATTCACTAAATATTATTGAGATCCATATGTGTGAGACACCAAGCTAGTGATTGGGATACAATGGTTAGTATAATACTCTCCCTACTCTCTAACAGTGGTTACAGATAAAAACAATAGCAATTTCAATACCATGTGACTAGCAAATGCATGGTATTGTGGGAGCACTCATCTGGTTTTGGGTTATCAATGATTGGTTTGCAGATACTAGTTGGCATGAAGTGGCTCTTGCTGTGGGAAAGGGGGACCGTAGAAGCTGAAACTGAGATAGAGACTGACACACAAGGTCTAAAGGAATGTAGCAGAAATGAGTGTGATTGATAGGTTAGAACATCTTGAGTTGTTGCAACAAATCCACATAGTTTTATAAAAGGCAAGGAGTTTTTGAGTTGTATTCTTTCCACTTACATGAAGATTTTAATGTTTTTAAGAATACTGTTGATGAAGGGGATGCACTATATACATACATTTTCATCATACCTAAGTCTAGAGTGACCACAATGAGCCAGCCAGATATGTATCTTGTGGAAAATTCCTGATCCTCAACACCACCTGTACCCTGAGTATCCTTCCAAAACAGTGACCACTCTTAGTATGTCTAAAAGGGGGTGATAAATGCTTCCTGTAAAATTATATGCTTTAGGACTTTTACGAGCTTGTGCACTTCAGAAAATACTTACATATATTCAACACTTTAATTCAAGTACCTAATTCTGCTGGAGCAAGAAGCCTGTGTGAGTAGCCAGGAAAGTTTTGAAGCACAGGTTGGAAGCATTGCCTTACCACATATTAAAAAAAAAATGAAACCACACTCACTGAAACACTTTGATAGTGGTGTCACAGTCAATTCACATCAGATGAGGAGATCAAGAAAAAATTATAGGCAGTCCCAAAAAACAGACACCTACATATTAGAATTTAATGTTAGGAAAGAGAGACATTTCAAATCAGAGGCAAAAACATGAATTTTTCAATCAATTGGGTTGAAATAACTGAAAAAAAAAAATGAAATCACTCTCTACATCACACTTTATACCAAAATAGATACTAGATGCACCAGAAATTAAAGTGTATGAAAAATGAAAGTTAAATGCTCTCTCTCTCCCTCTCTCTCTCCGTCTCTCTCCATATATATATGTGTGTGTGTGTGTGTGTGTGTGTGTGTGTGTATACACACACACATATATATATGAAATATCCTCCTAAGGAAGACAATAAAAGCAGTAACACAAAAGACTAAAATATTTGATGCTATGAAATATTAACTTCATAAAATTTAAATGAGCATTTTACACAGAAGAAAATCTCATGAGCAAAGCTAATATGCAAACAGCAACCGGGACAAAGATATTTGTGTATGGAACTGTGTCCTTAATATAAATAGCTCTTTCCAAATGAACAAAGCAAAAAAGACACATTAGAAAAATGGAGAGATGACATAAATATTTGTAATAAGCAAGTGGAAAAACTATTTAACCTCACTGATAATTAAAATGTCAAATTAAAAGATGATAGTATTATTTCAACCAACACATCGACAAAGGCTCAACAGAATTCAACACCCAGTGTGGTGAAAGCGTGAGGAAATGGACACTATACAGAGTGGGGCAAAAACAGGTTTTTAATTAATAACATTTTAAATAACATTTTTAGTTGTTGATATGGAAATGTTAATTAATAACATTTTTAGTTGTTGATAAGGAAAATGATACAATAATTAATAAGTAATAATACAAGAAAAAACTGTGTTTCATGTGCTCACAACTGTAAACCTAATTTTGCTCCATTATGCATACTGCTGGTGGGAAAATCCACTAGGACAAACTTCCTGAAAAGCAATTCAACAATATGTGTTAAATATCTTTAGAATCAGAGGAAAAATAAGGCCACTTCATTTTGAAAAATAGAAGAATCAAAACACATGGATGTTTTTGAGAATGCTTTCTTTTCTCTTCCTCCTATTGTTCTCAAATATGTCTATTGACTTCTGAAAGCCTGGCAGACCCAGTGGTTCTTCTTCTTTTTTTTTTTTAAAGTCCACATACTTCTTCCTCAGAGGCTTGATAGGATTTCCTAGGAGGGACCTTATTTGATTAGAATTGTGGAAACAAGATTGCATAGTCCATTTTGCCTAATTGTTGAAGTGCCAAGTACATTTTGGTGGCAATGTATTTCCTGAGTAATGAGATTGTTACAACATAATCTGATAATTAAAATGGATATATTTATGACTGAATCATGAGGATGAGGTACCAGGGGCAGGTGAATTAAATTGGTCACTGCAGCAAGGAATTCTTTGCATTTGGTCAGTACTTCACAGAACTGTCATTAGGCTTACAGTAGTGATTTGCAACCTTTTTCATCTCATGGCACACATAAACTAATTACTAAAATTCTATGGCACACTGAAAAATCTATTTTTTGCCGTTCTGATAAAAAATGTGTATAACTTTGATTCATTCACACCGGATGGCTATTGTTGTGTTAACTGTTGTCATTTTATTTATTTGACAGTCTAAGGGGAAGAGGTCAGTGACCCTGACTAAATAGGTATTGCATGTTTTAAAAATTCTTGTGGTACACCAGTATGCCACGGCACACCAGTTGAAAATCTCTGGCTTATAGGGTTACACTATAGTCCAGGAAAGGGGGACTAAGGTTCAAGTTTCAGACAATCTTCTGAGTTCATGAGTTACTGAGAAAAAATTGTTTTACCATAGCACTTTTACATACTGATGGATGCTAAGGGTTGATTGACTCCAACCCCTCTCAATGGGAGATAAGAAAGCTGAAACCCAGGGATCCTGATTTTCTCAAGGTCATATAGTTTATTAATTCAGATATATATATTCACAGACAAGTCACAACATTTTGCAACATAACTCCCTAGAATGTAGAACAGTACCTGTATTGGGTTATTTCCCCAGATACCTGTTATGTAAGAGCTCATGATTTCTCTGTCTCTTCATGCCTCCGGCACCTCCAGAGGTTGGGCTTTTCAGAACACCAGCAGCTCATTACTCATCAATTCTGTCTGTTATTCCAAGGGATAGAGGGAGGCTACTTACAGCATAGAGTACTTGTGTCCTGTGCTGCATGAAGCCCAGCTGCTTCTTATTTGTCTGAGAGCAGGGACTTTTGTGAATGCATGGGGAACAGGGATGTGAGTGAAATCTCACCCAAGACCTTGGGGGCTGACATTCTTGTGCTTTCTTCTGGGGAAGCCCTTTTTGGGAAGAGACCACTCCTGAAAGCTTACCCAGAGTGAAGGTAGGCACTAAGCATTTTAAACCAAGCTGGCCGTCTAGATCATCTTTCGCTGTTTAGTTCTGCAGACAGTGTGCTGAGATGAGTCATGGTGTTTTATCACTTTGACTTGTTGTTCTTCCAAGTGTTCTTTTTCATACACTGGGCACAAGCAAATGAGTTCCCTTTACTCCTTTCATACCCACAGATAAAGAGGAATGAGCCCAAACATTCTATATAATTCTGTTAATTAGGATGTAAGTGTGAATAATAGCAACAACTGTGTTTTATTTCCAACTTCTATTTGGTGATTGCGAGACCAAGTGATTGCACTAACAATGCATTCCTCAGTGAGGTCATCACTCTGTCCATTTGTAGCTCTCCATTCTTTAAATGGTAGTCCCATGTCCTTGCTTCATGTTATCCCTGGTAGTCTTCCTCACACACTCACACTGTGTTCATGAAAGTTCTGTTTCCCCTTCTTCCCTTTCTATCTGGGTTCAGGCCTTAATATATGTAAGTTTTGTCCCCTCTGTCACATGAGGGCCTTCTCCATCAGGTTTTCTAATCAAGTTCCCATGCTTTTCTGGGCTTATTCCTCATTCTCTCTTAATTTCCTCTTCTCAGAACCCTCTTTCTGTTATTTCTTCTGATTCAACCAGTCTTAGAGCATCTTTCAACATTAATATACATGAAAGCTACACAAATCAAGGCACTTTTATTAATGTTATAAAGTTATTATTCACAAGTGATAATTTGTTATCAATAATTTACCTTCAACTTCAAGAATGATTATCAATTTCCAATTAAAACTGCTAATCCTAATCATTCTCTGAGAAATATTTACCTTGGAGGGAGGACCTGCCATTTCTTCTGGATTGTTGTACAACAGAACAGGATTTGAAATATAAATTACCACTCAATGTGGAGGTCAAACCAGAGGTTTGGGAACAGGAAAATGGTCTGACTTGACTCTCTTCTCAGTTTTTAATACTTGCTTTTCTACTTTGGAATTTTGGTGCCATAAAGGGGAATAATATCTACTACACTAAGAGACTGGAAGAATTCGGTGTGAGTACAATGATTGTAGAGGGAGTTTAATATACCAACCAAAGGTCTGAATCTTGGTTGTATAAAATCCTCAGAGAAATTCCAGAAATTTTTCATAAAATGTGGATTTAAAATATATATATATGTGGAATGGATTGGACACTATTTTCTAAAATATTATTTAAGAGTATCTATAATGGTATTATATAATTACTTTCTTTTTATCTATTAGTTTCCTCACTAATAGTGGTTGATTTATTTGTTTAATTTGGTTCACACAAAACTGAAGGTTACATATACTCTTTTATGCTGTATATGACCTGCACCTAAATACAGAAGCAATTTTATATGTATATTTCTACTTGTAGCCCAATTAACCTGAATGACAAATTAGGAATAATGACACCAGTAAAACCTGATCTATAAACTGTCTTATGTGAATGATAATCATTAATGCATTAATGCTAATTTTAATATAACTATTATAGTTATTGGCTATAGAAAGAAAATAAATGACAGCATAATAATAATCATAATTACTTTTATTGAGTGCTTCCAACATACTGAGATCTATGCTAAATGCTATATGTGTATGGTATAACAGCTATCATTATTCCCATTTTATAGATATAATCATGCTATTTTTGAATTCTTCCTTAAGATGTAGTCTGACTTCCTTGCCATCTAAAATTTGGGTTTATTTGAAACTTAGATATCAATGTTTTAGAAAACAGGATGCAAACTTATAAAATAATTTTTTACTTCATAAATTTCTAAATACTTGATAGTTTTGAAATGTATACAGAATTCACTATGAATTCTCAAATTTATCCACAAGATATTATCAGATTCAAAAATAAGCTGGATATAAAACTATTTAAACTTGTTAAACCTCAGAAAATGATTTTATGATTTTAATAATAAATTCATACTACATGTGCTACACATGATAATGATGTGATATAGTAGTAATGCTTGCTGGGCTCTCCTTTGCCGGGACTGGCAGGATGATGGAGGATGCCCTTCCACCGTAAATACAACAAGGATAGTAAGATGATTTCAGGAGAACAGTTCAGTCAGCTCGGAGCCATCTATTAATTTTTTTTTTGCCAGATTCCCCTTGTGATTAGTCAGATTATAAAATAAAATTCTTCTTGTGGAAAGCTTACCACTCAGTAACATCGAATCTTCACACGTTTCTCTAGAACTGCTTGCATTGACCAATCCAGACTGTGTGTGATTTACAATTCATATAACATTAATTTATACTTAAGATACATTTTATGGGAAATTTAAAATTATATTCATTTTAAAATAGGGCTCAGTTAAACTTTGTCTGATATTACCTTCTTTAAATAACTAATGAGTATAATAGTCTTATGGAAAGAGGGAGCACTATACCTCCTATAGGGACCTTAATGAACTACCCTCTGCCCCTATGTCAACTGCAGGCCTGCAGAGGAAACAATGCCTAAAAGAAAAAAAGAACTAGCATGTCAGTAGGACCCACAAGTTACTGAGGAGAGGTCCTATTTTCTTTCTCTCTGTTTTCATGCACTGACTGTTCTTGAAGGCATGAGATTTTTGGGTTTGACATATGGCTAGCTACCGTCAGATACCACCTGGGGTATGGGAGGTGGCATTAAACACAGCATGGATACTTAACAGAAGACATCTAATAAATCACAGCTGTGTGAGTGCAGCATTTTTACTGTGGTGAAAAACTGGAAACAAACTAACATTACAAAAAAAAAATACTCTAAGATTTTATTAGTAAAATTAGAAGACCATATTCCAAACATTAATGATGGTTATCTCTTTTTGGAAAGATAAATGTGTGATTTTAAGCTTCTATAATAACTACATATCATATTTAACAAGAAAAAGAGTTGAAGTTATTTTAAAATGACTTAATGGGTTAGTTCTCATGGCCAAACAGATAAAAAAAATATTCCACATAAACTCAAGATGTAATAAGATATTCTCTAAAGGTCAGAATACCAAACTAGTATCTATGTATGTATATATTTATAGCTGACCTTCTTCCATAAAAGATTTAAAAGGTTATCATGCAGATTTAGTAGGGATTGTGTATGTATTATCCCAAATAAAATGATAATATCTCTATATTTTTAAATAAAACAGTTCTTGGCTAGTGTACACATAGACATTTTGCTTTTCCCCCAATACATTAATTTTGTTTTTTAAAAAAATTGTGAAACAGTCACAAACCTACAGAAAAGTAGAAAGTACAGTACGAAGGCCTCCCCTAACCTCACCCCCCAACCATTAGAGAGTAAGTTTCAAAGATGATATCCTGTAATCCCCAGTTATTTAGTGTGCATTACCTGCAAACAGGGATGTCTTCTACAGGTCTATGACAAATATCATCGAGATATGACTACCATCTAATTCTCAGAATCCATTCAATTTTCCCTTGTCCTAGCAATGTCTTCTATAGCAAAAGGATTTATTTCAGAATCACACACAGCATTTCGTTGTGTCTTTTTAGTTTATCTAAGTATGGAACATTTCCCTATACCTTCCTTGATAATTTTGAAGATTATAGGCCATTTATTTTGTAGAATTTGACCTCATTTTGGGTCTGTCTTATGTTTTCTCATGAGAGGATTATATTTAGATTATTCACCTTTGACAAAGCACTTGTTTTTAATGACAGAAATGTCTTTGTTGATGTCAGAATTTTAACTTGATTGACAGAAGGCTGTATTCTAAACTTGGTTTTCCATATGACTTCATCCTTTGTAACTTTGACATCATTCTTGACCTTAGCCCAACTTGTTTTGGTGCATGACTTGTGGCAGGAGGTCTTATAATTGATTGTGCTTGTGACCTAACTTAGGTCCCCTCACCCTCAACACAGTCGACATTTTGTGCTGGTTAATTCTTTGTTGCGAGGGCCTGTCCTGTGTAGTGTAGGATATTTGTCTTTATATACTCTTGACTTATACCTTAGCATTTCCCACTCCAAGTTGTGATAACCAAGTATGTCTTTAGACATTGCCAGATATCCCCTTAGGGATGAAATTGCCCCTTGCTGAGAACTCCTGGTGGAGGTTATTTCTTTCTTTTTCTGCTCTAAGCTCTGTTGATATTCAAATCCTCATGAAACAAAAATAGAATAGTTTAGGCAATTTTTTTCTTTCGTTTAACTTCCATCTTCTTTTAAATATAACCAGAATATTTTAACAGTTCTAACAACCACATTCTAGCCATGGTGTTTTCTTTAATACCGATTATGCCTAGTTCTAACTTCAGTTTCCAGTGGGCCCTTGGCAGGGCATGAGACTTAGTTAACTTAAGGTACCATTTTACCAGTAAGCACCAGTCTTGTTAAGCAGTTTACTTTAAAAACAAAATTTAAAACCCCCTACGCTTCTCTGGTGTTTGTATCTCTTAATGTTGTTCATCTTTGAAATTCTATTAAAAAAACAAAAACACTAATACCTTACACTTTCCTTCATTATAAATGTGATTTGATGATTCCATTCTTCTCTTTGTTCCTTAAAGGCACTTATTGTTTGTTCTATACATTTTTGGCAAATAATTATTTTCCATTTAGCACTTTTTTTTAACTCGTTTTCACCTTTTTGTTTTATATACCTGCCTAATTGGAAGTTCTTGAAGAGATATAGCTCTTTTGTGTTCCCTAAAATGTTGACATATGGCTAAACTCAAACATGAGAGTCAATTCAACTGCTTATGCTGGAAGTGGTTAAGAACTGAATATTTTACAATATGATAGATTCCCACCAGGCTTACCTCTAGAAAGTGCAGAAAAGAAATTCACTATAACAACTAACTTTTCTAGTATTTTATATTTGTTAGTCATTGCCTTAATAGTCCCAGGAAGCAAATGGAAGCTATACCCATTCTGCAAATGGAAAAGTGGGTTTCTCGCATGTACACTGATGTCATATGACTGATGCTTTGACTTGGGCCATCCTACCTGGAGGAGTCCTTGTCTCCTCCACAGTATTTTTATTTTGTGAACAAAAATGTGGTCAATTCCCTCTCAACAATTTCGGAATGATGGGCTCCAGATATATGTCAACACGTAAGTTACCATGGCAATCAACTATATTTTTCTTTCAGTTGGTAAGTTTGGTTATTTAAAACATATTATGGCCTTCTCAAAAGCAGTTTTTACCTTTTACAAAGTCCAAGATACTCATATTTTATTTTTTGTTGACAACAGTTCTACAAATTTTGACAAATATTGAGTTCTCATAAGATTTAGTTATCATGGCCAAGTATTCAGAGGGGAACAAATACATATTGGCAAGAAAAAATAATTTTATTTTGGGTTTAGTGAGAAAAAGACATTTTATTAAAATTAACTACAAACCAAGGGATTCTTCCAGTATCAAATTGGTAAGCTTCCTTGCAGTGCCTATAGTATTTCAAGAATAAATATATTTTTGAAGAACAAAACCTAAATGTATATAAATATGCGGATTTTCAGTAAGTAAATCAGATGAAATTCTTCTTTAATACATAATGAAATTAGTTTGAAAATGTCCTAAGAGCGTACTGTTATTTTTAAAAAGACAGAAATAGCTCTTAGTGAGTATTTTAATAAACTCAAGAGAACAACATCTTCCCCAAGGTAGTATTTTTTTTACTGTCCATGTAGTGTTGTGTGATCCTAAATACCAGTATTTTTCTATCTCATACAGTGATTGCAGGCTTGGGGCTTGGGCCTGTTAGCTAGTTCTATACCTAGGAAACTGATCTTCCATTTACCTCATCTTCCAGTAAACTCAGAGACATGCTGGGGGTTTTACCAGTCATATTTGTATATAGGTAGGTACTTATCTGAAACATAGAGAATGAAAGAAACAGTACATTGTCAAATTCAGTCATTAGGCTGTATTTTTACTTTTTTTTTAAACTATTTCAATATTTTCTTATTTTGTAATTAAAGTATATACTCTTAGTGGAAGGGAGTAAAGGCAGGAGGGTATAAAACACTTTTAAAAATAGCAAATGGAAGTGTCTTAAATGACACCAGTAGAGCTGGGTAACTTTATAGAAACCCCAAACGCAGGAAGTTTTATGCAGTACTAAGAGGGCTTCTGCTATGCACAGTAGTCTTCAAGCTCTTCAATATCTGTATTCTTAACTTACGTAGAAGTTAAAGGACTGTAATTCCTTTACTTGTCCTTATTGAGATCTTTCTGAAATGAAATCACCTTCATATTTGAAGGTCCTTGTGGTTATTAAAATTTCTCTGAGAAACTATTGTGTTAAGGTAGGGAAAGCTCCTAAGATTCAATTTTACCCATATTATACTTGGCTTTTGTTTCTTATAAATAGTAATGACTTTCAAGAGAGGCTCCATTATTTTCCTGTAAGAATAATATGATGAACTCAGTGCTTCCATTTTAATTTTAAAAATCAACTTTCTAGTCATTACTTTTCCATTACTGATAAAGAAGTTTCTTTTTCTTAAAATTCCATTAAACATTTAGTCATTTTTATTTGGATTTTGCTTTCATTATTCATTTATTATATTTGACACATTTTAAGGATCTAAAATGTTGTTATATTATAAACATGCACTTTGGGGGTAGCAAAGCAAATCAGAAATAGTCCTTCTTCAGGGCTCTTGTATAAAGTTAAAAAAGAAAAATCTCAAATTTAGTTTGAAAGCAGCTAGACCTAATTTCGCACCCGAACTCTATTGACTGAAAAAACCTGTACTGTACTGTGCCCACAATCTTCCCCCTAGAGTATAGATCTTAATTAAAAAGGTAGGAAAATATTGAAGAAGATGATGAGAAAAGAAAGGCAAAAATATGGCTAAGAGACTTTGGGATTTGCGCTGTTTCTTTCAGTCTCTCTGGGGTTCAAGATGGGGTTTTTGAAAGCGGTAGGATTTATGAGGTACTTTAATTATGTCTCTCTGAACAATGTATGTGGAGATAATTTGATGCTTTTACTTCTTTAAATATTTCTTCTTCAATAAATCCATTCAGTACATTAACCATAGTTAATGTTTTCCCGCTGGTTTGTACATGTCATAGCTACGGACCAATGTCGACTAATGGGGAAGGAGAAAAAAAGTTAGTACATTCATGAATCATTCTCTGTTCTCACTTTAGACAAGTTAATTTTCTTTAAATTATCAGGTTCTGTCTTAATCACAGGCCGTTTGTGGTTATCAGGAAAGAAATGTTTATGTGTTTGGTTCCTCACGGTTTTACATTTCACACTAAAAGCCAAATTCATTCCACCCTTTAACACCCTATCACAAAACAACCAATTTGGGAATCAAAATTCTTAAATTATAAAAAAAATTTCTCCAATTAATATCTTAATATTGAACAAAGACTTGAGAAAGACTATTTTGTTAAATTAACATTCAAATATTATGACTGCATTAGAAGGGTGACCCTTGTTTCCACAGCAATCATATTAGAAATTAAAGAGCACTGTCACAGCATCCTGGGTGGGTAATTCAAACTTCGCCCAAGACAACCACAAAAAATAAAGCCCCACCCAAGATTACCTCTTACATTTTTAAGACCAGAGGGTAAAGGATATGGTGTAACATGCAGTTTCTTTGGATTCTCTCTAGTACTATGAATGGAGAGAAGAAATAGCTTATGTAAAGGAAGAAATAGCCTAGATTTTCATAAAGTCTGTTGTTTTACTGATTTCATCAGTTTAAAGCAACTTTGCTTACAGTGCTTTTTATGACTTTGTCACTTATTTTCTATACTTAGGACATATATTAAAAATAATTAAAATTACTTTAGTAATTGATTCTCTTTATTAAAAAATTAAAACTTAGATCAAGCTGAAGTAGCCTTGATTACCCCCCTCTCCAATGCCTCCTACCTTAGTCTGCTCTCTAGAAACCGTCACTGTTAACAATGTGACGTAGGCTTCCAGATTCTTCTCCATAGGAATAGAAAAGATATCTATATGTGTCGATATTTTAACATAAATAATATATCTGTTATTTCACTTAGCAATACAGCTTAGACAATTTTTCATCTCAGTGCATGTAGGTCTACTCCTTTTTAGAAAATTGCTACATGGTCTTCCATAAAAAGAGTATACCATTATTTATTTAACCATTCCAGTTTTTATAAATATTGATTGCTTTGAATTTTTCACTATTAAAAATAACATTGCAATGAAGATCCTTGTACGTGCTTTTGGGGCACATGGCATAAGTGTCTCTCCGGGGTAGATACTAACTTTGGGATGGTGGGTTATGCAGAATGATCTCCACAGTGCCTGTATTTGTGCCTGTGTTTTCTCTTGCTGTATATGAGGATACACATTGATTTTGAAGTTCCTCTGTTAAAATGAGGTTGAGCACCAGTTTACATAAATCTGGATCATTTTTATTATTTCTTCTATGGATTACCAGTTTATATCTTTGGCTCATTTTTTCAATTAGATTGCTTTTTCTTATATTTAAATAATTTTTTCACTGTTATGCTTGTTATTGTTTTTGTTGTTTGTTCTTTTTAACTTTTAAGGTGCTTTGGGCATTCAAGTATTTTAAATTTTCATGTAGTCAAATTTATAATATTTTCTTTTATGACTGGCTTTTTTTGTGCATTATCTCGGATGGCTTTCCTGACTATAAGTTTATATATATTTACCTATGTTTTCTTCTAATAATTTATTATCATTTAAAAAGTTTTGTCTTTTAAAACTTTTTAAAGTTTTCAAACAAAAGTCTCATTTGTAATTTTTGAGTGGTGTAAGATAATGATCTGACAACTTTTCTCAAATTGTTAGCTAGGTATCATTGATTCGAAATACTATACAATTTTTTTTCAATGATTTTGAATTCCACTTTCATTATGTTTCATATATATGTGTTCATATATATATATATATATATATATGAACATTTATCCTTTGAACAAAAATATTAGGTTGATTCTATGATTAATCCTTATTTTACAGACAAGGAAACTGAGATGAGGAAATATCAAGTAACTTTCCCAGTGACACACTGGAAGTGGTAGAACAAGATATCAAACCCAGGAGTCTAGATTTAGACTCTGTAATCTTAATGTCTACACACTATAAAATTCGCACTTGTATGTGGACCTAGGTCAGGGCTCTATTCTGTTTCTTTATGCTATTTGTGTATTTCTCCATTAATATCTCATAGTCCTAATAACTAAAGATATATAATATGTTTGATATCTATAGGACAAATTCCTTCTCTTTGTATCCCTTTTTTAGAAAAAGACTCTAGTTACCATTGTTTACCCAATCTATATAAAACATGGACAACAGTGTGCTGATCACTGGAAGGAGGGAAGTATAAGGGGACTAAATGGTAATGGAAAAAAATTCCAAAATAAAGATAAATTTTTTTAAAAATTAAAATTTCATTAAAAATTCTGTTTGTACCTTGAATAGGATTGCATAGAAATTACATATTAATTTGAAAGAGAATTTACATTTTAAATATATTTAGATTTTTACTGATAAATGTGGCATATTTCTTCCCTTCCAACCATATATTTTTTCAGTTGTTTTGTAAAATTCTTTCACAGAGGCTTTATTTATTTCTATTAATTTTATTCCTAAGGACTTTATAATTTAATTCCTGTTGTTATTGAGAATGTGATATTCCTCCTCTAATTATATTTTCAAAACACTGATGCTAATATATAGAAAATTTGAGAATTTCTTATGTTGATTTTGCATCTTGCCATTTTACTGAACTCCCTTCTCAGTTATAGTAGTTTTTCATTTGATTATCTTTACTTTTCTAGGTAGAGTATTATATTATATTATATCTTCTGTAATTAATAGTAGTTTGTCTCTTACTTTCCAACATTTATACCATTTAATATTGACTTATTTATTTAATTCCATTAGGTAAGACCTACAGTCTGAGGTTGAATATTAGCAGCATTCTTGTTTTGTTCCTCACCTTAAAAACAAAATTTCTAATAAGTATCATGTTTGCTGTTTTGAGGGCAGATACCTTTTATGAAATTAAAGAAGTTTCTTACTGTTCTTAGCTTTCACACACACACACACACACACACACACCCTCCACAACTGAGTCTTTGGTGCATTTTTGAAGCAATTATTTTCTAAAATAATACGATTAAGAGAATGAATTCTCTTCACTTGTTGTTTATAATTTTAAAAAATCTACCTTTGCATTCCTGGAATAAACCTTGCCCAATCATAATGTGTAATTCTTTTAATAGATTGCTGAATATGCATCTTTAACATGTTATTTAGCATTTTTACATCGAAGTTTGTGAGACTGGCTTATCGTTTTCTTCCCTTTTGCAGTCTTGTTTTGAATTTTTAGAAAAACCTATATACCTAACTGAGTAACCTCCCATATTTTTCCATTTTGTTTGTTTAAAATATAAATTTCTATTTTAAAAAAGTTAAGAGTTTCCTACAAAATTTTGTGGGACTGGTGATTTTTTGGGGGGAGTGGAGTTATATTTGAGTACTATTTCAAGTTTTTTTTCTGCCTTTGTTGGGCTGGCTTAATTTTTGTCTACTTTTTTCTCTGATGGTATAAAAATTATAAATTTTATTTGTTTTTTGAGTAATTAACACATGCAGTTAAATATACTTTATATCACTATCCAGAGGTAATCAGTGTTTCTGTACATTCATTGAACAAACATAATCTGTGAATCCTTCAATTTCACTTGAAACGCTTCCTTTCTTTATCATTCCCTCACACATTGACATTATTTGGACTTTTAGTGCTACATTGTCACTTAAAAAATTATTATCACTGTTGTTTTAAAAAATCAACACAACTTGGATTAGGAATATAATTCAGTAGGTTTCTTTTTTCACCAGTGTTGCTCAGAGTTTCCTTATTACTATATTATTTTCATCTTGAATGGTGTAACTATTTCAAAGAGTTACTGTAGATGGCAAAGTTATTTGTTCCTTCATGTTTTATCTTCATACTTGAATGATAGTTTAGTTGGGTATAAACCTACAGGTTTAATATTTTTCCATTGCTTCTTTTATTTCTTTAAAAAATATTTCTTCTAGTTTTATTGAGAAATAATTGGTATACATCACTGCGTAAATTTAATGCATACAGCATGATGATTTGATTTAGATACATTGTAAATGATTACCACATAGACCATTGTTTATTCTTAAAGATTTTAAGTTTTGTTTCCTTTATACTTAGGCTCCTGAAATGTTATATAATGTCTAGGTGTGGGTTTAAAAAATTTATCTTACTCAGTACTTGGTTATTCCTTTAAGTGTGACTAATGTATATGTTACTTTCCTTCACTACCCTAATAACTCTTTTAGTAACTGTAAATTAGATGGGTGATTGAATATTCAGGTCTATTTTATACAGTTCTTAACTTTTATACCCTTTCATCACTTTTTATTGCATTCTGGAAGAATTTTTTGGCTTAATATTCCAGTTCAGGAATTTGTTCTTTGACTATGCCTATT
This sequence comes from Mormoops blainvillei, assembly GCA_004026545.1. Lineage (NCBI taxonomy): Eukaryota > Metazoa > Chordata > Mammalia > Chiroptera > Mormoopidae > Mormoops > Mormoops blainvillei. The sequence goes on along the minus strand of PVJD01000904.1, from coordinate 283,242 downwards.
CTGTCATTTGATCCACTTATTGGCTATTCTATTTCAATGATCAAAAATTTAATATTTGTACTTTCTAACTGATTATTTGCTATGGCTTTAATCTCTCAAGTATCTCTATGGATATGAATTATACTTTTTCTAAAGTTTTATTCTGATTTCTTTATTAATTTCGGCTCCTAGGTGTCAGATCTTTATTTTTTAAAAAAACAAAGATCTCTGTTTTATCTCTTTTTAATGGTACTGGTTTTCCTCCAATGTTTAGTGATTCCTGAGTGTTCATCTGGTAGCCGAGACTCCTTGTTAGGCTTTTTGTTCTGCAGTTCCTGTAGCTGCTTAGAGATAGAGGCACGATTGCTGCTAGGACTTGTATTTCAGTCTGTTTTCAAGAGCACATGAGAAGGATGAGGCTGCCTCAGAGTCTAGCTTCTGGTGCATAAGGGGATGTCTCGTTCTTCCTGGATAGCTCCAGGCACCTAGGGCATCCAGGACTCTGCTTTGTTTCTTTCACCTAAACTCCTATTGCTGTTCATTGGCACAAAATGTAGCTTAGGTTGGTAGAGGGAGTGTGCAGAGTTCACTCAACCTTCTTGGCTGTTCCTGCTGTTGTCCTCTAACAATTACAGCGTCTGTCATCCCAGCCCCCGTCTTTTCTTCGGTATCCATTCCTAACATTTTTGGCAGCACTCTCCTATACTTCTTTTGAACTGTGGTTTTAAATCTTCATTCTAATTCCATCTGCTTTCTGTCTTCCAGTGTTTTCTCAAAGCTTATGGATCCCAAAGGTTGAAACTATTTTCCAGCTATATAGATTTAAAAATTCTGAAATGTTAAGGTTTTGCAGTGGGAAGAGGAAGCTAAAGTCTATTGCCACTGTACTACCTTGAAAAAAGAATCACAGTCTACTCTTCAGAACCTTAGGAGACGTTTTAAAAGTGAGTTTACAGGCCGATTTTCCGGACTGCCATTTATGGTTGTTTATGTTGTTCACTGCTTGAAGGCACCAGCGAGGAGGCAGGTGAGAGCTGAAATCGAGCTCAGTGTTCTTTACTACACTGTGTCTTGGCAGAGGAAAACTTCTGCTGGGTAGGAGATGCCATCTTCCCCAAATTACATAATGATGACCTGTGGGTCAACAGTGGCTCTGGTCATTTGAACTTTGGATTACATTGTGCATGGCGATGGTTTCATGGATGCGTGCTTATGTCAACACTCATCAAATTATTCACTTGAAATATGAACAGTTTTTTTGTACATCAGTTACACCTCAATAAAAATGCAAAATAAAGTTTAAAAAGTAAAGGAAATTGCATTATACAAGTAATAAATTAGGTAAAATAAGCTATTGGATTTAGAAGATCAGTTTTGAAACTTTCATAATTCATAAATTGGTTGATATAATATGGAAATGTTATCTTAGCTGACAAAATAATGATAATTGTGAAAGAAGGCGCATTCATGGGCTACAGAAAAGATAGTTAACAAGGGATGATAGTTGGCTATTAATCATCTTTTATAAGAAGAAAAAGTAGTGTAATTATCAACCTGCTTTGAGTGCCTAAGGGAAGTCCTAGGTAAGGGCAGATGGGTGAAGTAGCCACGCGTGGCTATTTAAATTTAAATTAATTAACATAAAATTTAAAAGTTCAGGACTTCAGTAATACTAGTTGCATTTCAAGTGCTCCATGTGACTAGTGGCAACTGTACCAGACAGCGCAGATACAGAAGGCTTCTGTCATCGCAGGGAATTCTGTTGAACAGTGCTGAACTAGATAATCTCTTAATTTAGGTCCCTTCCATCTGAGTAGTTTTATCTCATCTATGTGATCCTAGATTTTAGTTATCAGACTGTCTAAAGGGAAAATGGACTATGGCTACATACTGAGTACAGAGTAGAGACTCAGTAATTGATAAAATTTTTGGTGAATGGATGTATGAATAGATGCAGGTACGAAGACTAGCAGTGAATTTCTACTTTTTGATAAAGTACTGCATTCTTTCTTTCATTCATTAATTCAGCAGGTATTTATCAAATGCCTGCCATGTGCTAGGTATTGCTTCAAGTGCTTGGGATATATAAATAAACTAAACAAAGATCACTTCCCATGTGAAACTTACATGCCAGAAGTGGGGGATATTATAAATTATAAGCATAATAAATAAGTAAATTATCATAAATTTTAGGGTGATAAATATGAAAAATAAAATATAAAACAGAGTAAGAGGAATCAGGAGTGCTGGTTGTGGGTCGAGAAATGAGGATTATAATTTTAAATAGAGAAATGAAAATTATAATTTTAAATATGCCTCAATGAGGTGAGATTTGACGAAAGACTTAAAAAAAATTGGGGGGTAAGGCCTATAACTGCCTGGTCAAAGAGCACTCCAGGGAGGGAAAACAGCCAGGGCACAGGTGTTATTGATAGGAAAGCAAATTTATTCTCTGTTAATGAAATGTGCAAGTTTTTGTGCACCAGAAGGTGTGAACTGGCTGGCTGTGAAGTGGGATAAAGATGTCATCATTTTGTTATTGGCATGAGCTAGGAGAAGGCCTGTCCAAAATTTGGGTTTGCGAGTATTCACAGAATGTTCAGGCATTAATTTTTGCTTTAAAAAGGAATGTTTCCCTACAGGCATGGATGTTTAGGGTATAGGAGTTTTCTGTAATTTTTGCAGAAAACACTTAGCATTTTTTGCTAATATCAATGCCATGTTAGGACATATGCTGGTATTTTTATCCCTCCCAGCTGCATAATATTTTTAGCAGTTAAACCCAAATTACTGCATTTTAAATATATTTAATACTGCAGCATAAAAAATTCTTTTTAAGTCATATGAAGGAAAATCTTGCTGTTAATTTAAAATAATGAAATAGTTAAACATAAGAATTTGAGCATCAGGCCCACGTCCTATAAAAACAAGTTAATCAAAATCATGGAGCTTTATAATCTTAAAAAGATGACATCAATGGTCTGATGTCTTAGATTCTTATGGGTAGACATGAAACAGTTCAACATCTGTGCCAAAATGACCTCTGTGAAGCTTAATATTTCCTTTTACATATTTAGACATCATGATAGTTTTCCATGGTTTTAATTCATAAAACATGGATTTTTTAAAAAGCCAGAGAAGCATAGCAATGTTTTTCAGCTCTCCACTCGTTTCTCGACCTTGCTTTTAGCCCCTATTAAATACTCATCAGTCCTAATGTGAAAAACTAAATTCGTGCCTTCTTTCAGAAATGTGACCACTTTAAAACATCTCTAAATAGGGAAGTAAGGTGGTAAGAAAAAAGTTTACCAACTCTGAGTTAGGGTCATGAAATCTAAAGGAATTAGTATGAATAAACTAAGATAAGAAACATTAGATAGATAGCTTATTCTGGGTTTAACTATGTTGCTTCCATAATGCTTTTAATAATATTTCTCTTTTGCTAAGACTGTTTGGTTATTTTCCAGGTCAGATATGTCATAGTGGCCCATGTTATGCACAAGAACACTTGTTATATGATACCTGGAACACTACTTAAGTTTTAAAGTTTCAGAAGAATCATTTAACATAGGGGACTCTCATTCAGTCTGTGTATTTTCAGCTGATTTGCTTTTTTAAAAGTATATTTTATTGATTATGCTATTACAGTTGTCCCATTTTTTTCTCCCCTTCATCCCCCTCCACCCTGCACCCCCCTTTCTCCAGCATTTCCCCTTCCCCTTGGTTCATGTCCATGGTTTGTACATATAAGTTCTTTGGCTTCTATACTATTTCCTATACTATTCTTAACCTCCCCCTGTCTATTTTGTACCTACCAATTATGCTTCTTGTTCCCTGTACCTTTTTCTTTTTCCCCATTCTTCCCCCTCCCCCTTCCTGCTGATTTGCTTTCTTAATTGAGTAATTCAAAACTGGATATTTATGAGGTCCTGGCCAGGTAGCTCAGTTAGCTAGAGCATCATCTCGATATGCCAAGGTTGCAGGTTCAGTCTCTGGTCAGGGCACATACAAGAAGCAATCAATGAATGCATAAATAAGTAGAACAAAAAATCGATGTTTCTCTCTTTCTGTGTTCTCTCTATTTCCCTTCCTCTCTCTCTAAAATCAGTTTAAAAAATTGGATATTTATATTTTTGAAAAAAAGATATTTTGCTATATTTTTCTTCCTCTTTAGGCTTACTCCTATCACCCACTCCCACACCTGTCACCCCCAGACACACACGCAGTAACCTAATAGGTTATACTAGAGCTAGATAATTCAATGATTAGTTGCTTTTTCTGCACGCTGTATGCTAAGTGCCAAGAAGTGGTTATATTGGTTATGTTGAAAAAATAAATTCCTCTTTCCATGAGATTATAATTTAGGGGAAAGGGGTATGAGACACACAGGGGGCACAGTAACGAGCCTGAGTTGTCCCCTGAGAGCAGCAAGTCTAAGGTGTACACATGCCCCAGGACACGGTGCTAAGTGCACGCACTTTGGCCTTAAGGTTCTTTAGTCACAGTCATTTTCTCATCAGTCTCATTTGTTTACTCTCTCCCAAGAGCCAAGTATTTTGACTTAACATTTCTCACATACAATGTTCTCATTTTTTATTCTGTTACCACTGCGAAGATCTCACATACAGATGAAGTCATGTGATGATGGAAAAATAAATGTCTGTGTAGCCACTTTTTTTAACCCCCCTTGTCCAAACTTTAGGACCCTCCCATTTCTCATTAAATGGCTCTTGGGCACTGTGGTCCTGATAGAAGTGGTGGAGAAGAAGAGATGCTAGAAAGTTCCCTAGAAAGGTTAAATGATACGAAGGGAGGGTGGCAGCTTATATGGAACTGACACACCTCTGTATCCAGAGAGCCACGGGGGAAAAAGAGAGGGATGGCATAGCCTGGGGAGTAGGCTTGGCTTGAGTTTTAGAGAGAATTTTTTAGAGTTTAGAGAGAGAGAGGAAAGATATTTTTTTGAAGCAGTTGCTGAGCATAACTCTATATATATATATAGAGAGAGAGATGGATATGTGTGTGTATATCAATAAAGATTTACTCTTATTTTCAATTATTTTTGTTATCAGCAAGATTTACATGAAGTTGGTACACGCCAGGATGGGCAAACCGATTTGGCTAGTGACCCTGCCATTGTAGCTATGTGGCAACTCCCTTCAGGTTCTCTGGGCCTCCCCCCCAATCTATAAGTTAAAGGGTTCAAACTTATTGACTCAGAAAGCTTCAGAACCTTACTTTGGCACATAGTAGGCATCATTCAGATTGGTTGTCAAATACTTAAAATATTACTTCTGATCATAACATATCTGGAATCAGGTCCTAAAGATATGAGGTACTTAGAAAGGATGGGTCCATGTGGGCCAGCTGGTAAGAGGAGAAAGAGAAGCAATAGGAGGAGTTGTGTCAAACATGGGATGTGAACAAGGAGACTGAGGGTGTAGGCAGGGAGGTGAGACACCCTGTGGGAAAGGGCACTGCCAACAGCCTCACCTATGCCTGATTGACTCTGGGGCTGGCCATGACTTTGCAAAAGCCCCGGTCCCCACTTGAAAGTTCTGTAGGTGCATTCTGTCACTCTCCCGATCACTCACACCCTGCCCTCTCTCCACTGAGCATGTGTGTCACGTGCACGCACTTTACACTTGGCACAGAGGCACCCAGTAAGAATTCTAAAATGTGTATTTTCCAGTGTGTGTGTCCGGGCACTCTTTAGTGCATAGAATCTTGTGATTGCCTAATTTACCACCCCTATTTTGAAAATCAGAGAATTAAAAGGCATCCAGAGAACTTAAATAATTGCCTATGTCCCTCAGAGCTATGATAAAATTTTAGGATGTCCAGGCATGATTCTTCCACTAAACCATATGACTCAAGCTGCAAGTTTCCTGAGGGAAATTATATCACAATCAAGACAAACTTCTTAACTTGTTCTGTGCTTTGAGAACAGTAAACTTAATTTTTGTCTTTTCTCTATGAAGGCTTGAAAAAATATTTAGAATATTATGTTGGCTAAAAGCCCCCACATGGCCTCATTTAAAATTGTATATGAGCCCTAGCTGGCTGGCTCAATTGGTTGGGGCATTGTCCCCATACACCAAAAGGTTGAGGGTTTAATTCCCGGTCAGGGCACATACCTAGGTTGTGGGTTCAAAACCTGGTCTGGGCGTGTATGGGAGGCAACTGATAGATGTTTCTCACCATGATGTTTCTCTCTCTCTCCCTTCCTCTCTTTCTAAAATCAATTAGTGTAAAAATATTTAAAAGCATATGAAAAATACTTTCAAGGAAATGAAAATTTCTATGTCCAAGTCAATGAATACTCTTCTGTAGTGCCTGGGAGGCAGTCAAAAAAATAAAAGATTCTGAAGCCCAATGCCTGGGCTCAGATTCGAGCAGGGCAATAATATACAAGTTATCTAAGTTCTGTGTGCCACGGATCCTTCACCTGTATAGTGGGAATGATTGTGCTACTATAAGGTAGTTCTGATGTTTATGCAAGATGATTCAGATTACAAAAATGCCTAGCATGTAGTGGGGCTGTAGATGTTAGCTATTATTATTATAATTTTTGGTGGGCTGAGGTTTTCTACAGCCCAGATTTAAAGAGTATGGGAGACCTAGTTTCTTGGAATCAGATTTAATGAGATGATTGTAACAAAAGGAAAGATCAGATAGAAACAGGAAGCTGTGGGGGGTTATTACAATTTACCCTATGTAAGCAACATCTTGGCCACAGAAAAATTTGAAATTACTAAATATTTCTTCATACAGGAGCTTGTTTGAGTTAATTTTATTTTTATCAGTGTATCTTATCTCTCTGATAAACAAATCATGTCCACCAAAGTTGAAAAAAAGGCTAAAAAACATTTTAATTCAACAAATGCTTTTGTAACATCCAGAAGAGCTCAGTCATTTTTATAGTGTCTTTTGACCACATTACCTTGGTTATCTTCTGAGATGATCTATGAAAAGAATTATTTTATGGGGCTCATAATAAAATCTCAGAAATAGAGGATGAATTCCCATTTCCAAAATGGGCACTTTTCACCTGGGTATTATATCGAGCTTTAGTGGAAAATGAAAATCATTATTAATAATTTTCATAATTCTTTTCTTCTAAGGTAGCTAAAATTCCAAGGTGTTTTCTTTGTGAAATAATTTATTGATACTGTATTCTCAACTACAGGAATTATTTAATATCTAACATTACCCTTAGACAAAATTCAGTTGTTTGCTTTAAGATATGTATAAGTATATATTTTTTCTTTTTAAAAATTTATAAAAGTACAAGTCATTGAATAGGTGTATAACTTCTGAGTGCCTTTAAAATGGCAGAAAGGCGACTTTCTCTGAAGGGTGCTGAATTTTGGGGAGAGTGTCTCCATACTTTTTAAATCTTCATGTATTTGCCGAGACTTAGCAAAGACATCTATCTTCCTGGCTCTAGTTAGCTTAATATTGCCTTATACTCCCTGAGGAAGGTTGTAGTTGTGGAGAGAGGCTTGTGGTTCCAACCAAGGACTCCTTAGACATCCTCTAACTTACTCGGCTTGGAGATTTTCTGTTGTGTTTTAGGCCGAGAGCCAATGGCACAAGGACTTCTGGAGACTCCTTGTCACAAGATCACTGCCATCTCTACTGGCTGTTTTGGGTCTGAGTACTTTCCCAAATAAGATGAAAATTAGAGCCAGGAGTCAGAAACATTTCCTTTCTGAAAATAACATTTGATTGGAATTACTTACAATTACTTAACTTATTTGAAGTGATTAATGTAAATATTTAGGAAAGTTGGCTTCCAGCTAGCACATAAGCGCCTTGAGAATTCTGAAAATTGTCTTCTAATTCTCTTAAGAATGCAATGTGTGTGGGTAACCTAAATATTAAGAAACAGAAACTGTTTGACAATTGGAAGGCTGCAATTGAAATGCATCCTTGTTAAATCAGTGGGTCAAAAAAAGCAACTGGAAATTATGTGTACATATGGAAATGTGGACATTAATATAAATGAAAATGACAGATAGATGTATGAAGAGGATTTAAAAAAGCAGCTGGTTCAGAGGTCAGTTTTCTCAGGGCTGGAAAGGGCAATGTTAATGCAAAATTGTATTTCTTTTTCTTTACTTTTTAAAATCCTTACCTGAGGATATATTTAGTGATTTTTAGGCGGAGGGGAGAAACATTGATGTGATAGAGAAATATTGGTTGCCTCCCATGTGCACCCCAGCCAGGGATTGAACCTGTAACCCAAGTATGTTCCCTGACCAGGAATCAAACCCACAACCTTTTGGTGTACAGGACAGCACTACAGCCAACTGAGCCACCTGGCCAGGGCCAAAGTTGTATTTCTTTTGAAAATTTTCTAATGATTAAATGATGGGCCTGAGAGGCTGAGAAGGAAGTAAGAAACTTCCAAAATTCTCCATAGGATGTGCCCTTCCTAAAATCCTTTTTATGTTTTATGTAAAAATTCTTTTAGTAAGGTGAGCATTTCCACAGTTAGATGATACAGTTAAAACAATTATTCCTCTTTAGTCCAGTCCTGCCAAAAATTCACACTACTAATTAATAGCGAGCTGAATGAATATTTTAAAAACTGCATTTAAAAAAACCTCAACTCATAACTTAAGAAAAAACTTCAGTAAGCAGTAGCAGGGAAGCATTGCCGACACTCACAGAAGAGAAGCAATAAAAATCAGTCTGTTAAAACCAAGCAGGATCAGAGACAGTGTATGGTGTCATTAGACTCTTAGGTCATTAGATTATCTTGGCTAGCTCTTTACTTAGATGAGCCATGTTGCTTGCTTTGGGGCCTCCAAGCAAACCTTATGTGGCAAGAATTGACGTATGAATACATTTTCAGTACACCACTTCGTGTTATTTCACAGGCCTCTGACATTTGGCCACCCCCCAAATAATCTCTAGTAGGTTTCATCAATGCCTTCATTTTCTTTTGTAATACTTAAAAAGGCCTTTGGGTTGGTTTCTATGTAAGCAATTTTCCCACATCCAGGCGCAGGAAGATCCTGGAGTAAGGGAAAGTTAAACTCAAACAATGTATCTTTGTGGGTCAAAGAAAAAGTGGGAAGAGAGGAGAGTAGACATAATTGGAACTCATTCCAAGACAGCCTTTTCACTCTTCCCTTCATTTCCTATAAATAAAATAGGGTTGAGGAAAAAGATTAGAAAAAATATTTGAATAAAAATTTTGTCCCAAGCCCTATACCTCCTCTTCTTTCTACCCAGAGGCCACCCAGGAGCTTGATTAATATTTTCTATTGGAGAAGTCTGAAGGAATACACTTTTGGATAGCTTAAGTGTATCTGCTTTAGTAGGTAACATTTCCGGGCCACACAGTAATGGAACTGTTTTCTGGGCTTGCCTCTAAGTTTACCAACTTTGAAACTAATTACCTGTGAGGCTGAGTGTATATTATTTTAACTCCTCCAGTCCTTCTGTTGCTCTCTGATTTAAAAGGAGAGTGTAGATTAGATGTTCTCAAAGGTGACTCTAGGTTAGGATTTCTCAACTTCAACATTATTGACATTTGGGCATGGATAATTTTTTGTTGTTGTTGTTAGGGGCATCCCTGGCATTTGCCCATGCCAGTAGCATCATCCCTAGTTTTGATGCCCCAAAATGTCTCTAGACATTGCCAAATGTCCCTCTGGGGATAGGTTGTCAGATAAAATAGAGACTGCTCAGTTAAATCTGAATATCAGGTGAAGAATGAATAATTTTAAATAATTTACCAGTATAAGATCCCAAATATTAAATGGGACATATTTATATTCAAATTTTTTATATTGTTTTGATCATAGTGAAAAGTATGTTTTGACCTGGTAAATACCAGAATGTTCAAGACACTGGGCTCTGAAATCAAACCTGGATTCCTCTCTTCCCTGCTCTGTGTCAAGGGGAAATCTATTTAACCTCTGTAATCCTTATCTCCATACTGACCTTTTAAAGTTGTTGTGGGAATTAAGTAAATCATTTTATATGAAGTGCTTATAAAGAAACATTTATGTTCTTTACCTGAAATTCAGATTTAGTAAAGCATCCTATATTTTTTTTTGCTAAATCTGACAATACTATCTGGGAAAGCAAAATCACTCTCTCCTCTACCCCACTGAAAATCACTGTTCCAGGTAAAGTTTTTAATAAAAATGTGGTTCTACTCTTCCTGGAGTTTTCTGGATTAATTATAAGTATGGGCTAGACTTCCATTTTATTAACGTTTTGGAAATGTTTCTATTTGGTTAATTTTGCATTCATAGAAACATCTGTTCTAAAAGAGAATATTTTTCAACGTTGTTAGGATAAGGATGTTAGACACACTTTTTTTTTTTGTTTGCCACTTCTGATTTCCCTGTGGGAAGACTAAGCATGTACTGAGTGTACTGACAAAACAGAAGAGAGAGGTTTTGTTTCAGAGAATGGCATGTTTTTTAAAAGCACCAGTGTAGAAGTAGGCCCTATGTGGGAAGTTATAACTTTGTTGAACTTATTTTGAATTCCATACAGGAGCAGGGTGAAGGGTAACCTTTCAGAGGACATTTAGAGTTTTTAACCTTGTCCTACTCTTTTTTCTTTTTTTTTTTAAGGCTAGTTTACCCCATGGCAGTCATAAGTAAAAGCGGAGGGGTTGCCACAGGTACATGACTCCTCCTTCTGACTTTAAGCTCTTGAGAAGAGCTTATACAGGGTGAGGCAAAAGTAGGTGTACCGTTGTTCATATGGAAAATAATGTTGATACGATAATTAATAAATAATAATACAAGAATAAGCCGTTTTGTGTACTCATAACTGTAAACCTACTTTTCCCCAACCCTGTATATAGAGGGTGAGTACTGATAAAAAGTGTGCATGTGGGAAAGTGGATGATCAAATAAAGCAGAGATTTAGGTGCATATTGTGTCGTGGCCGAACTCGATGCACTGCTTTTTCAAAGTGAGCCAGACTTATCTCACCAGGTTAGGATTCTGGCATTTTTGTTGTTGTTGTTGGGACTTCCTAAACTTATAAAAGCAGGAGTTTTGAAGATGCAGCATACAAATGAAAGAATCTTGAGGATGTTGGAGTTGGTGAAATGGAGCAGTAATAACTGTAAACCTTGGAGTGCTCATTGGTACTAAAGAACAGAGAAATATTTTCTCACTGTTATCGATACAGATACTGACTATACTTCAATACTGACTATAGACATAGACTCAAACATTGAAGGGGAGGCTGAAGAGCACAAAATTGTTTGTCTTTCTTACAAATTCCAAATCAGGAAAAAAATATACACAGAAAGAGAAGGTAGTAAAAAAAAAAAAAGAAAATATATGCTAAACACTGAAAGATTGGTCACACTTCTGGCGTGGTAGGAGTTTGGAGGAGGGGATTTTGCTTTCTCCTACCAGTGGATCGCCTTCAGCATTACTGACATTTGATCTGGAGAAGTCATTGTTGAGGGCAGGGGGTTATCCTATGGATTGTAGGATATTTGGCAGGATCTTTGGTTTTTAATCATAGACGCCCACAGCACCCCCTACCTGTTGTGATAATAACAAACGTCTTCCGCCATTGACAATGTGCCTGGGGAGGAAAATTGCCTGGTCTGAGTGTGGGAGACTTCCTAAAAGGGGTAGCATTTGAACTGGGCTTGGGAGGATGAGTAAGATTTTGGAAGAAGGAAGTGGTGATGGTGATGGTGGAGAGCATTTAGGTGAGGGAATGACATGAATAAAGATCCAAGGTGGAAAAATCAAGGCTAAATTTGGAGTATTGTAGGCAGATAAGTTTAATTGTGGTTATTGTTCCTATGGGAAATAGAACATATTTTAAGAAATGGGATATCTTTTGTGACTCTGCCTATGTCCCTAGTGCCTAAAACTTTCACCCGAGGTTTTGACCTTGGTAGCTGTTTAATAAATAATCAGTAACTTTATTTGAAAGGTAATTTGTATCAACATAAGAAAGGCCTTGAGTGAACGTCTAAGAGATTTAAACTTTCTCCGGTAGGTAGTGGACACCCCCTCAAAGGCTCTTTGAGCAAAGAAATGACATGGTCTTGAGAAAACCAAGCTACTGTGGAGTCCGTTTTCTCACTGGTGAGATAAAGGACTTGGAATTGAGAGTTGGAATTGTGACTTTGCAAAAAAATCTTTTTGCTTCACATTTACAAGGCTCCTTTGCCTATATTTTCTAATTTGGTTGTCTCATAAAATTCAATATTAACTACATACTTTTTTTTTCCTTTAGTCGTTTTTCTTCCCGACTGAAACTGGTGCTTGGTCATGGGTTTTGAATGCATTTCATGGTAACAAAATTTTTTTTCTTCATCCCTCAAGATATGATGTCATTAGCGGGCTTGGGCAGCTGGTTCACCTCATGGGCAAAGATGTAATTGAGTCTCACCCTGTCCTTGGCAGGGAGGGGCATAAAACCTGGGCTCCTTTCTGTGTCTGGGATCAGGGTTGAAAGCATTTCCTTTTGCCTCCTCAGATGAATAAGTGGCACTGTACAAGCCATAAAAGGGCTGACTGTCATATGAATTTGGCATTGTCCCCTCCACAATCTCCTGAAGGTCTGCTTGTGGTACCACAGGATTAGTTTTTGACCACTCTGTTCTTTCCATTCCAAAAGAGGCCAGACAGCTTTCTTTCTACTGTGCCCACCTCCCAGGTGTTCTTTCTGTTTACTGCAGGATCTGATCTTGTCCTGTGGAGAAGTTGCATAATTGAGGGTGTTATGAGGTAATACACAGCTCACTTCTCTTTTCCCTCATCCCCCAAAACAAACTTTTCTTGTTCCTTGCATTTCTTAGTGTCTGACTCACGTTAGGACAAAGATGAACCAACAAAAAATGGAATGTGGGTAATTAGGAGACTGTTCTACTGTGGCTAAAAGTGGTTTCTGCTCATTGAAAGCATTGACAAGCAAAAGATTGTCAATGTGTTCTAGATCTGGTTATCAGGAAGCCAGGCCTATGGTGGAAATGTTTGTCATGAGAAGAAAAAACAGTGGGGTTCATAGAATCCAATTGAATTTCTTGAGTTGAATCCATAATTTCAGTTTAGAGTAATGCATACATTTCTTCTTTGTTATTACTATTTGTGGTAGGCAGAATGGCCCTTCAAAGATGTCTACACATTAATCCCTGGCTCCCAAAGATGTGTTATATTACATGGCAAAAGTGACTTTACAGATGTAATTATGATGATGGACCTTAAGTTGGGGAAACTATCCTAGATCACTCAGGTGGACCTAACCTAACCCATGCATTTTTAAAAGCAGAGAATTTTGTCCAGCTGAGGGCAAGAGAAAAACAGCAAAAGATTAGTGAGATTCCAAGGGTAAGAGGGATTCGATGCCCTGTTCCTTGTACGGAGATGTGAGAAGCCATGTGTAAAAATCGAAGAGAGGCCTCTAGGAGGTCAAAGAAATGGAGACCCCAGTCCTACAACTTCAAGGAACTGAATTCTGCTAACAACCTGCATGAGTTTCAAAGCATATTCTTCTCCAGAACCACCAGTAAGGATGGCAGTTCTGCCGAAACCTTGGTTTTATCCTTGTGATACCAAACAGAAGACTGCACTGAAACTAAGTTGTACCCAGATTTCTGACCCATAGAAACTGTGACCTAATAAATGAATGTTGTTTTAAGTTATGAAATTTATGGTAAGTTTTCATGGGAGAAATAGAAAATGAATAAATTGTTCTTTATCATCATTTCTGTCTTTATTATTATCAACACCATTGCCATAATTTATCATGCATTTGCATCCTATATAAAATGGCACCAAATGGCAGGCTTCCCAACTAGATTGTATGCTTTTGAAGGCAGCGATTTTTTTCTCTCTTTTAAAAAATTTTCACCTATAAATCACAAACAGTGTCTAGTACACATTATGTGCTCAATAGATATTTCTTAAATGACTAAATAGGGGTACAAAAGAGTGTTCAATATTATCTCTTCCCTGGTGGAGTTAAAAAATATAGTTGAGGCATCAAAATCACAATGTAAAAAAGAACTCAAAAGACAGGAAAATATAGTTTAAGTGCCAAATGAGAGATATAGACAATACGTACTCTAGGTTTCTGGCGGAATGGAGGTTGCAGTGCGTTGAGATGGAGAGAGATTTCTTGGCGGGGATAGGCCAAGTAAGGAGACGAGTAAGGAAGCAAATCAGAAAGAGAAGGACAGGAGGAGAAGAGCAGTCCAGAACTACACGCAGACTAATCCAAGACGACCAGCCAGTATTTGTACTAGTCTTGATTTGAACATGGTGGGAAAACTACCATGTCATCTGCCTTGCTGGGAATTACCATGCGCATTTTATAGGAGAGTACACCTGCCACTGGGGACTAGAACTTCATTGTCAACATTCTTAGTGCTGTCATTCTTCTATCTGTTCCTTTCTCTCATAATAATATGACATTTTCACATTGAATGGTGTCATACCATACTTTTTAAAAATAAATTTTAATGCGAAAGTAATATGTATTCACTCCAGACTACTTGGGAAAATAATAAGTATAAAGAAAAAAAATCATACATAATTTAACCACCCATAAATAACCACTAAATGTTTGATGTATTTTCTAATTTTTGTCCTTTGAAATAATTTATATACTATATTCACAAAATTAGTATTATACTGAAGATACAGTTTTATATCTAACTCTTATTTTATAAGTAATTTCCCATCAAATAAATAAACCACAATTTATTCAATAATTTCCACACTGTTGGTCATCTAAGTTGTTTCTGATGTTTTGGAATTTGGAATGTAATACTGTGTTTAAATTTTGACAAAAATCCTTGTAAATAAAATTTTGGTTGCATCTCTAATTATATCTTAAGGATGAAGTCCCAGAAGTTGCTCCCTGACTGGTGTGGCTCAGTTGGCTGAGCGTCATCCTGCAAAGTGAAAAGTCACTGCTTTGCTTCCGGGTCAGGGAACATTCCTAGGTTGTGGTTTTGGTCCTCTGTTGGGGCACGTGCAAGAGGCAACCAATCAATGCTTCTCTCTCACACTGATGTTTCCCTTTCTTTCTCCCTCTCTTCTTCGCTCCCTACAAATAATGAAAATCTTTTTTAAAAATGTCCTAGAAGTTGGGATTATTGAATCCAATGAATGACTAATTTGAAGGCTCTCTATACAGTTTTTCAAATTACTTTGTAGAAAGAAAAGGAAGAGTTTGTTTTATGTACTGCCTCATATCAATTTATATTTTCATGAATTTTGTATGAGTGTTTAGATAATCATACTCTCACCAGCAGTCTTCTAGCTCAATGCCTGTTAATTATATTTTTATTTTGTTGTGAATTTCACTAAATGTAATTTTGTATATGTATGAAACTGCCTACAGGGGGTTGGGGACTGGGTGGGAAAAATGAGGGGATTAAGAACTACAAAATGGCAGTTACAAAATAGTCACAGGATATAAAGGACAGCATAGGGAACACAGTCAATAGTATTGTAATAACAATGTATGGAGTCAAGCGAGTACTAAACTTATCGGGGGATCACTTTGCAAATTAAACAAGTGTCCAGTATAATCACTATACTGGACACCTGAAACTAATATAATATTGTATGTCAACTCTAATTGAAAAAAAGAAGTTACATATATTTTAATGTTAGAGTGGAAATTTATGTATCTTCTTTGTGAATCATCTCTTGAGGCACTTTGCCTATTTGTAATATATTAGTGTTTCATATTGATTTAAGAGAACTCTTTGTATATTATCATTAATTGTCGATATTTTGATTATTAAGTAATGATTTAACCAGTTTGTTAATGATATACAGGGTCCAGCAGAAGTAAGGTCTACTTGAGTGTGATTGGTAGAGTAATAATATGGGTGTAAAAATTTTTAGCTTTAATTTGAACATTTCACCTAAAATGTCATATGGTGTTCTTGAGTGTGATATTGTTGTTATAGAGTTACATGTTTATGATTTCGTAATAAAAGATTTTGTAAATAAAAAAGGGGCATTATTTGTGCTGGACCCTGTATTTGTTCATAATACTTGCAAATAATGTTCCCATTTTGTAGTTTGCTTTTGAATATTGTTTATAATGTTTATGCAGCATGGATATTTCAAAGTAATACCCCAACCCAAACATTATAGCAAATCAATGATTTATTTTTAAAAAATTGGCACTCCCTCCCACCAACTCTATTCCTGCTGCCCCAACATGGAACAAAAAATCTACTAGCATTTGGACTTATATTACTTCCAAAGTGGTATAAATTGATTGTATTACTTATATCAAGTAGTTCTTGAATTCAAGAGGTGTTTTATTAATATTTTATGATTGTTTAATAGTCCACGATGAATTTTCTTTTAGAATAAACAGGTACATCAATTTCACATCTTAGAATTATGTGCATTTTATCCTGGATTCTAACTGGCTATCACATTGCTCTGAGTGAAATCCCAGACCCCACTGATTTTGAATGGGCCATAAACACTCATAACTTTAGAGTTTGAATGACATATCAGCTGGGAGTAGAAGAGATAGCCACTTATTCTGAAGAATGGCTTTGGGAGTAAGTGTCTCAGAATTTTTGCCACAGCAGTCAAATAAGCGTCATTACTTTTGGAATTTTTTTCCCTCCACTATTCTACTCTTGATAAGGTTTGATCATCTTTGTGTTTAACCAGGCTATTTAGGCATCTTTTTAAAAAGGATGTATTTACTATTTTACTTATATAGTAGTAACACATAAGAATTAATCACATTTCATTTTTAAAGAATTAAAAGCCAAAATGCCAAACACATATTCTCGTGGCCACGATCTTTTAGAGGTGGTTCTGGTAATGTGTTGAGGATTCTGGGAATGTACTCAAGCTCAGAAAATGTACAGAGGATGTACAAAGGATGTTACAACCATTAGTGAACTGGGAGGAAGGTGTGACAGAATTCACACCGAGCCACTCCAGGTTACCCACTCCAGGTTGGAGTAAGTTTAGTTAACTTGAAAGTTCAAATACAGATTTTCAAATTTATGTGGTGTCTTTGAAATAAAATTACAAAGACATTTTTCCTCATTTGTTCTGAAAGGCACTATTTGTGAAAAGCAGCTATCTGTGGAAATAGTTTGATATTACAATTATTTTCTTTCTATTTGAAAAAATGCTGATGAGGAATCCTCAGGAAATTTCCTTTCTCCCCTATCGACATGTGGCTTGGTTTCTTCAAGGGCTCAATCTTGAAAGAATAGGAAAAGAGGCCCATTTGCATTTGTGACAATATCTAGGTTTGTGTAGGTTTTCATATACTGTTTGCTTTTAAGATGAAGATTTGGTGCATGTGACCTCATCGAGATGTTTAGCTGAGAACACACTAGAAAAGATCTTGAACTGTGGTTAAAAAACACAAAGGTCTTTCCAAAGCTTTCTTGATCAGAAACCTATACACCTGAAATGCAAAATTAACTTTAGCTCCTTTTAGTTCTCATCATTAGCTTTCAAAATTCATTATTCTATATTCCCTAGACAACTAATCTACATCCTTTATTCTGCCGTACAAATATTTAAAATAATCTCGGCTTGGTAAAGCAAATCTTATGTCTACAAACCCGGTGACAGAAAGCACTGCTCTCCTTCCTCTTCAAATGGTGGGTGGAGCCTCAGCGCTCCCTTCAGTTTTCCTGACATGACATTGACGTTATTATCTACAGCTCTGCTGAGATTTGAAAAACCAGTTCTTGGTTCAAGCTAACATGCATGGCGATCTGAAATTTTCATTGAAATGATTTCTGCCAGTTAAAAACAAAGGAAGAAGATAAATTGCAAAAGATTTTCAGGGAATTATGTTTATTGCCAGGGTTTCTTGCAGAAAAAAAGTAATTCTTTAAAAAAACCTAAAAATCTATTTTTTATGTTTATAGCCCTTTTTTATTTCCCTACTTACATTGAATCCTCATTTTAGCTAAAAACACGCGTAGGTTCTTAAGACCACACAATTTTGTAGGCCAGATATGCTCATGGCAACTTTGTTTCTCAATCATTTCTTTTCAGTTTGGGCTAAACATCTCCTCAGAATAATATGTTATTTTTTTGGAGGAAAGTTGATTCTTCACTGAGGTTTGATGACTTCATTTGATATGACACCACACTTAACCAAGGAAATGAACACTGAATATTGAAAACCTAAAGAGATGGTGTTTTAAATCACTGGGCAGACATTTGGCACCAGCTTTTAGAAGCAACCGGCTCAATTAGCCAGTCCAGAAAATGTGCCACGTTGCGTGTCGAGAATCTGACTCCCCAGATTATAGAACTGGTAGCACGTTGTACACTGGGTTTACTTTGCTGGAGTACGTCATCTTTGGCTCAAATTCAGTGAAAGATTCATCATCTTCCCAGGTGACACTGGGGCAAACCAAGATTTAGTCTCCTTTTATTGCCAGGGAGAGATTGATGGTTGTGGGTAGAAAACTATGCAAAAGTTGGCAGTTCTAGCTGGCTGGAGCTTTCAGGTTTGTCCAAGTGAAAGTTAAAGGGTGTGATCCCAGGTAAACTAAGTGTTTACCACTAAAGAAGCCACCATCCTTTAGAAACCGCTGAGGTACATAGTCCCATTCACAGAGCACACACCATTCTATACAGCCACAATTTTCTCTGTGAATGACTGTGAAATGTAGGTTTGCTCTTTTACGTTTTGGGCTAACATGCAAAAGAGATTTTTACCACAATAGGTAGTGGGTACCTCCATAGCATTCACTTAAGAAACACAGTCAGGTCACTGTAGAGATTTTGGGCTTTGGCTCTTTTAAGAGTTTGTTATATTTTACAATGATAGCAGCTGCAAAAACTACTTTTTCATAGTGGTTAGCAGAGCACATGCCATTAGTTGTGAAAAGCAAGATTTAAATGGTGAGTGGAACAAGATGAGGCCTTATTCTCATAAAAATCTAACTATATCAATAGCATGAGGAAATGAAAGTTTTGATTTTTGAAAACTGGGTGATTATAAGTAAAAATCTCTTAATTTAAGTTTTATCTTTGTAATCTATCCAGTTTGTGTATTTTGAAATTAGTTCTCAAAGTCCTCTGTGGCATAATCATCCTCTGAATTTCATCACAAATATACTATGGATACTTGGAAAGTTTTAATTTTAAGAGTCAGTAAAAATAATGATCTCATATTGATAGGCTCAAATAGTATGTTCTTGTTAATAAGCATTAAGTATAAACAGATGCACTGTTCCAAAGGAAGAAATGAAGAAAGCAAAATGTATTGAAAAGAAAGATGAACAAAAAAAAAAACAACTATTAGTTGTAGTGGTAACAAAAACAACTTTATGACTTTGCAGAATAGAATCTGCAAATACATAGGCAAAGGGAACTCAGCAGGTCTATTTATTCAATATTTAGAAAATATCCAGTTGCCTACAATATATCAGGCACTGAATTAGGTGCTAGGTGTAAAAATATTTAGAAACTTGGTTCCTGCTTTCAAGAAGCTCACACACAAGTAAATAAACATGGTAGTTGCCATAGTTATGTGTGAACAACATTTATGGAGAGTAGCAGCTAAGTTTTCCGAGGGAACCAGGGAAGAGAAAGTAATGCTTAAACTGACACCTGAAGGAAGAATGAGACCAATGGTGGGGCGGGGTGGTGGGGAGGGGAAGGAGAGAGGTCCAGAGGACTGGCGAAAAAGTGGTGTGTTCAGAGAACAGAGATTAGTCGAGCTTGGTGTTTTGAGGGGAAGGGAGGGAAGAGCATGCAGAAAATGTGACAGGGTCTAGGTCATGTAGGACAATAAAGTTTACTTTTGGGTAATAGCAGATGACTTAAGGATCTTGAGCAGTGGATTAACGCAAAGAGACATTTGCATTAAGTATATTTCTCTGAGATCTCTGTAGGGTATGAGTCGGAAGGGCTGACATGTGGGAGACAGTGGTTGCAGAGGTGGGAGGAGAGAGGATTCAGGTATGGGGTAGAAGTCAGACTACACTGACTACTACAGCTTCTCTTTGGCCATCCATTCCAGCCTGTCTCGGCTTCAACCTTATGCTGGACTGAAAGACAGTGGAATACCCTCTATGCCAGTCTTGCTCTCCTTAATCAATCATTGGTTCTGAGGTGACATAAATAACACACAATTACAGGTAAAAATTCAAATAAAACAAACTCTAAGGAGGATACAAATTATATTATTTTCCATATTCTTTTTTTTACCGTAAATAATATTGGATTAGAACTTACAAATTTTGATTTTCTATAAACATAAATATATACTAATAGTATGTATAAGTCAAATTAATTTAAAAATGAATCTTAAAAGCCACAAGAAAAAGACAGTTAGTTACCTTAGAAGGGGCTGATTTCTTGGGCCTTAGGATTTCAACATAAGAAATTGGAACACAAACATTCAGACCATAGCAGTTCCCCAAAGATCTTTTTGGAAGAGTATGGCATTTGCTCACTCTCTAGGACAATATACTCAAAGGCTAGTGCTGTGAATAAATATTTTCTAAATTCTTTTCAGTGTCTTATTATAAATTGATCACCCATTTACTTTTCTAAATCCCTTTCAGATATGATCTGCTTGACTAATCCCAAGAGGTAAATGTATTTCACTTGTTCTACAGTTTTAAGAATAGCTTACTTTTGACCTGGCCGGGTGGGTAAGGTGGTTGGAGTGTTGTCCTGCAAACCGAAAGGTCTCGGGTTTGATCCTTGGTCAGAGCACATCCCTAAGTTGTGGGTTCCATCCCCAGTCAGAGTGGAGAGAGGAGGCAACTGATAGATGTCTCTCTCTCTCTCTCTTTCTCTCTCTGTGTCTCTCTTTCTCGCTCTCTCCCTCCCTCCCTTTCTCCTTCCCTCCATTCCTCCCTCTCTCTCTAAAACCAATAAACATATCCTTGGGTGAGAATTTTTTTTAAATAAAAAAAAAGAATAGCTTAGTTTTGAATGCCAACTGTAATTTAAACAAATTTTTCTAAAAATAATTATATATTTTTCATTGTTCTGTGTTTGCCTTCCTGAATATATTAAGGACTTCTTCTATGTTTGCACATTGTAGCTATTGTACTATATTTTGACAAACAGAAAACATGGTTTGCATACTCCATTCCTGACGATAGTTGTTTACTATCCCTTTAAAGTTTTCTCAGAGCATTTAGTAGCTTAGATTTCCTCCTCTCAACAGGCTAGGGGAATTGCTGTGATGTAGGACCTCTATGTTAACATGCTGAGGGTGAGAATTCGGAGATCTGGAGACATTTCATAAGAGGTTATTTGGGGAGAATGTGACATTGGCCTATCAAGTTGGTCAGCAGCCTGTTTATAACCCCGTCTTTGGCAGAGTTTTCCTGTTGGAGTCATTCAAAAATTTATCTAGTTTCTTTTAGTCACTTTTTGGCTTCGCTGATTTTTCTGTAATATTTGGAAAATCATGTAAATATTTCATCTTCTTAATAAAGAGTCCATGAGAAGAAGCAACATTCTAGAGGGTCTCTATGATTTCTGAGAGGAGGGCTCAGTCTACATTTTTTACTATCCTTTGATTTATTGAGCCAGAATGGGCCACAATTTCCAGATCAAGTATGATATGCTGCTGTTCATTGTATTTTCTCATACCCTGACTTTTTTCCTGTAGTTTAACCAATTATAGAGGGACGTATTGTGCATACATTTTGTGTAAGCCCTGTGCTAATTGCTGGAGGGGTTACAAAAGCAAATCAAACTGTTTTTGCCCTCAAGCGGTTTTTGATCTCTCAGGATAAAGGAAATGGTTAAGTATACCAGAGCTGTAATATGAGACAAAAATAAGTATAATTTCTGTTTCCATTTTTATTCCTTACTTGGGTTAAATTTATCTAAAGCTTTCTAATGAAAGCTCTGTGAAATAAAGGACAGAATGAAAAGCAAAGCCCCTGGCCTGAATGTTCTCATCATGTGCTCTGCATAGACTTGCTTCAAAGGATGAAGTCCAGATGTTGGATTTATCCCATGGTTCAGTGATAGACAAAATCTTAGTACTATATCGCTTCCAGCTTCACTACTTACACATTACCTAAATGAAGCATTAGTCCTCTTTGCTACTATTTTCTGCCCAAACAGATCCATTGGCAGGCATACAATTAAGCATAACTGGAAGTAGCATATTCTTGAGTTCATGACATTAAAACTGGTTGTCCTTAGGCTGTCACTGTGCCACAATAATAGAATGTAACAGAGATAAGCAGGAATTGTTACAATGCGACATGGCTAAGACACAGGGACTTGTCTCTTAAATCTTTCTTTTCAATAAATTAATTTGTGAAATTAATTTAGCTAACGTTACTGGTGACTAATTCTTGGTTCTTTTTATTTTATTTTATTTTATTTTATTTATTTTCAGAGTTTCTTTTTTCTTTCTTACTTAAAAAAACTTTTAAATTGTATTTATTGGGGTGACATTGGTTTAATTCTTGGCTCTTGACAGCAGTTCTTCCCCAGCTCAAATATATTCTCAGCAGAACATGAAGCTCATGACCAATGAGCATAGCCCTGCTTGCTCTGTTAGAGATGCATTAGAAGTGTTCAAGGTCACTGTTTGTTTGTATATATCTTTGACATCATCTTTTTGGACTGTCCTTGAGGCAGTTACCTCATAGTGAGCACAGAGAGATCCCTGACTGTATCAACATATCAGTAACTGTTACCAAAATATCACAGACTCAGGCTCTCCCACGAGGCATCTCGAGCCAAGAGGATTGCCGAAATGAGGAGTGTGAGGAAGATGAGAAAGCCAATATCCTTATGAACTAAGCTTTATTTCTAATAAAAGAAAAGAAAACAAGAACAAAATATTGACTTCAGTTCAAACTCTACCTTGTTTTCCTCACAGAGGCCCTTTGCTTTGTTTGTCCATACAAACTCACACATTTCCTTCCTAGCTTATTGTCGAATAGTTTAAGAAGAGAAATCCTTGCCTTCTGACTTTTTTCTCTTTCTATCTGCTTTTCTGTCTGCTTGCAAACACCACACTAGTGTGGACTGAGGTTTGGCTGGTCAGAGTGTGCTTAATCCTTGTCAGACAGAGGGAGAAATGAAGGAAGCGGCAAGTAATGCTAGGTTTATTTGATACATTTGCCTGTCCTACTTCTGCCTTCATATTATCTTAGGAATGCAGGGAAATTTCTCCAGTATGATTCTGTCTGCATAGAAAAGTAAGAGGAGGGGCTGAGGCTGTTGTAGTTACTTGGCCCTTTCTCAGTGGTGTGCTGGAGCCAACTGGCACTGGCTTGTAGGAGCTGACTGTGCTCATCTCTTCTCGACTCTGCATTTGGTGACGTCAAGTTGGTAGCTTGAAATTGGCCACGATGAGGGTAGTTACACCATGGAAATCTGCAAATGCTACCAATCAGGGATTTTTTTTTTCTTCTGGAAAATTGGAGAGTCCTTCTAAACTTATGAGAACTGCCCAGAAATTATCCAGCCAAATGATATGAGAAAGAGACATTTATTGAAGAAGATACTAGAAACATTGTACATTGGACAATGACATCTCAGTCACCTTCACAGTAGGCACCTTGGAAGTTCACACAGTTCTCCCAGTGTCTCTCTGACTGTCCAAAACACTGAAAAATTCTTTGTTGGAATCGCCATCAGCTGCCCCATGTATTTTCCTGAATCTCATTGACAGTCTGAAATCTCCTCCCTTTCAAAGGTGATTTTAGTTTTGGGAAAAGCCAGAAGTTGCAGGGCACCAAATCTGGGCTATAGGAGGGCTGAGTCACCTGAGTGATTTGATGTTTCTCCAACAAACTCTGCACGAGACATGATGCATGAGCAGGCACGTTGTTGTGATGAAGCTGCCAATCACCAGTTGCCCATAGCTGCAGCTGTTTTCATCGTTTTAGATATCTCAGCCAATGAAGAACATTGAGATAGAACTCCTTATTAATTGTTTGGCCTGGAGGGCGTACTTGTGATGAACAAAACTTTCCCAATCAAAAATCACAATTAACATGGTCTTGACCTTACTGACTTTGCCACACTTTCTTTGAGCATGGAGAACCGGGTGACTTCCATTGGGACAACTGGACCTTTGTTTCTGGATCATAGCCTTAGACACATGATTCATCTCTGGTTATGACCTTGAGGAAATCTGGTTCATTTGGTAGTGGTTTGAATCAAGCCATTAGCAACTGCAGTATGATGTGCCATCTGCTCTGGTGGTAGAAGCCATGGAATGAATTTTGCCATGACATGATTCATGCCAAGATCCTGTGTCAAAATCTGACATAGTTTTTGGAAGCCCGAGATTAGCTTCTAGTTCTTGCACTGTCAGTGGCCAACCTTTGTTGATTGCAGCCCATACATGTTCAACATTCTCAGGTGTTCTGCTTGTTGCAGGCCTTCCAGAATGTGGATCACCTTCAACAGATTCTCAACCATCTTTGAAGCATTCGTGCCACACTTTTATTTGCAGTGCACTCACTGCATGGTCCCCAAAAGCCTTCTGAATCATTCAAATAGTTTCCGCAGAGGAATGTTCAAGCTTAACACAAAATCTGATGTAGATTCATTGCTCTACTCACTCAGTCATTTTGAATGTGACGGCCACACAGTACTCATGCTCACTCAACAGTGTCTACAGCCCCCACTGACTAGTACAGTACAGTCATTGTTCACACATTCGCATTCCAGCCCACTCTCCTTGGCTGCCAGTTTACACCGATGTCATGCAAACTGTTCTGGTTATGTTAACAATGGCTGGACTTTTACTGGACAGTCTTGGTATACCTGCAGGATTTCGGCCAGTGTCTGGGAAAACTTCACTAAACCTCTGACATATTGTGAGGATGAGCTGACAACCCAAAATGAGTTAGAAAGGGATGAATTCTTCACTTGTTCCATCATCGAAAGATAGCTCGGGGACAGGGCTTTATCTGTCTTATGATCTCTATGAGCAACCATTTAAAACTCTGTCAAATGAATCAATATATGACAGAAGTGTACTTTCTGAGCAAATGCAGTTTCAAGGTGATCTATGATCCCTTGTTCCCACTTTCAACCAGACTACTGCCACTAAATCTCCTGCCCCAGTAGAAACTCAGGAGGCACTTCTGCCCCCAACTTTGTTACATCCACAGTTACAGTGGAGGGTTTTTGTCACAGTGACTTCTATAGCTCTTGCGGCTTCTGTGATCCTAAGGACTTCAGGAGCATCAGGAATTCTGGCTCCACGGTTGCCTTTACTGTGTGTGGAGGTTGGGTGGTAACTGAGCATTGAGGTTAAACCCTGGAGTCTTCCACACTTTCTGAGACCTCTTCCTATTTTTTTTTTTTGCCTTTGATAACATCTCAGCAGCCTCAGTGATGCGAGGAGAGGCCATAGGCAGCAAGAACAAGAGAGGAAAATGTTAGAAAGTCTCCGGATAGCTGTCAGGTCAGCATTGAGGAGCACAGTTACTCACCCCTCCCCTTTGGGGACTTCTAGAAATGGCTGAGTAGGGGCTTTGAGGAGAACCTGCAGGTCCCTGGAGGCAGGGGGGAGAAGTTTGAGAGGCCATACTTTTACTTCCAGGTTATTGTTATTCTAGGGCACCTGGTTTTAAGTTCTCAACCTGTGAAACGGCAGAGGCACAGATATGTGGAATCTGAATTCTGCCAGATAGAATTCAACTGTGTAACTTAACTGTTGGTTAAAGCACTAATGATTAGTTATTCATTCATTCATGTTTGAAGACAAAAAGAGTGAAGAAATCCCCAATGACTTGAAATCTTTCTCTGAAGAACAGTGAACAAAATTATAGGGGCCTCTGAGTTGCCATTATACATATGATTTAGGGCTTTGAAAAATTGACTGCTAGAATACAGAATACTTTTTCAATTTTTAAAAAGAGCCCATTATGCCCTGGTTGGTGTGGCTCAGCAGATCGAGTGCCTGCCTGCTAACCAAAGGGTCGCTGGTTCGATTTCCAGCCTAGAGCACATGGCTGGGTTGCAGGTCAGGTCCCCAGTAGGGGGTGCGTGAGAGGCAACCACACATTGTTGTTTCTCTCCCTCTCCTTCTCCCTCCCTTCCCCTCTCTCTAAAAATAAATAATATATATATATATATTTTTTTAAAAAGAGCCCATTAAATGTTCACTCTCTTTGAGCTGTTGTGGATGAAACCTATGCCACTTTGCATAGGGAAGGTGCTCAGTTCCATGTGGAACTGGCTTTGATAGGTTAATATTGACTCATTTTTTTATAATAAAATGTTAAACATTTACCAAAAATAACTCATTCAGCCAATGAGGTAGCATAGGCAAAAGATATTACTAGTTTCTGTAGCTCCTTTCATAACATATCTGTTCAATTGGAACAATTTTACTAGCCTGTGAGGTCCACAATGTCACAAACTACCTAGAATTATTTTCATTACCCAGCGCCTGGACCTTTGAAATCACCTAATAAGTAATATTGAATAAAAATAATAAAATGGATCCTGAAAATAATTTTACTGATAATGGTAGCATGAACTCTATCTTTGAATTTAATTTTCAGCAAGAAGTTTTAAAGTGACAAAGGTTTATTCTAAAATTTCCTTTACAGTGAGATATATATATATATATATATATATATATATATATATATAAAATGCTAGTTATAAATATATAAGTGAAAAAAAGTATTTAATAAAACCAGTGGGATTGTTTTGGTAAAATCTACACAGACTACGAGATGTAGGGCATGACTGTTTTATATTGGTTTATACACTAAGTGAAGTCTATGGAGAAATAGAAAACCTCTAATTCTGTGGTTCTGGCTATGACTGTTGTTTGAGCAAAATCCAGCTATTTATAATCCTTAGAAGAGAAACTTTATTTTCACACAATTCGTATGTCAGTATATTTTGCATAATATATTGTAAAAGGCTTTTTTAAAGGCAGTTCTCTGATCTTCTGATGTTTTGATTTTGCGGGGGGCTTCTTTTGTTTGTTTTGTTTCATTTTGCATGCCTTCACTAGTCATTGGGAAAGTTCCTGCGAGCAGAGCTGTCGGGAGGACGGAGGGATGATTAGGCCCATTACTTCAGCTGGTTCCGGAGCCCGCTAATACAGGCTCATTATTGGCCCAGGACAGCTGGCTGTGTGTGGGGTTGGGGGCAACCTTACATTCACAGGCTTTGCCATATCCCTACTCCGGTTTGTGGGCTGTCTGGCAAATCTTTGTCTTTGGCCACAAATGTCATTAAATGAGAATATGGATGACCGAAAGCAAACACATCACTACTCCTAGAAAAGCAATTCTCCATTTGTGTCCTGTGCACAGTGAGTCATGCTGGTATACTAAGAACAGAGGACAGAAAACAAGGGAGAGAAGGGTAAGGGACACCCTCCCTAGTTACAAATTTGGAAAATCCTCACTTTGGGCATTTTTGTTGGCTTGAATGGCAGCTGATGAAAATGAAACATCAACAAAATAAGAAGGTAGTATTGAATTGCTGGGAAAGTATTTTTTCTCATGGCTACATGAGAAACAGACTTTACTATTTATATACATCTTAATTTTTAGACATTAAATTATAGGAACAAAGCTAAAATTAAAAATAATCTCTGTTTTGTGCTTTCTTGATGTGTAACTCTAGAATATTCCTTGACCTTCCTCTGCCCTACCATGATGACACTATTTTTTTCTGATGTGAAAGGATAACAGAGAGGGACAAACTGAAGGCTGAACATGAAAACAGAGACTGTAGTCTTATTATAAGTTGCAGCTTGCCTGAGATCATCCATTCTGTTTTGTTATACACATAATTAGTATTTTGCTGCACGTGTACTCCATTTTGAACTTCTCCTAAATCTGCGTCAAGCCACTGAACAGCTATGCACTTTTGTTTATATTCTTCCCTCAGCTTGGAAAAACCTTCTTCATTCCCCAGGGTCCTCTGCTCAGTCCTCAAAGCATGCCCCTCTGTCTAATTTGTATAGCCACTTGTCTTTGCATGTTTCCAACTTTTATGAGCTCAGAAGTTATTCTGGATCAGGTGTAGTTAATTCTCAGATCCAAGACGGCTATTAAAGCATTTCCCAAGCTTCCTTCTAATTTTTAAAGCTGTTTAAATGCCTGTTTTATAGCTTTGCCTGGTGTGGCTCAGTTGTTTGGGCATCATCCCACAAAGCAAAAGGACGTCAGCTGGATTCCTGGTCAGGGCCAATGCGGGTTGGTCCCTGGTCTGGATGTTTAGAGAGGCACCCGTTCGATGTTCCTCTCTCACACTGATGTTTCTCTCCCTCTCTTTCTCCTTTCTTTCTTCTCTCTCTGAAAAAATAAAAATAAAAAATATATTTGTTTTATAGAACAGTTGTCACATGAGAAATCATCGTGATATAAGCTTCTATTATATTTACTTATAATTTATTATTATTTATGTATTTAGTTTTTTCTGTTTTTGGATATAATTTATAATATGTCTAATAATTAACAAATTTACATTACACAATTTAGAAATAAATATACAAATGTTCATATGTGATTACATTTTTAAACAATGGATTTTCTGTCTGGAAATCTATCCTTTTAAATCAATGGAGTGTTACAATCCCCTACTATGTATTTCTGATGATCTCTCCTTTTATGTCCATTAATATTTGCTTTACATATTTAGATGCTCATGTGTTGGGTCCATAAATGTTTACTAGGGTTATATCTTTCTTTGGATTGTCCCCTTTATCATTATGTAGTGTCTTTCTGTATCTCTCATGATAATGTTAGTTTTAAAGTCTGTTTTGTCAGATATAAGTATTGCTACCTTAGCTTATTTTTTTCCTTTCCATTTGCACGAAATATTCTTTTCCATCCCTTTAATTTTAGTCTGTGTATATTTTTTGATCTGAGGTGGGTCTCTTGGAGACAGTATGTATATGGGTCTTGTTTTCTTATCCATTCAGCTAACCTATGTCTTTTGGTTGCAGCATTTAAGCCATTTACATTTAAGGTGATTATTGACAGATATGTATTTATTGCCATTTTTTAAAGAAATATTTTCTTCTTCTTCCGTTGTTGTTGTTCTTCCTCTTCTTCTCTTCTCCTCCCCCTCCCCCTCCTCATCCTCCTCCTCCTCCTTCTTCTTCTTCTAGTAAGTCCTTTAACATTTGTTGCAGTACTGGTTTGGTGTTAACAAAATTCTTTACCTTTTTGTTGTCTGGGAAGCTCTTTACTTCTCCTTCAATTTTAAATGATAGCCTTGCTGGGTAAAGTACCCTTGCTTATAGGTCCTTGTTTTTCATCACCTTGAATATTTCATGCCAAGCCCTTCTGGCCTGAAATGTTTCTGCTGAAAAATCAGATGACATATTTAATTGGAGCTCCCTTGTAGGTAACTACTTTTCTCTTGTGGCTTTTAGGATTTTTTCCTTGCCTTTAAACTTTGCCATTTTAATTATGATGTGTCTTGGTGTAGGCCTCTTTGGATCCATCTTGTTTGGGGCTCTCTGAGCTTCTTGGACTTGAACGTTTTTTTCCTTTAACCAGACTAGAAGTTTTCAGTCATTATTTCTTTAAATAGGTTCTCAATCCCTTACTTACTCTCTCCCCGTTCTGGTAATCCAATGTTGCTGATGTTCTCATGCTTCATGTTGTCCCAAAGGTTTCTTCAACTCTCTTCATTCTTTTTAATTCTTTTTCCTTTTCGCTGCTCTGCCTGGGTGTTTTTTTCTACCTTGTCTTTCAAATCACTAATTTGATCTTCTGCTTCATCTAAACTACTGTTTATTCCTTTTAGTATATTATTTATTTCAGATATTGCATTCTTTATTTCTGACTGGTCCTTTCTGATGGCTTCTATGTCTTTTTTTCATACTGTTGAGTGTCCTTACAATCATTACTCTAAACTCTTTATCTGATAAATTGCCTGCCTCCTTTTCATCTAGTTCTTCTTCTGGAAGAATCTATTGTTCTTTCATTTGGGCCTATTTCTTTGACCTCCCATTTTGGCTGCTTCTTTGTGTTTGTTTCTATGTATTAGATGGATATGCAAAGACTCTGATGTAGAACTATGTCAGGTACTACCTGTGACTGGCCCTCAGCAACCTATTTGGAGTCATCAGTGATCCATAGCTTGTGGCTCCCTCTGCTGGGCCTGTTTGTGTGCAGATAGCCTAGTTTTATGGTTTTATGTCTTACATTTAAGTCTTTATCCATTTGGGGTTTATTTTTTTATATGGTATTAGGAAGTGGTTGTTTCATTTTTTAAAAATGTATCTGTCCGATTTTCCCCACATCATTTATTAATGAGACTGCCTTTACCTCCTTGTATATTCTTGCCTCCTTTGCTATAGATTACTTGTGGGTTCATATCTGGATTCTCTGTTCTGTTCCATTCATCTATGTGTCTGTTTTTGTGCCAATATGATTTTGTTTTGACTAACCTAGCTCTGTAGTATAGTTTGAAATCAAATGGTATGGTACCTCCAACTTTGTTCTTTTTACTCAAGATTGCTTTGGCCATTCAAGGTTTTTGTGGTTCCATATAAATTTTAGGATTATTTGTTCAAGTTCTGTGAAAAATGTCATTGGTATTTTGATAGGGATTGCACTGAATCTGTAGATCATTTTGAGTGGCATGGACATTTTAATGATATTAATTCTTTCAATTCCTGAGCATGGTTTATCCTTCTATCTTTTTGTGACTTCTTCAGTTTCTTTCTTTAATGTCTTCTAGTTTTCAGGGTAAAGGTCTATTGCTCCTTTTTAAGATTTATTTCTAGGTATTTTAATCTTTTTTGATGCAATTGTAAATGGGGTTTTCTTAATTTCTCTGACAGTTTTTAGTTTATAGAAATGTAACAGATTTCTGAACATTAATTTTGTATCCTGTAATTTTACTAAATTAATTAGTTGGAATAGTTATTTGGTGGAATCTTTAGGGTTTTCTACATACAGTATCATATTATCTGCAAAGAATGACAATTTTGCTTCTTCCTTTCCAATTTATTTTTTTCTTGTCTTATTGCTGTGCCTAAGAACCCCAATACTATGTTGAGTAACAGTGCTGAAATTGAGTGTCTTTGTCTTGTCATCTTTTCACCATTGCATATAATGTCGGCTATAGACTCGTCATATATCACCTTCGTTATGTTCAGGTATGTTTCCTCTATAGCCACTTGTTGAGAGTTTTTATCATAAATGAATATTGAATTTTATCAGATGTTTTTTCTGCCTCTATTGAGATGATCATATGATTTTTACTCTCATTTTGTTTATGTTGTATAGCATGTTGATTGATTTGCTGATATTTAACTATCCTTGAATCCCTGGAAGAAATCCCACTTGACCGTGGTGTATGATCTTTTCAATGTATGGCTGAATTCAGTATACTTATATTTTGTTGAGTGCTTTTATATCTATGTTCATCAGAGATATTGGTCTATAATTTTTTTGTACTGTTTTTGCCTGGCTTTAGCATCAGGGTAATGCTAACCTTGTAAAGTGAGTTTGGAAGCTTTTCCTCCACTTCAAATTTTTTAATAGTTTGAGAAGTATAGATAGATATTAATTCTTCTTTGAATGGTTGGTAGAATTCACTTATTATCTCCTGGTCGTGGACTTTTGTTTGTTGGCAGTTTTGTGATTATTGCTATAATTTCATTACTAGTATCATTATGTTTGGATTTTCTATTTTTTTCCTGATTCAGTCTTGGCATGTTGTATGTCTCTAGAAATTTATTCATTTCTTCTACATTGTCCAGTTTGTTGGCAAGGAAGTGTTCATAGTATTCTCTTATGAGTCTTTGAATGTCTGTGGTATTGGTTGTCACTTTTCCTTTTTCTTTTCATTTTTTAAATTGTTTTTTTCCTTTAGCATTTAGGCCCTTTATCCTCCCCTTTCCCCTGCAATCACCATGCTGTTGTCCATGTCCATGTCCTCTTTCTTTTCTGATTATATTTATTCAGGGCCCTCTCTTTTTTCTTAATGAGTCTGGCTTATCAATTTTGTTTATCTTTTCA
This sequence comes from Mormoops blainvillei, assembly GCA_004026545.1. Taxonomy (NCBI): domain Eukaryota; kingdom Metazoa; phylum Chordata; class Mammalia; order Chiroptera; family Mormoopidae; genus Mormoops; species Mormoops blainvillei. The sequence goes on along the minus strand of PVJD01000904.1, from coordinate 251,318 downwards.
AAGAATCAGCTATTAGTTTCATTGATTTTTTTGTCGCTATTTTATTTACTTCTGCTCTGATCTTTATTGTTTTCTTACTACTAGTCAACTTGGGCTTTGTTTGCCTTCTACTAGTTCCTTTAGGTATAAAGTTAGATTGTTCCATAAATAAATTTTGTCTATTTGACCTAATGTGTTATTTAAGGCCACTGTTATCTTATGGATTTTCAGTTTGGATGACTTCTGTTGATATAAGTGGGATGTTAAAGCCTCCTACTGTCATTGCATTGTTGTCAGTCTCTCCCTTTATTTCCATTAATATTTGCTTTATGTATTTAGGTTCTCCTACATTGGGTCTATAGATATTTGTAAGTATTACATCTTCTTGTTGGATTGATATTTAAAATCATTAGGTAATGCTCTTAGTTGTCACTTGTTAAAGTCTTTATTTTATACTCTATTTTGTCTGAAATAAGTATCAATTACCCCAGGTTTCTTTTTGTTTCCATTATATGAAATATCTCTTTCCATCTCTTCATTTTCAAGCTTCATGTGTCTTTCTATCTGAAGTGAATATCTTGCAGGTAGCATATGCACAAGTCTTGTTTTTTTCGATCCATTCAGTCACTCTATGTATTTGATTGGTGTATTTAGGTCACTTATATTGAAGTAGTTATTGATAGGTATGTATTTATTGCCATTTTATTAATTGTTTTATTTGCTTTTGTAGTCCTTCTCTATTCCTTTCCTCTTCTCCATTGTTTTCTTGTACACTAATGACATTTTTGTGTGATTTTCTTGGATTTCTTTCTCTTTATTTTTTGTGTATCTATTATAGATTTTTGGTTTATGGTTACCATGTGATTCATCTATAATGAGCTTTGTTTACAACAGTCTATTTAAACTGATGGTTGTTCAAGTTCAAATGCATTCTAAAAACACTTCATTTTTTGCTTACAACCTCACGTTTATATTAATGGTATCATATTTTACATTTTTGTGTGTATATCCCTTAATTTATTACTTTGCATAGTATATTGCATACTATATGTATATTACCTATAATCTTACTACTTTTGCCTTTGAACCTTCTTCTTAGCTTTTTAGTTGCTTGATCCACTACTTTTACTAAATGTTTGCCTTTATCAGTGACATTTCTTTATTTTCTATATTTTATTATTATCAGTTTTGGCCTTTTCTTTCCCCTTTAAAAATGTTCCTTTGAAATTTCTGGTAGTGCTGCTTTAATGGTGATGAAATTCTTAAGCTTTTGCTTGTCTGGGGAACTATCTCTCTTTCAATTCTGTACTATATTTTTACTTGGTACAGTATTCTTGGTTTTCTCCTTTTATCACTTTGAATGTATTGTACCATTTCCTTCTGTCCTGCAAAGTTTCTGCTGAAATCATCTGGTAGTCTTATGGGGGCTCCCTTGTGTACAACTGCTTTTCTCTTACTGCTTTTCAGATTGTCTCTTTATCTTTAACTTCTGACTTTTTATTATGATGTGTCTTGGTATGGGCCTCTTTGGATTCATTGTGTTTGAGACTCTCTGTGCTTCCTGGTCTTGGATGTTTGTTTCCCTCACCAGGTTAGAGAAGTTTTCAACCTTTATTTCTTCAAATAGGCCTTCTGCCCCTTTCTCTTTCTCTTCTCTTGGGATCCTTATGATGCAAATGTTGGTATGCTTGATGTTTTTCCAGAGGTGCTTTAAATTACCCTTATGTTTTCTTTTTTTGTTTTTTGTTTTTTGTTTTTGCTCTTCCAGTTGGGTTATTTCACTACCTTGTCTTCATGATTGATGATTTATTCTTCTGCATCTTCTATGTTATCGAATTACTCTAATATATTCTTTTTCTATTTTAGTTATTGTGTTCTTCAATTCTGATTGGCTCCTTTTTATTTTCTGTGTCTTTGATGAAGTTCTCAGTGAGTTCATCTATTCCTCTCCTAATTTCATTGTGCACCATTATAAACATTGTTTTGAACTCTTTTGTAGATTGCTTGCTTCTGTTTTGTTTAGTTCTTTTTGTGTGGTTTTGTCCTTTTCTTTAATTTGGAACATACTCCTCCATCTGCTTATTTTGCCTATTTCTCTGTGGTTGTTTGTATATATTAGATAGCTCTGCTAATCTCCTGGTCTTGAAAGAGAGGTCTTATATAAAAAGTGTCTTGTGGGACATAGTGGCCCAATCCTCCATCGTCACCAAAGCAAGGTACTCCATAGGTGTCCCCTGAGTTGGTTGTATGAGCACTCCTGTAGTAGCTGGGCTATCACTGCCGCAGGTGCAGTGACAGGTGAGTTTGATCCTCAGGCTGACTGGCTGTGAGAATCGACCATGATGACTGTGGATGATCTGGTATGTCGGGGCTGGCCCCATGGAGCAGCGATTTTTTTGGCGGGGTTCTGGTGCCGACTGAAGCTGCCCGTTGGGGGCATTGATTGGGGAGCTATTTGGAGGGAGATATGGTGTAGTGGCCACTTACTTCAGGCTTGTGACCACTTAGGAGAGGTTATAAAGCAAGCCAAGGTCAATGGCCACTTAGGTGGGCTTGGGGACTCTTAGGAAGGTTTGCAGTACAAGCTAAGGCTGACTGTTACCTGTACTGAGCTTGGGAGCATTTGGAAAGGACTTCAATGCAAACTGAGGCCAGCTGCCTCCTATGTTGAGCATGGGAGTACCTGGAAAAGGCTGTGATGCAGGAAGAAGCCGGCTGCTGCCTGTGCTGGGCTTGAGGGCATTTGGTAAAGACTGTGATGTAAGTCAGGCTGGCCACTGCTTGTATGGAGGGTCTGGAGTCACTTAGAAGGGCCTCCAGCAGGGAGTAGCAGAGTAGGAGGGTTGGAATCCCAGAGGAACTCCGGAGTGGGGTGCATAGTGGTAGCAGGTTAATGGAGAGTAACTGATTTGGTTCCTGCTACACCTGGCTAGCCGGGTTGAAGCACAAAAAAAGAAACAAAGGAGCAGCAGCGCACACCAGTGCTTCCGTCCTCAGAGTTTAGGCCCTTGTCCTCACTCTAAGCAATTTAATTCCTCCCCACATGACCCAGGTGCTTCTAGAGCTGCTGCTTCCACCCTGGAATGTGAAACGAGTAAGTTTGTGCATGAGCCCTTTAAGAACAGCCTCCCCCATAGCCCTTCATCTCTCTTCGACATAATCCCAGCTGGTTTACAGTCTTGGATATTACAGGGACTCCTCTTCTGGACATTGGTACTCTGGATTGGGGAGTCTGGCGTGGGGCTTGGACCCCTTGTTCCTCAGAGGAGACCAGTGTGGTTCGGTATCTCTCCATTTGTGAGTCACCACACTGGCTGTGAGTCCTAACCAGCGTTTGTACCTTTCCCCTAATCTGTCTCGATGTGGCTTCTTCTTTATATCCTTAGTTATAGGAATCCTGTTCTGGTGGTTTTTAGTAATAGTTGTTGTATCTATTTAGTTGCAATTTTGATATGTTTGTGAGAGGAGGTGAGCTCAGAATCTATCTACTCCATTATCTTGATCGTGCCTCTTCTTAGACTATGACATACTTGAAGGAAGAATTTTTTATTTTTATTTTATTATTTTATTTTATTATTTTATTTTAATTCTATTCTATTCTATTAATTTTTTGGTGATTGTTTGTACCCAGCATGGCTTTTATATGCTTGTTATTTGGTATAATGGGGCACAAAAACAGTTTGTGGAATGAAATAAAACCCATAGTTCTCAAGCTCAGATAGGCAGGGGGTTAATAGTAACAGATCAGTGTGGTTTCTACCTAAACTATAAGGGAGGTGGGGTGCGAAAAAACAGAATTTAAAAAAAATTGTGTGTTTATTCTTACATGTTTAAACTTTAGTCACTTTCAAAGTACCCTCCATTTGATACAATACACCTATCAAGACATTTTTTCCACTGCTCAGAACAGTTTTCGAACTCATCAATTTTGATACCTTTTACAGCTTCTGCCTTTTTTTGTTTCACCTCTACTACATTGGCAGAACATTTGCTTTTGAGGAATTTTTTCAGCTGGAAACAAAAAACAACAACAAAAGAGTAGCTTGGGGCAAGATCAGGTGAATAGGGAGGATGGGGCATGGGAGTCATGCGGGTTTTGGTCTAAGACTGTTGAACACACAACACAGCTTGGTGTGGGCAGGAGCACTCATAAATCACCCATTGTGAAATGAGCAAACACACTGAAAGGGTCTTCAAAAAAAAAAATCACTGAAGCTGCACACAGCCTCTCACAACAACGCCAGCTGGCACGCCGATACAGATGGGCTCCTAGAACACTCACCTAGTGGGGGAATTCTGTACTACAAGCGGCCCATCCTCCAGAAGATAATTCTAATTCTTTTGTGTTCCCCCTGGTATTACAGAACCTCCTCTCCACCTTCCTCGGGTTAATTTAAGAAGTGGTTCTCAGTGGGTGTCCATTAAGCCCTCCAAATGCTGTCTTGACCCCGAGTTGGCTTGAAGGTCTCTTGATGCCTGTGCCACCTGTACTGGTTCCAACAGTGACCCAACAATCTGTGTGCTTATAAGCCCTCCAAGTGATTCTGATGTATGCTGAAGTTTGAGAACTACTGCTCTGGGCTTTCAGAGGAGCTTCTCTACCTGCATTCTGCTCCTAGAGCTCTGGCAGGCAGGTATAACCCTGGTCTTCCTTCTCCTCTACCCTCGACACCAGGTTTTAGGAGCCAAGATATGTCTGCTATATAAATCCTGGGTTCAGCTTGGCTCTCCAAAAAAAAGAATATTGGGCCAAGACACAAAATAGGATGTTGGCACTTAGTAGTGGAGTAAAGGGCATTTGGGAATTTGGCATGTTAAGAGGGAAGAGGAGAAGAAAACCATGTCCCCAGATTTCTTACCCTCCCTCTACCATGGCTTATTTTACATAGAAGAAGAGCCTAGTGGTGTGATTTAAAGATATCTTGTCCTCGCCCTACCTTCAGCCCAACCTTTTACAAATGGCTATTTCTATTTTAATTTCAATGACGAGGGTTAGTACAGGGTTGACTTCACTCACTAGGGTTACTAAAGGGGGTTGATTTCATTCATTAGGGTTAATAAAGACTAAGGAATTTGGGGTTAGGGTAGTCAAGCTACTCTGTGATTTAGATTTAGCCAGGCTGATTACTTAACACCATCCTGAGATTCTGGAAGAGTGAGAGTTCAACAGATGGGTGAGGACTTCGTGTGCAACTGCAGACAAGTCTGGACTGGGTAGGCCCCTTGTGGAGCACAGTGAGATCACGGGGATCTCAGTTTTATAATATTGGTGAAAGGCATAGGCGAGGAACATAGGTAGGAAAACAAGAAAGGTACCTGGAGGAGGGAGGTAAAGAGGGTCAGAGAAAGGCAACGGATAGACTTGTATTTTCCCCTCTTTTCAAAAGCTCCTCATCAACCTCCTCTCAGAGGTCTCCTGCAGTGATTTCATTGTTGCAAAGTCCCTGAGCTCTGGTTGTTTCCAGGCCCCAGGCATGAGTCTTATTTTTGCTTTTCTTTTTCAAAGCTAGAGCAGGAACCGTAGCAGTGAGATTTAAAGGAAAACTAGTTTACATCTATGGCTTGAAAGTCCCGTAGTACTATATGGCTTATAAAACTGACCAGCATTATATTTCACAGTCAAGACATCCCATAAAACTCAAGGACATAATTTTAATACTTTATTTCTTTATGCCTGAATTCAACTTTGCTCTTTAATTACTGCTTCTTCTATACCCCTCCGCTCCAATCTCCACCTGAGGTAGAGGACTTAACCTGGATATCCTGCTAAGTTCGAGTTTATCTGGTAAGCTTTTTTTTCAGTTACACTCAATTCTTTTAGGTCAGTCCTTAAACAAATGAGACTTCCATTTCAGTCTTTTCTTTCTCTCCTTCCAAGCTATTTACTTCATTTTGGGGGTGTCACGCAAAAACTGTGCTTCATCTGTCGAGGTGGGGGGTGGCGGTGGGCAGTGAGAAAGGAAGTTTGCTAACATGCCCAGGCTGGTGGAAGTAATGGGGTGGGAGCACCTCCAGTATCTGCCCTGCTGCTGTCAGGACTGGCCACGTAATGTAGGGGCCCATGCATAAGGGAAATGTGGGGCCTCCAGTTAAAAAATAATTAAGAATTTCAAAAGAGCAACAGCAGAGCATTAAACTGAGAGTGGGGCCCTGTGTGTAGGTCATATGCCCATGGAACTGGTCCTACCTGTGTTCTCTGTTGTCATCTCCCAGCCTGGCTCCTGGTGAAAGTTATGGCCCTGGCTCTTTTGGGAAGGTGCCCTCTCTGTGCAGATGTCTTGGAACCCTGCCATAACTCTTACAGTTGCTGTGCCTTCCGCCATCTCTCTCTGGTTTGGGCAGTCTGCTTTGAAGCCGTCTGCCCTGATGACTCTTATACTAACATGCCAGCCATCTTTCCTAGCTGCCTTCCACTCTAACCACCTTCCACTCTTGCTGGGCACTTGACCTCTTCTGTATCTCTTTCATATACTTGATGGACATCAGCGTCTATCACTCTTTTTGTACAAACACGTGCTGTACAGCCTATAGAATGACTAATGCCCGTGGAAACCCTCTGAAATTTTGGCATGTCAGGTTCTTCCACCACAGATTCCTCAAACTTTGTGAAGGCGCCCTTTGTGTTTATATCCTCTCTTACCTTATCTGGGAGAGAAGAATAGGATAGGTAGATAGACAGCATAGCTGCTACATTAATGTTTTTCTCAGTTTTTCTTCTCTCTTATTTTCAGCCATTTTTCTAATTTCTGTCAATGGAGGGAGGGAGCAAGAGTGGCAAAAAACATTTCCATTTCTGCCCCAGTTGACAGAAATTAGAAAAATGGCTGGAAATAAGAGATTCTAAATCAGGGTTGGCAAACTAAGGGTGAGGGGTCAAACGCAGCCACACCCATCTGTCTGTATACTATGGCTGCTTTCATGCTACGACAGCAAAGTTGAGTGGATGCAACAGAGACCACGTGACTTATAAAGTCCAAAATATTGAATATTTACCCCTTTACAGAAAACATTTTCTGACCCCTGTGCTAGACAATCAGAATCGAAAATAAAGTGTCTTTGTCCCTGGTGGCACATACATTGGGATTGAGTGGTATTTGACGACCCCATAGTTAATCTGCCACAGATGAATGCTTTCTGCATTACTACTGCTAGTGAATACTTTTACATACATACAGAGGGTAGAACAGGCATTATGGTTTCACATATGTGCAGTGGGTAGGACAGGCATCGTTATTCTCATTTTACAGTGAAAAAACTATGCGTTGGAGAGATTAAGTAACTTGTCCTGGATTACAGAAGAAGTGAGTGTGGGGCTAGGGGAGGGGACCCAGCTCTCTTGATTCCTTGGCGTTAATGGCAAACAGTTCCAGGAGGATTCAGCATGTTAGGAAAACAAATGCTGAGGATTTTGATGCATGAGGTCATGGGCCACCTTAAGTTCCTCTGCGGGGCTGGGGTGGTATGCTGAGGTGGAGTGACTAGAGGGTGGAGAGGAGAGGTGGCTGTGGATCATTATGCGTTGGAAAAAGAAATTATTCCAAAAGGTGGTGACTCATTTTCTTACATACATTGTACTGCCCACACACTGAGCCTGTAACTTGGGCATTGTGGCAGCACGACATTTTAGATAAATTAAATTCCTAATGCATCTTAATTAGTTAACCTCAAAGTCTTCCTCTTCACTGTTTTTGCCAGCTTTGCAGTCATAGCAACTAAATTATGAAGATTGGTTGATTGACAGAGAATTCACAGCCTCCTGACACAGTATCAGAGCGATAAGCATCTGTAAACATCAGATGAATATGTTTGATGACCACGTGGCTTCAGTTGCTTTCATAAAATGTATTTCGATAGGAATAATTTTTACTTTTCCCCTTGCTTGGTTATAACCCATCTTGTTAATTTTGACCAGCAATTGTGATTTGCCTCATATTCCTTGAAAGTACAATAACATTATTTGAGGATATTTTCTACATAAAGAGAAACATTTGTTTCTCACAGGAAGTTTTTTGCAGTTGGCTTACTAGAATAACCAACTTCTACACAAACTAGAATTTTCCTAATTTAAAAATTCAGTTCAATTTATATCCAACTGAGTAACAGTTGTTATGTTTCTGGGGTCTTAGTGACTTTGCCAATTCCAAAAAAGTAAAATATCAGAAGCACAGTGGTAAAGTTTTTCTTCAGCTCCTTTGAAAACCTCAAGCACTGAGAAGTGTGAGGAGAGCAGAGGGGAAGAAAATGTGGTCTTAGAAGAAGAAGGTATGACACACGTAGAAATTAGAGGGAAAAATCTACCGGAATAGTAGGAGTCTATATTAATCATTGTTATTTACGACTGTTTGGTGGATACTAGACTCTGTGACTAAACTTGTTTCAGCCTCCATGAAAGGGTGGGTGGCAGTGAATTCATTTGTATGGCAGCAGTTCTTATGTGGTGGTAAAAGCTTCTTCATGTACATGTAAAATCCAAACCTTCTAATGTAGGCTTCTTAGGTATTGGCCATATTGTTTTGGACAAAAATCTAAATCTCTCTAAGCCTCATTTGCCTTATCGTCATAAGGAGAATAATTACAGTACCTGCTTTTTGGATTGTTATCAGAATTTCTTGAGAGGATACTATAGATATGTATACTTAACCCTGTGCTCAGAGCATAATAAGCTCTTTAGTAAATGCCAGCTACTATTATTGTGAATAAAGGTAATATTTAAGAATAATTGGTCAAATATATACTGCCTGAGATAAAGTCTAAAGTAATTCTCTTTCTGGCTACAGGTAGGTCTCTTTTGTTAGTGGAAGGGAAATGACTGGTTCTTATATAATTCCAGGGTTGGGCCTTTTTAGAAGTGATGAAATACAGGAAGGAACTCCAGTCCTGGCTAACCAGAAATCTGGTAATTTTCCAGGGATGTCCTTTTTGTCAGATGATAAAACAAAGATTTGCAACTCTAATTAAATTAATGATGACAGTCTTCAAGGCCCACAGGTACTATTAAAATGTCTGAAAAAATTATATTACTCAAGTAGAAAGAATATAGGTAAAATTTATTAGAAAACTGAAATTTGAGGGCCTTACTCCTTATGTAACCAGTGACTATGGATTATGTACTATATCATGGAATAGTGACATCAGAATTACAATAATAAAGTACTATAAATAAAACATTATTTGAAATGAATTGGAGGTTAAAGGATGAGTCACTGATGTTGAAAGTGCCAGGAAAAAAGTTGTCATGTTGTCACTGCTTTATAAAATAATATATTTCTAGATGGTTAACTGCTTTCCTCTTTACTACAATGGACAGTAGCCTTATTTTTGCAAGGAAGTAAAAAAGAAAGAAAACACTACATTATAGGTGCTATAAGCGATACCCTTTTTATCAAAATGTTGGTAAGAGAGGTCACTCTATTTTACATCCAAAGTTTTAAAACCCTCAAATGGTACATTTATTTAGACTCATGTATCTAATTTTAAAAGATTCCATATTTCATGGTAGACCCCTGATCTATTCTCTTGCATTTTTATTTTACTTTTTCTAGAAATCTTTTCTAGGTCTGCTGTTATATTTATTGAAGGACATCAAAGAGAATTTCATAAAATGCTTCACCATGGTATTAGGCTTGGGTAGAATAATACTTTTTATTTTGCCAACAGTTGTAATCAAAAGTTCAAGGAAAATATTATAACATTACTGCAGTGACTTCAAGAAAATCCCCTTTCTTGAATTTTAACATTCATGAAATTGTATGGAGAATTTTTAGTTGGTCTGAATAGATCTGTTTTAGTAGAATGAAGATGCCTTCAATGAACAAAAATTCTGGTTATTTTGAGGATTTTATGAGTATAGATAATGAAAATCAAAAAAATCACTCCACATAGCTTGTTGCAAAAGTAGAATAAAGAAAATTTTAAAAAAATTGTAAAGGAAGCTTTGATTGGTGTCGCTCCATTGGTTGGGCATCATCCTATAAAGAGAAAAGTTTATGGTTTGTATTTTCTCTGTCCTATCTGAAATCTTTGTCTAACCCAAGGTCATAAAGATTTTCTCTCAGCCCTGATCAGCATTGCTCAGTGGGCTGGGTATCTTCCTGCAAGGTGAAAGGTCGTGGGTTGGATTCCTGGTCAGGGCACATGCCTGGGTTGCGGTTTGGTCCCCAGTTGGGGCCCATGTGAGAGGCAACTGATCCATGTGTCTCTCTTGCATGGATGTTTCTCTCCCTTTTCTTCTCCCTCCCTTTCCTTCTCTCTGAAAACAGACAAATAATATCTTTTAAAAATTGTAAAGGAAATTTAAGGGCAGACTTAGTAACATTTATGCACAGCCTTTGCTATTAGAATGAGTAATAATCTCATGAGAAATGCTTGAACATTCCATGAGTTGGGATATTCATAAGTAGGTTTACCCAAGTAAATAAAAAATGCAGAGGGAGTAATCTGGCATTAATAGAGAATGAACTAGTTGATTTGATTGGTCTTTTGCATCTTAAAATTCACATAAAACTAGAACAGATGTTTTCTTTTGCCTTTAGTTTTGGGTGCTTTGGGTATTGTCATTTATGTCTAAAAGAAAGAATTAGGACAGTTTCATGCTAATGTTCTGGAAGCCCCACGAGCAGCAGGCCTTTTGCCAGGCCACATTGTCCAAAGCAGGCTTTTCTGTAGTTGTATGCTTTCCTTTTTACCAGATACTAAAATTATTCTTTATAATTCTACAAAGTAATTTAAAAATAGAAATTATGTAAATAAAATTATTGTGACATTTCACCCTATGCACAAGATAGGTTCTTGAAAAACTATATAGATAAAACCAGGAACAGACAGGAGCTGAATACTTGAGAAGCATAAGAAAGATGCCAAAACCTAATTTATGCAGAAAAGAAGTTTCTGTTGGTGGTAGGAATGGGAGTATTGTGACCTATGTTAAATCATAACATGAAAAGACAAATCTGAAAGGAGGCAAGAGCAGGAGTGAAAATGCTGCAGAAAATTCAAGGTCACAATTTGCTGGAACGAATGAAGATGGGAAGTAGATTGGGTATTTAATTACTAAAGACTCCTTTCTTTATCTTTTTCTTTTTACTTGTTCAAATGCTCTAGCAATACTTGTTAGTTCAGCATAAATGATCCAATGTCTCTATAAACATTTTCTGATTTCTAAATCATTCATTGACAGCATGGTCTGATTATTGCCCAATTTATGGGGAGAAAACAGAAGAGAGATGACCACAGATGAAAGAGGGAGGGTTGGAATAACATTTGGTCTTTCTTTTCTTCACACCTTAGTCAGCAAATTCCATGCAAAGTATGACTGACTAATTACTTCGAAAGGAAAAGTAAGTGTATTTCATGAACTGTGTTAGGATAGTTTGCCTATTAAAGAGAAGAATCTATGCCCCAAATTACATTGGTTAAAAATAAGATTGCAACCCCTGTCAGGTGGCTTGGTTGGTTGGAGCATTGTCCCATACACCAAAAGTTTGCAGGTTTGATCCCCGGTCAGGGTGTGTGCGTGAGGCAACTGATTGATGTTTCTCTCTCACATCAGTGTTTCTTTCTCTCTGAAATCAATAAACATATCCTTGTGTGAGGATTTAAAAAAATTACAAATCTGATGTGACTATTTAAACCACTTTCTTGAGAACTTTCTTTGAAGGATATTCACTAAGGTGAAGCAAAGGCATTCTTGGCTTCTTTCAGGAAGTTTATTATCTACATGTCCCAGACTTACAGCCATATGATCAACTATTAAGAAGCCTATGGAGTGCCAGATGCCTTTGCTGTTACCTGTCTACCACTCCTCTAAGCACAATGGACAGGATTTGGCCAACTCTGATTAAATGTTTATTATTGTTTAGTTCTAGGGCTTTTTACACAATAATTCTATGATGGCCCCTGTTCAGACTTCACATCCTGTTTTTATAATCTGTTTCCTTAATAACTGACCAGGTTCCTTCTCAAGAAGGTTTTTAAGTAATTCATCATTTTACAAGTTCTGCACTAGGTTAATGATTTTAGGAAATGTATTTTTACTTAGCAAACTAATTTCTGTTGCTGTGTAAGTTTTGCAGAGTGTCTGTGGAGGAAGATTTATGGATTTCTCCAACTCTGTAGTGTGAAGTAAAGAAACATTGCCTTAGTAAGCATGTATCATTTTTTCTGGATCATCTGATTTATAGGGTGTACTTCTCCCTTTCAGTTTGCATGTGTTTAAGAACTTAGGGGAAAGCCCTATAGTAAGGAGGTATTTCGAATCAGACTTGGGTTCAAGTTCTAGATTTTCTATTCACTAGAAGTAGCTGTGTAATCCAGAAAAATATATTTAATTTCTTTAAATCTTAGTGGTCTCATTCTATAACACTGAGAATAATAGCACCTATCTCATAGGGTTGATGTGAACATTAATTTAAATGAGATGCTGTATGTAGAATGCTCAGCACACCACGTAACACTTAAGAAGCAATAAGTTGTAATAAGGAAGAGTACGAATGTCGCTAAACGTGAGGCATGGAAGTTCATTGTTGCCTGGACAATTTCTCCTTACAAAATAAATAAAGTGTTTTAACATGGACATTATTGATGGCAGACTTGGTTACGCTACTGAGAAATTATGTTTTTCTCCCTCTTCCATGTTGCCTAATTTCTTCCTAAAGCATTTATTGACTAGTTTGTTGCCTTTGACTACTTTTACATTCCTGAGATAGAACAGGTGCTGACTGCTGATTCTGTGGGAGACACAGAGATAGTAGACCTTATTTGGCTCACCAAGAATGGACTAACATCCATGTGCCCATATCAGAGGGAAAGCAATTAATGTGAAATTTCAGCATCATGGAGGAAAACTGTTTCCTAAGACATCAACATCATGGCTCTAGGCCATGAGATTTTTCCATCAGCCAAAATAAATTAAGGTGGAAGAGAATAGGAAACTCAAGCTTTTGACCTGATATAATATGGTTAGATAATTCTAAAATGTTTTAAATGTAATTAATTAATTCAATAATTAATGTTAATTAATTAATATAATTTTGCAAAAGCTACTAATGCTACAAAAATTTATTTTAAAATATTAATATCATGCTGAAATTTTTAGAAAGAACTAAATATAAAGAGAGCTGGTACTAAGGAAATACCATTTTCTGCATGTTTGCAAATAAAAGTACAATTGATTATGTAAATACACATAACATACATATAGTTATGCATTTGTACTATTTTAGGAATAATCTAGTGCTGTAGATCCTTTAAAAGATACAGAAAATCTAGGGAAATAAGACATAAACACATGCTACAGTCAAATACAAATTCTGTGTGTGATTAAGGCTAAGAATAATTAAGTTTAATACATCACTACCCACTTCCTGTGCTTTGAGAACTATTGTCTGGAATTTATAGTAACTCGTGATCTAAATTGAAGTTGTCAAATCAATATTTGATGTACCATTCCAAGAGCCTTAAGATCTTATAGGGAAAGTTATTTCAGATAAAAGGAATTCACATGTGGTATGGAGTCGTAGGGAGTCACAATTCAATTTGGGAAGCCCATGTGTCTTAGTTGTGATGTGTAACAGGTCAAGAGTTAAATTTGAAACTTTCTATTCATCACCTCTTCTTTTTTTTTTTTTTTTGCTGGGAACCCACTCTGCCCACAAACAAGCTGTGATGAAATACAGTAGGTCTGCTCTGAAATGCTCTGGCTCCCAATACAAAGAAACTTCTATTGTTTGTTCATCAGAGAAGAACAAAAGATGCTCTAAAATTCCAAAAATAAATCACTGAGTTAAACAGAAAACTGGGTGCCAGCGTCAAGGACCACCTCTTCTTTTTATGTTGTTCACAGTTAGGGTGCTGTAGAAAGTTCACACACACACACACACACACACACACACACACACAATGTAAGAGTTGAGTCCAAAAAAGGAGAATGAATGTAGATTTCAATATTTGTTGGAAGAATTGACTATTTGCTATCTGAAAGAAAACACCGCACCATATTTATTTTTCTATTATAAACCTACTATTTTGAAAAGCTTTCTTTAGTTTCTTCGGTATGATGGGTTCATAAAGGAAATTTACTTTCAGAAAACCTGACTGCTTAGCTGTTCAGAAAAAGGACAATTTATACTGAGAGTTTTAAATTAAGCCTATGCACTAAAGCTACTATATTTAAGGGTCTGGGCAAATTTTGTAATACAGCTCCCAGAATATCGGACTTCTCTTCACAGCATTTTGGTTCCTAGCTTTTGAGTTCAGTATGTTTGTATTAATAACACATCTATTGGTCAAGTTCTTTTGCTTAGAAACTGACAGATAATCTGTGAAACATTCGTCACAGAATGACTCAAAGCTGCTCCCCATGGGACAAGTTCGCTGCTGCTGCTTTGTCTTTTTTCTTTACTTTACCTTAAAATATACTTTTTAAATTTTTGATTTTGTAATTGTTGTTTCCTCCCAATTCTTTGTACTCTTTTTCTTATTCCTGTAAATGACTGACATAAAAAACCTACACACCAGATTTTGAAAAAATAGGCTATGGAAAAATAGGATTGCATATCACTAAATACTACAGCCCCCTCTTCCCTTTGCTTTTCCACTTTCCTTTCTCCATTTCAAGTCCCTTCCACCCTTTGTGAATTTCTCTGCACACTGTGGTTTCCATTTGATTCCTGGAAGGGCTTGAGGTTTGAATTTTCTGATGGATTTAACTTAGAGTCACTTTTAAAAATAAACATTTTATTTTACAACAAATTTAGATTCACAGAATTATTGCAAAGATAATAATGGGGGTTCCCAAATATCCACACCCAGTTTCCTCTATAATTAACATTTTATATTAATATGATACACTTGTTATAATTGATAAACCAATATTGGTATATTATACATGAATAAAGTCCATAATTTATTCATATTTCCTCAATTTCCCCTAATGTCTTTTTACTGTCCCTGGATGCCATACTGCATTTAGTTTTCATGTGTCCTTAGGCTCTGCTTAGCTGTGACAGTTTTTCAGATTTTCCTTGTTTTTGATTAGCTTGATAGTTTTAAAGATTATTGGTCATGAATTTTGTTGAGTGTCTCTCAATTTGGATCTGTTTGATGTTTTTCTCATTAGTAGCCTTGGGTAATGTTTTAAGGGAGGAAGGTTACAAATTTATCACTTCCTGTCAAATGTACACAACATCAACATGACTCAGCACTGCTGATGTTGACCTTGATCATTTGACTTGAGATGTTTGTCAGGTTAGAATCATATTTTCACTGTTTCTTGGAGACCATCAAAGCATTTTCCTGGTGATTTTAATGATACATTAATTAAAGCCATAAGGAAGCTAACTGGGACTGATCTTTCAGTTTTTCTTTATTGGTGGTGTTGTAAAGCTGCCTTAAGTGTTTAAGTAGTTAGAAAAAAATAATTTCAATGGTTGTAAAAACATCTGATTTTTTCTTTTTTTGTTAGGTGGGAATGAGATCCAGAAACCAGGGTGGTGAAAGTTCATCCAACGGGCATATCTCCTGCCCCAAATCCTCTATCATAACCAATGTTGATGATAAAAGTCTCTCAGAAGATGCAAAAAAGAAGAACAAATCAAATAGAAAGGAGGATGATGTCATGGCCTCAGGAACTGTCAAACGACACCTAAAACCATCTGGAGAAAGTGAAAAAAAGAATAAGAAATCCTTGGAGTTATCCAAAGAAGACCTCATCCAGCTACTCAGTATAATGGAAGGAGAGTTGCAGGTAGTGTCAAATTTTCTCAGCTATTGTGTTTCTAGTTATTAAGCTATAAAATAAGAGACTATGAACTTGTTTGTCTCATTGGATTACAAACTTCATGAGAAAAAGGGCTAGGTTTTTCTTACTCATTTCTAAATCCCTAGTGCCTGGCGCCAGTTTGCACTGTGTATATATCTGTTGAATGAATGAATAAATGAATAGATGCCGATTCCAACTCCAAGCTTCTCTAGTGGTGAAAAATTTCTTCATGATATGATTTTGGTAATAATTTAACACAGGTCCTTATGCTTAGTAGTGGGTAATCAATGAGCTTTTCTAATTTAGCCTTTGACTATGACTAAAAACTAGAAAAGTCATGATTTTTAGATGACAGAGTTAAGATCAAGTGCTATGTTTTACTTTTCCCAGGAGGTAGAGTAAAAGAGAGATAAAGAGATGGAGGAAAAGGAAGAGGGAGGAAGAAAGGGAGGGAAAAGAGAAAGAAAGCTTTGTTTAAAGCAGCCTTATGCTTAGCTTATTTTTTGTAACCTTCAGCTTTAATTTTCTACAATGTCATAGGAATTGAGATGCTCACAAATAAGCAGAGCAATGTATTGTGAAGACCTGATGCTTTCACAAAGCATTTTCCAGTCTATTACCTCATTCGATCTCAATAAAAATGTGGGTATCATTATCTACATTTTATAGTGAGGAAACTGAGGCCCAGAAGAGTTAAGGGCTGGTCCAGATCTCATCTGAGGCCTCCTGATTCTTGGTCCAGTGTTCTTTCTACAGCCCATCCTCACCAACCTTCTGTAGCTACCTGAGCCATGTTCCCATTCAGTGTATGTTTTTGAGGAACCAAGAGGAGTTGGGATTCTTCTGAGTTCCTGGGCTCTAGACAATTATATTTGTGGAAGTGGGGAAACAACAACACTTTTTTTTGGCATGTATGGGGGCAGGGAGGAGGAGATGGCTTAAGAGCGCGGTTGCTGTTTTCCTTTTTGTTTTTGCCAGTTTCTGAGCTTGCATGAGCCTCTAGGGCAGCAATTTTCAACCAGGTGTGTTGGCAATTCCGTAAACATGCAATATGCGACTGTTTAGTCAGGGGCACTGATCTCTTTCCCTTAGATTGTCAGATTAAAAAATAACAACAACCAACACAACAATAGTTGTCTGTGGTGAATGAATCAAAATTATACCTATTTGTTTGGTCAGATTGGCAAAAAATATATGTTTTTGGTATGCCGCAGAATTTTAGTAGTTAGTTTCTGTGTGCCATGAGATGAAAAAGGTTGAAAATAGCTGCTCAAGGGGAGTAATAATGATTGTGGGAGATAAACCCTTTGTTTGGTGCTATTAGCGTCAGAGGTATTATTTTAAACCTACTCTAAACGAGGGTGGGCTTGCCTGATCTGTTCCTGTCCTTGTCTGTGTGCACATAGATAAGAAAACCTTTGGGGAAAAGGGAAATAGAAAACACAGCAAAACTCAAATTAAAAAGAAAACCCAGCTAAACATGATTGAGCTTACCGCTTACCTGTGGATAAAATCACATTTTCATTTCACGACAAGAGATGAAATTTTCCAGAGCACCACCGTTACCAAAAATAGCTGCACTTCTCCCAGAAATGTGGTTCATGTTTTCTGTATTAACGTTTATCATGTAAGGAGGTAGAATTTATTAGGTCAACATTTTAAGCTGCTCTAGCAGGCATTGTTGACCTGACTGGAAGGTGGAATGGTTGCCTTGGAAATCAAAAACAATGCCATCAGCTTCCATCTCTCCACCCTGTGTAAGACCACATACCCAGGACATCAAAGAAATTACCAGGGGACTCCATGGAAATACATTTTGCTCTCCATTCATTTTTATCAATACAGGATACCTTACCTTACACAAAAGATGTAAATAAGTAATAAATAAGTAAATTAGTAACAAATAAGTAAAAATGTAAGATATTCGTGGCAGTGGTAGTGAAGGAAAAGAGACAGGAAAGACCTGATATTTTAAGAAATTCCATGGTGCACTCATTTGCACTCATTTGCACTCATTTGCAAAGCAAATAGTTCACCTCCATATACTTACATGTACACACATACCTGTGTAAGTATGTGTACTTATAAATGAAGATTTTGCAATATTAGACTTGTTAGAAATGAGGGCGTTCCTATATTTACAGCTGTAGATCTACATTCTTGTAGCAGACACCTGTCCTTTATTAGCATTGTCACGTGAGTGTGCGTGCGTTGTAGCTGAGAGTGGGAGGCAGTTGGCATTAGCAAACATGAGTGGGCTGGTGAAAGTGTGGCAGCTCTGTGCCAGGTTTTCCAGACTAAAGAAAAAAAATCTATCTAAAAATTTGGTATTGAGAGGAGAGAGAAGTTCCCCCAGCTGAGGCTTATGTGCATTTGGCTTGACATGCTTGAGCATTTAGTGAATTGTCTCCCAGACCCTTGTAGGCCACCATTTGCTCTCCCTTTATGGACTGGCTGTCTGTGACTCAGGTACCCCTATGTTGGAGGTAGTGTTTGTTCCAAGGTTCTATAAAATATTGGAATTCCCAGGCATCTTTGAGGTATCTCATTTACCTCTTTTCTACCACTTATGTAAAAGTGACGCTCAGATAAGTTATGCGACTTGCCAAGGTTGCTCAGCAATTTAGTTATATTTGCTCTAGACTTAAATTCCCCATCTCTCAGTACAGTGTCCCCATCACTAAATCATTCACCCTGTAGGGATGTTCAAGGGTGGATTCCTGTATACTTATTCTTCACCCCCAGAATTCCTTTCAAGTATATTTACATTATGATCTTTGGGGCCAAAGCCATTTTGTGAAAAGATAACACCTTTTTTAGGTAAGAGGAATACAGTTAAGAGAAACCTTTCACATCAAGGTGGTGGAATGTGAGCTAAGCCTTGAAGTTCAGCTCTGGATAGTGAGAAAAACAGGGAAGACGGTAGAACCACATGGCCACGAGCTGGGCACTGCACCACTTCTGGGGGGCTTCATGTTCACTACTCTATGTGGGTTGTGCCCTCAAGCTGTGCAACAGCTTTGCCTCTGGGGGACTGGAACTGCTAACCAAAAGCAGTAGGGCGACCTGCAGTGAAAAGGGCTTATATTGGGTTAGCCAAAACCTCCATTACGTTTTTTCATGTGAAAGACATATTTTTCATTTTCACCAATAACTTTACTGATTTGGATATTTTGAACATGTCATCTGGGTCCTGCTGTTGGCTTCTAGCGTGCAGAAGCCAGGGGTGATGCTAAACATCCTCCAATGCATAAGACAGCCCCACAGCAAAGAATTATTTGGCTTCAATATCAACAGTAACAAGAAACTCTGCAAACCACTTTTGACACATTCCATCAGTCACAGCAGCTCCTCCATATACTGCACAAATCTTTTTTTGCATTTCAATTGTATTTTTACCTTTCTGGAAATAATATGGCATCATATACCAAAAATGTTGCCCACTTTCTTCCATCTTTAATGTTAAAGTGGCTGTACAAAAATTCACCAATTTTGATAAATTTTTTAAAGGCACGCTGATATGACAGCTGTCACAATACAGTCTAACAAAATTGTTTTGAATGAAGTTAAAGACAACTAAGCACTACTAGAGCCATCATATGGAAAAAAATGTAACTGACTTTTTGGCTAACCCAATAATATTGAGGAGATAAGAATAATATGAGGTCCGCCAGTAGGAGATGTATCCTGGGAATGACTTGGGGAAAAGGAGGATATAGAGGCTGACTTAGGCTTTTTCTGCTCATTTCTCTTTCTCAGACTCCTTTTTGATTTCTTCACTCTTTCTAACACTGGACCCAGAATTTCGGACATTATAGTTCTATATATTTTTGGTTCCAGTGGTCTGCCACCTTTAGAATCTATTGCGCAATCTATGGGAATTTGTTGAAGGAGCATGGTAAATGGCATGACCTTTATTGATAGCATTGGCACATAGAAAACATTTGTAAATTTGTTGTTTTGTTTGCCAGTGTAGGTATCCAGTAAACTCTTGAAGTGCACCTTTAAGGGATGTCTATTAGAAATGGAGTTGTCCTTCCCAGGGATCTTTGCATTTTAAGGAGTCTTATCCAGAACTGGTGATGTCATGACCCTTGTCTTGGAGAGGGACATCTTCCCGACTTCTCAAGTAACACCTTAGCACCTGGAAAGTTGTTTCGGCACAGTGACTGGCTGGCATTGCCTGCATAGAAGTAGCAGAGATGGTTTTTATTATTATATTTGTGTCGTTGACTGCTTCCAATAACAACTACTTTCTAATAATTTGGAACATTTTTACTCTCTGGGTGAAAAACTGGTTACATATTTCCCAGACTAAACTGAAAATAATGAAATAGTACACCCAGACCATTATTTGGGCACCATGATTAATTTCCCTGTGTATTTGTCCAAAAATAGCAATTTAAAGAAGTCATTCAATTTGGCTGTACTAAACATGACTAAAGTTCAAAGGAAATGGTACTCATATCAAAAAGCCGCAATACAGAAAACTTGGCAGAAGAGTAGTCTTATAAAATGATTTAAAAACAGGATCCTAATTAATTCTTTTTCTTGATGCAAAAAAATGTTTAACTATATTATGTAGTAAATTTCCCGATATATTCCACTTGAAAACATTTTAGAAAAACCAGCCTTAAATGGGTTTCACCATTTTTCCTTTTGTCCTTATAGTTAGTTCTCTTGTGCCTGTGTGTAAGCAGGGCCAGGGAAACTAGGCACTGTAACTAGATAATGAACAACCCTTCCATTTGGCTTTGTGCTTTCCTACCTGAGCCGGATCCAGAGTCATCCATACATTGAGAAATCTAACTTCATCCTGGGTGACTAGCAGAAGGTATTGCAGTTCAAAAAGATAATTTATGAAATAGATAATGTGTCTGCAGATTATTAAAAGTTTCCTCTCTTCTCCCCTTCTGGGGTTCCTAGCCATTTTCTTTAATATTATTCACTAGTTTCTCTTTATGACTCTACCACCCACTCACTATAGGTGAGCACCCTATCTGCCCCTTCTCAACAAGAGTTCAGTCTTTGAGCATTAATTAATTAATTAATTCTAAGTTGACTGATCTTACAATATTTAAGAAACATTGCTATGCTAGAGGCCTAAGGAATACAAAGATAAATAATAATAATGCTTGTGGCTAAAATTTGACGAGTTACTACTATGTGCCAAGCATGTGTTTAGGCACTGGTTATTACAGCAGTCATGAAGAAAGAGTTTAAGACTTGCTAGGTTAGGTGAGAATGTGTAGGAATGAATATTCTATAGGGAATTGAAATGCAAATTATGGGAGTACAAAGGTGGGGAAGATTATGAAAATCTCAAGAGATGAGTAAAAGCTTCATTGAAGAATTGGTCTTTTGAAGGATTGATAGGTTTTGGGCAGGTAGAGATTAATGTAGGGCCAACATGAGCAGAATCAAACTAGATTCTAGCGGGTGGGAATGCATGGGGCATGTTCATCAGTAAGTAGTCTTGATTCAGTAGAGAAGTATTTGGTGGGAGTAAAACCATACCTCCATTTGGAAACTACAAATAAAACATCTGAAAAACAATAGTTAGAAGGTGTGAGGATACCGGCAGAGTAGAGTGATGCAGAAGTCAAGGCAGTCAGGATTGTCAAGAAGAAACGAGGAGTTGTGTCAGATGTATCAGCAGAAAGTTGCAGCTGGGTGTGACTGAAGGGTGTTCATTGGATTTTGTGAGTCTGAAGGTCATTGGGAACATGTGCTGGAACAGTTTCAGTAAGCTTAAGCCTGTTTTCAGTGGTTCGAGAAATGAAGAGAAGTTAAAAAAAAAAAAGAGGAACATGTTCTGTTGAAAATCCAGGAATTTAGAAAATCTTTTTTTTATGAGTTATTCAGGTTTTCTGTTGTGGGTTTTGTTTTTGGGTTTTTGGGGTTTTGTTTTTGTTTTGTTTTGTTTTGTTTTGACATAGCTAAAGACACCAACCTTCCCTTGTCTTTAGCATAGCAGTAAATTATTTGTTTGGCACAGAGTATAATCTTAGTACACATTTGTTGACCTCCTGCTATGAAATCACCATGTTGCTTTTCTCTACTTTTGGGTTTTAAGTGAAGCATGGGATTCTGAAAAAGTAAAAGGCTAAATCAGTGTGTCTTGAATGCCAAGTCCTGTGGGGAAGTGTTGCAGAACTCAAAAGGTTTAGTAGTTGACTTTATTAGTATTAACTTTGAGTCTTACTTGGATTTGGGCTATTTGCACTTAAATTTTCTGTGCGCTGAAGTTTTAACTAATGCAAAATTTTGGGTGTGGTCCTGGGAGTAGCTGTGAGGCAATTAGAATTAACAAGATCAAGGAATGGTAAAGTTAAGATATTGGCTAAATCTCCCACATGAATGTTGCAACTTCGTAGGATGATGGTAGGATTTGGAGCAGAGAGCAAGTCTGTTTCATTTAATAAATATGAGGGTTGGGGACTAGAAGGTCAGCAGATAACTGCTTCCAGACTACTTTCTCTGAAGTGTCTCTCTGATCATGTAGGAATTTAAAAGAGGTTTCTAGACCCTATCTAAAATTAAAATTGCTTAGACTATCTGAAAAAGCTATTTATTAATTGACACCCTCTTAGCTGTAAAAGCTAATCTTTTTATTCCTTAACAAGACATTTTAACATTTACAAAAGAACTATATAGCTTAAAAATGTCATAGTACAGTATACATAATGCTATTAAATTAATAATGTCCCAAATATTTACAATAGTATTCCTACTACATTATGATTCTGCTTTTCTGTCATTTTTAACAAAGGATGTCATAACTCCATTGGGGATGGTGACAATCAGTTCAGATGGAATTGCCTGATATAACTAAGTACAATAGGCTTATACTACAGGGGTACCAT
Source organism: Mormoops blainvillei (assembly GCA_004026545.1). Classification (NCBI taxonomy): domain Eukaryota; kingdom Metazoa; phylum Chordata; class Mammalia; order Chiroptera; family Mormoopidae; genus Mormoops; species Mormoops blainvillei. The sequence goes on along the minus strand of PVJD01000904.1, from coordinate 228,716 downwards.
TTATCTCTTTTTTCTTTAGAGATGGCTTTTTTTTTTTTCCCTAAGTGATTTCTATTTGTCACATGGTAAGGCTTCCTGTGGAGTCTCTGTACTTCAGAAGAAAGAGGCTTTTAGTTACTCTTTATGGCTTTTAAAATTGATGACTCACCTGCACTTAATATGCTCCATCTTCAGAATCTCGGGCTGAGGTCACCCTGAGCAAGGCTGCCCAGCGAAACCTCACACCGCCAACACGGTCTGCATGCTGGGAATGGTATGTCTTTGCTAAGTTTAGGAGGCAGCAAAGAGACAGGTTGCTTTCAGTTTAAAATCAGGACCAGATCTGATTCTTTGTTGAATATGATGCTTCAAAATCTCATGTGTCTGGTAGCATTGTCAGTGTTTTGGCAAAGAGCTTTGGTGTCATTGTTCAGGCAGAATATTTTTAGTGCTCCTAACAGAATCAGAATGTTGGCCTCTCTGCAGTGTGAATAATGTATTCATTGACACAATAGGGAAGAACCTTGATTTTATTGAGAAATGTAACATCAAATAAACCTATTTCTTATTTTATGAATCTCCAAACATGGAAAAATACTATGTATGGGCAATATGGAGATGATGAAGGTGAAAGATGGGGCTTTTTCCCCTAAATGGCTGTAACCTGTATTTTTCTAGTGAAAATGATCTCTATTATTTTAGTAAATAAAACCATATCTAAATATCCAACTTACCTGTATAAATATTCTTCAGTTATTTAGGCACATTCTCTTGTCACATGGAACCATTTTTATGTAAAAACTGTCTTAAGAACTGTTTGTTAAATGGAGTAGAATTGAGGCGTGATGAGTTGGTGATTCCAGAAGAGCTTGGAGAGGCAAGATCGAGACCTGTGGTATCCAAAACAGCTTTCTATGAAGAAAAAAATGTTCTATATCTGTACTGTCCTACGTGGCAGCCAAGAGCCGCATGTGACTTGTGAGCATGTGAAAAATGGCTAATGTGGCTGAGGAACTGAATTTTAAATATCAGTGATAATTAATTTAAACTTAAAGAGCCACTTGTAGTTAGTGACTACTGAATCAACAACATAGATGTAGAAAGATAAATATGGCATTGATCTGAAGAGACCTTCAGAGAAGCCAAAAGATAGAGACTAAAAGGAAAAAGTCAAATCTAAACACAGACCCTAGAAAACGTCCTTGGTTAATGGTGGGACGAGAGAAAAGAAATGGCCAAAGAGCAAGAGAGGACATGGCTAAAGAGAAAGGAAAATAGATAGAATCATAACGTGTCACTAAAGCAGGGCAGAGAGAATTTCAGAACGAAGGCATTTACAGCCCTCAGAGCTGCTGCACAGCTGGAGGATGAGAAGTGAGAATAGGCCATTTACTGAGTTGATATTTAAAAGGTGAAATTTCAGAGGAATAGTGAGTGTTAATATCAGATTGCTGGCATCTAGAAGCGTGGCCAAACTTCACTTTTGAGAAGTTTGTAGATAGAGAAAGGTGGCAGGCCTGGATCTGAAGGAACAGTAGAAGAGAGGCTAGAGCATTTTAAAGGTAATTCCAGACATCCTGTCATTTCACTCAGCAATGAGGAGATTACAAGGACTGTATTCAGGGTATTTAGTCACTGGTGGAGAGATGGCTCTGCTGCTAATATTGGCCTAACATATCAAGGAGAAAACACATAAAGCGATGCAAGGGGTAAGGTGCTATGACAGGAAGAGCACCCTCACTCTGGGTCACTGTGCTGAAGGTTCCGTGAATGCCAACATCTGGATTCAACATGAAATACTTTAAGACAAAACGTAAATGGTAATCCACATTTTGTTTGTTTATTTGTTTTAAAAACTGTATTATCCAAATGGAATTACAAAGTAATGTTCAAAAAGCATCTATCTGGGTGTCCCCTAGGATTTTGTAATTTAAAACAGTTCTTCAAAAGAAAGATACGGACAAGTAGAACCTTTGTTAAAAATAGCCAAACAACATAGAAGATGGTTGAGATGAATATACCTATGTGAAAATATAGGTACCTGAATTGGATGGAGGGAGAGGGAACGGGTATGCATGTAGACAGGAGAAAAGAAGGAGAACAGGTAGTAAGTATTTTATGTTCAGACACTCTAGGAAAAGGAGACCTCGATGACAATAATCCCATACCTAAGGAACCCTAGAAGTTTTGCTCAATCTCGTTCCTTTTATGTAGAAAGTTTCCAGGTCCCCAGCAAGCTGGTGATGAAGATCACAGAAGAGCTAGCAGTAAGAGGAGAGATCATTCCAGCTTTACCTAAGTGAGGTGCATTTTTCTGGTTTACACTATTAATTCATATGAAATGTTATTGCAATTATTAAATGTTTTTAAAGAGTAAAATGCAGAAGCACATATCTAGCCCACGGTGAATTTAAATTGATGGTATGCAAATTAGCGAGATGTCACTGGACCAGCTAGCAACCTGAGAACGTTTACAAATTCCTGGGTCAGCCTTTAACCTCTTTTTTATTCCCTTCTCTCTTCTGAACAGTTAGGGGACTCTCCTGAAAGTCACTGGGCAGACTTAGTGAAGAATGGCCCTTTTTTAGGTGCTTCCTTCCTCACTGTGTTCCCGTGTTTCAGGCCCAGTGACCCTCAGACCTTTCCTGGTACGGTGGCGATGGAGGGTCTGTTCTGAACCTGGGGTGACCTGTAGCATCCTTAGGTTTGCCAGATGGGGTTGCGAGTGCAGACAACATGTGGAATATTTTTCTTTGCAAAGCGGCCTGGTCTGGGTAGCATTTGAAACCTGACTTCGCGAGCATCATGTCAAGCAGTCACTGACCAATCTCAAAACACAGGAGGAACTCAAGAGACTCATGTCACATGGCTGTCAACAGAAACTATTTTTATCCAAACCATCTGTATTTAAAAGAGAAAGCAGGGCACTGATGAAAATTGTCGAAATCATTTTACTGTGATATTAGTACATAATCAAAAGAAAGGATAAAGACTTTGATTCAAGAAGAGCAATGTCACTTGGGTCTGTTTAGCTAACGTAATCCTATCCGTGGACGCAGCCTTGTTCTTCAACAATGTATATCTTTTTTTTTAGCAGGAAAGAACTCCTATGGACTTTTCTTGAACAGCAGCCATTAATCCCTAGCAATACTTAGCCCCATGTTAAACATTTCCTGATCAAGGGCCTGAAGGGAAACCAGAAACAATGTGCACAAATATTAGTAGACTCTGCTCTCCTGCCTTAAAAAGTAGTAACAATGAACGCACATTTGCAAGGTCATGTTTTCTACAGGGACTAGCTAATTTATGAGGTAAATCAGTGATAAACCAAGGGTTTGTATGTTGCTAAGCAGATGTAGGAAATGGTCTCAAGGGCTGAAAAGCAACACTTGCATGGATGAAAATGAGTGCCCCTTGAATAGTGTTACTGTTTTCGAATAGTAAATAGGCCTGCCCTGAGGTGTCGTCTTATAGCCTTGCCATCTTGCAGTAGTGAAAAAAATTGTATGTTTTATATGTCTGTGTGAATGTATATATGTTATATAAAAATATATATATACACACATGCCTATATACATACAATTTTTTAAATTAGCAAACCTGAAAACAATGTGTAAGAACTGTGTTCTGAAGTAATCAAAATGTGCATGTCTTTTTTTCTTCTTCAATGGAACGTAAATTCCTGGCTTTGAGTTTAAAAAGGACAGTCTTTTGAATGCCAGTAAGATTCCAGTTGCCTGCAGAGTGTGAGCCCTGCATATTTGCTGCAATATCTGACCTGACTTGTTTGTGGCCTACACATCAGCCTGCCTGCGGTGCCAGATAGGCTGACTGCATAATACCTGGGCAAACACCTACCTGAAAGGGAATCTAAATATCCTGAGCAGGAGACACTTTCCGGGTCTCTGAAGAGTTCCGCACAGGAAACCCTGAACGTTTCACTTCCTTTATCTCCGGAGCTGTAATTAAGTGGGAAGGGATGTAAGCTTCCCCTTTTTACCTGTGAGACAAGATGCAGGGGGTTGTAAGTTCCCATCTCTCCCTGAGTCCTGTTGCCTCATTGTAATGATGCTCTCAGATATCACACTGTTGCCTACTCTCAGCAGAGAGGGGGTCAACAATTGGCAGCAGTTATGGAATGCCAGCTAGGCAGTGGAGGGAATTGGAAGGGGGAGAATAGCCCCAGGGTCCCTGACTTGGAGACATGACCTCCAGGGTCACTGCTTCGCTTCAGGCTTCCTTACCACCTTCTGCTCGCTGGGTTTGCTGCAAGAACTTCCTAGCTGGTGTACCCTTCCCACAGTCTTGTCACCCGTAATTCTCCATATCACCGCACAAATTAGCTTTTTAAAGTCTTGGGTCAGCCATAAAGTTCGTTTGTTTCTTTCCTGACGATGGCCGTAGTGGCACTTAGTTGTCTTTAACCTCATTCGAAACAATTTTGTTAGATTTGTATTTTGACAGCTGTCGTATCAGCGTGCATTTAAAAAAAAAAAAAACTTATCAAAATTGATGTTTTTGTGTAGCTATTTTATTTTATTTACTTATTTATTTATTTTTCCTGGAATAACCCTGTTTTATTCACCCTTGTTTCCTTGTAAGTTTGGGAAAAGAAAATCTATCCCACCCAGATGCTATGTGTGGAGCTTGCATGTTCTTCTCTTGTCCGGGTTTCCTCCCAGGACCCAGGTTTCTTCCCGCATCCTAAGTAGGCAGGTGAGAATTCGTGTCTAAGTCGCCTGAGTGGGCCTGTGACAGAAGGGGCTCCCGGCCCGTGCTGGCTCCCACGCTGAACTGCTCAGACGGGCTCCTGTCGCCCACAACCCTTAACTGAATAAGTGAGTTGGAAAATAATCTTACCTGCTTTTATTCTTTCCTTAAATGTGTGTATAGCTCATAGTTTAATATTAGAAGTGCTGGGTGGTGTTTTTGTGACCAGAAATAGGCCACAGGAACTTAACTCTTGTTTATATAAATTAGCCTATGGCAAAATTTTGTCGCAGTATCCAAGGGCCTATAGATGACATTAAGTGAGCATTTACTGTAATTTATTGAGAACCCCCCCGCCCCTTCCCTGCCCTGGTAGTCTCTAGGTCGCTTTTTCCGCTTGTAGGTCTTGTGTGCCAGCCTCGGGAAGGCGACTGGGGGGCGGGGCGGTGAGTACTGCTCAGTGAGACCCATAAGGCGGCTGTACCTGTCTTCCTGACGCTGCATAAACACAGCCTGCAGATGTAGCTCCTCACACAGCACCCTCACCCGGGCCACCGTCTCAGCCTCTTTCTGCCCATAATTCTCCAGCAAGATCTGGCACCGTTCCAGAGAGGCCCGTTGCAGACACTGAACCATCAGCCAGCTGCATTTGTTGTCCTGGATGTCAGTGCCAATCTTACCTGTCACACTGAAGTCCCCACAGAGGTCAAGATAATCATCCTGAATCTGAAAGAGCTCCCCCATCTCCGGCAGGATCTTCTCGGCATTGGCATGTTCCTTCTCCCCATCAGTTCCCGCCGTATACATGGCAGCAGCTACAGGAAGGCAGAGGGAGTAGGAAGCTGTCTTATACTTCACAATAAATTGGTGCCTCTTTTCAGTGAATCTGCCAAGATCCACGTTGCCTTGTGAGGCTGTAATGAGGTCCAGGGTCTGTCCAATCTCAGTCTGATAGGAACTCTGCCAGAAGAGTTTGATCAGGTTCAGGTAATAGGGCTGCTCCCGGCAATAGACCATCAGCGGTCGGTAGATACATGCTTCCAGAAGCAATGCATCGTTGATGGCATTGAAACCTATGCCTGGCTTCTGATACCAGCAGATCTGTCCCTGCTGGGTAAGGGATGAATCCATAATGTCATCTGACACCAGGAAGAAAGCTTGGAGCAGTTCCACACACCAGCCCACAGTCATGGCCCGCTGGAGACTGTCCGCATCCAGCTTTCTTGGTTCCACTAGATCCTGGAATGTTATCAGCACAGTCATACCTTGCTGGCACTTGCCTCCAGTGACATTGCACTCCAGGATCTCCTTGAGATGAGCAATAGCATCTCCTATTTCTGGGTGCCCCATGTCATTCTCAGTCAGCACCTTGACAACCTGGGAGAAGTGCTGGATGAAATTCTGCTTTTCTTGGTCATAAACATCCAATCCCTGGTCTCCATTCATTCTGAGGGAGGGGTAAAGTACTCTATTACTGGATACCAGTATTTTGGCTGTGTAGCCATTTTAATATTGAGGATGGAAGAAAATATGCAACATTTTGGACATATTATGCTTTATTATTTCACGAAAGGTAAAAACACAATTGAAACACAAAAAAAGATTTGTGCAGTGTGTGGAGAAGGTGCTGTGACTGATCAAACGTGTCAAAAGCGGTTTGCGAAGTTTTGTGCTGGAGGTTTCTCACTGGACGATGCTCCATGGTCAGATAGACCAGTTGAAGTTGATAACAATCAAATTGAGACATTAATTGAGAAAAATCAACATTGTATCATGCGGGAGATAGCTTACATACTCAAAATATCCAAATCAATAAAGTTATTGATGAAAATGAAAAACATGTCTTTATTTTATGGAAAAAAACACCCATGAACTTTTTAGGCAACCCAATACAAATTGACAAGTCTTTTCTCTGCTTAAAGCACTCAAGGCTCCCTGTTGCTCTGAGAGGCTTTTATTGACTGGGAGCTGCTCATACTCCAGCCTCACTTTCATTGTTTTCCCCCAAACTGCAGCCCTGTCATACTGACTCGTCTGCAATCCCCTGAACATTTCCTGCCTTAAATAGTGTGGAGAGCCTCTTATTATTGGGGAGTATTCTTTTTCATTATGTATTATGCAGACGATTTGAAAGAACAGGTTCTGATATTCCACATGTTCAAGGCTGGCTGATGGGAACAGTGCATTGATTCTATTCATTGAATTCTGTCTTACTTTATTTTTAATGTTGTTTCTACATCAAGTAGAAACATTAAGCAGGGAAGGCAATTCTTCATACAAACACCTACTGTTTGGCTAGTGATTAAAAGCTTTTTCCATTACTTGTTATAACTAGCTCACATGTTTGTTCGAGGATTTCATGTTAGAGGACTTCCGTTTTGCCCAGATGTTCAGAGATTTTTATATTTTGACAGATTATCATTCCTGTTTCTCTTCCAAGGTGGAGTTTTATTGTTTTATATGCTCAGAAATAATGTTGTAATTATAAGGCAATGCAACTGTATGGAGAGAGCCGTGGTCTGATTCAGTAGTAAAACTGAGCCCAAACATAAAAAATATAATTACAGTATAGGGGTAATGTTTATATATTAAAAAGAATTAATGTTAAAATATTTTTTGTGATTTAAAACAACAGTTTTATTATCTTTTATGGTTTTATTATTGAATATGATTGATATATAATGCATTAATTTTAGGTGTACAACATAATGATTCAATAATTGTATATATTGTGAAATGGTTATCATAATGTTTAGTTAACTTAAAACTTTGAATGGTTAATTCGTACATATGGCTAAAAGCTAGAAAAAGATATAGTGTATGCAATTATGTATATATTCTTTTTTGTTTTTTACACAAATGGAGTGCACTGTGTTTACTGCTTTGCAATTGGTCTTTTCCAGATATCAAATATACCTTGGAAATCTTCCCCTATTAGAATACATGGAGATTTTACATTCTTTTTAATGGCTGCAGAGTATATGATAGTTGGGTGTACCTTAGTGTAGTCCCCTGTTGATGGACATTTAAGCTGTAATCAGCACTTGACGATCACAGATAATGCTGTGTGAATATATTATACATCTATCTTATCATGCATGTAAGAATATTTCTCTTTGTCATATTCCTGGCATTAAAATTGCTGCATCAAAGGATATATAAGTTTGTGGTAGATTTTGCTAAGTAGCCCTGCATAGATCTGTTTTCTCACATTCTTGTCAACATAGTGTATTATCAATTGTTTTTCCAATCTGATGTTTTAATTCCTTTGCCAACCTGATAGGTAAAATGGATACCCCCTTGTAGTTTAATTTACACTTTCCTAGGAGTGAGGTTGAACATCTTTTGAAATGTTTTTAGAGATATTTGCATTTCCTTTCAGTGACTAGTCTGTTCCTACCCTTTGGATTGCTGCTTTTTTATTGATTAATATGAGTTCTTTATATAGTAAAGAAATTAGTTCTTTGTGACATGAACTGTAAATCAAATATTCTTCCCATGTCATTATTTTTATTTTGCCTTTGCCTTTGACATTTCTTGCTATGAATTTATTATAGAATTTATTATTACTATCATTAGCCAGGAATCCAGCTTTTCTTTTATGGCTTTTGATTTCAATTAAACAAAGAAAGGCCTTCCTACTCTTGTAATATGAAAATTTCCTTCCAAATTTTTTTCTATTACCCCCTTCTATTTTCCTATTTAAATATTGTATCCAACCAGAATTCATCTTTGCTTAGGGTGCACCACCGTAATTTCCTGTAGACGGCTTTGTGTCTGTCAGGGTCTAGTCAGGAAGACAGAAGCTGCGTTAGATATTTCCAACAGAAAGAAGTTAATAAAGGGATTGGTTCCACAGATATTAGAAAGCTGAAAGAATGAAAAGAAAAGCTGAGGTAACTAGAGATAATAACTGCAAGAAGCAGCTATTACCTCTAGACCTGGGGAAACAAAAGGAAGAGGTGAAATTACTGGAACACAGGCATTCAGAAGAGGATCCTCACTGCGGAGGGCTCACGGCCCCGCTTCTGCTGGTACTTCTGAGGGAGCTCAGTGAGGCTGGTTCTGGAAGAGTGGAGGAAGCTGGAGCTGAAGCTGGAGCTAACCGCTGCTGCGGGAGCAACACCGTCAGAAACAGGACAAAACAGAAAGGAACTCACCTTTCTCCCCTTCTCACCTTTTTGATATCCCTCTAGTGACTTTTCTGGGCAGAACCCAGCAGGAAGCAGCAAGCACAGGAGTCTGGGAAAGGTAATTTGCAGACCTCCAGACCCTGTAAACAAGTAAATAAGCATTAAATTAAACAGTCAAATTTTCCCGACTTTTTGAAATGTGACTTTAATCCTATAATACAGTGATTTTCAAATGGTGTGCAACAAGAATTTTTAAAACATGCAACACCTGACTATTTAGTCAGGGGCACTGACCTCCTTTTCCTTAGATTGTCAAATTAAAAAATGACAATGGCCAACCCAACAATAGCCATGAGGTGTGAATGAATCAAAATTACACCTATTTTTTGTCAGATCAGCAAAAAATATATTTTTTTGGTGTGCCGCAGAATTTTAGTTATTAATTTATGTGTACCATGAGATGAAAGAGGTTGAAAATCGTTAATCTATAAGAATGTTGTAATCACCAAGAAATTTGACCGAAGCAGTGTTAGAGAGGGTTAGAGCAGTCTAGGAGTTAACATGTTTGAGAAAGAGAGTGAATGGCACCGGAGATATGAATGGCAGCTGACTACAAAAAAAAAGGATACAAACTAACATTGTCATGAGATTCAAAACTAGGACATTTTAGGGAAGAGAGGGAAAAAATGATATGAGAGCAGTGATGCAAAGCAAGGAGGAAATCTACTCTACTTCCAGGCCTCCTGGTACAAGAAGAATGGGAGATAAACAATTCACTTTTTCTAAGGCTCTTGGGGAAAGCGGTGCTCTCAGGAGAGTGTCAGGGTTCCCTTAGGGAAGTGGTTCTCAAAGTCATCTGCAGATGCTGAGGCCACACTCCAGACCAAAACAGTAACAACCTCTGGAAGTAAGAGGCAGGCATCAGTACTTTTTAAAAAAGCTTTACATGATTCCAATGTGCATTCAGATTTGAAAATCACTGCCTTAGAGCAAGAAGGTGAAGGGAACATTCTCAGAAGAGTTTGTAAACTTAGAAGAAGTGGCTTAGTAGTTGAATGTGAATTTCAAAAAGCACAGTGAAAGAATTTCAAGAGAAAGGATTTCAAGAGATGGGCGAGTTATAGGATTAGAAAAGATGATGGCAGGGCCAAATGGCAGATTGGAGTTTGGGAGGTGAGGGGCATGAGTTTTTTCCGGGTTTTTTACTTGTCATACCTAAAGTACCAAGTGCCTTTACTTCAGCAGCTGCAGTATCGGAAATACACAATTGTTTTCCTTATTCATGGTTTTAGTGAGTCCTTCAGAGCTGCGGCTAGAAAAAGCAATGCCAAACATGTCAGGAAGAGATGCTTCAAATGGTTTTGCCGTGGTTAAGTTATCAAGGGACATAAGCCTTTATAAATAATCCCCACGAATATGACACCATCTGTGAGATGACCACTAGAACTTCAGCTGGGAAGAGTGAGCCTATGTCACTGTAGTTTCATGGTGCCACGCCAAATTACTCTTGAGGGTGTGCATGTGTGAAGAGTGGTTGCAGAAAGAGGGCGTTCAGACTTCATGTTTATTGACCTTGAAGGTCCTGGAGAAATTGGAAGGAAATCTAGGGATATTCATGCACTGTTATTTAAGACCAGCCACTGTTGAGCATAAAATGAGTTCAGCATTGAGAACTCTGCCAGCACTGGTTGCCTGATCTCATCCACCTGCCTCTTCTGTTTAGTCATCTTCACCATGCTTTCATCTGACCATTGGCCTGTGGACGATGAAGCAAGATTATTCAGCTCAGTGAAGGTTCCTAACCACAAAGCCTCGGCAGAGGTCAATGCATATCAATTGTCTGGAACAATAATATTTGGCAACTTGGTAACTACAAATAAGCAGCAGGAGTCTGACATAACTAAGGGGACCCTGAGCCATTTTATTAACTCTACCATTGTTGAGAAAATACTTTGTCTGAAAGTCCCTAGCTGTTATATGAATGTTGGCCAGTGGCTCTTAGTCATTTATTATGAAAAAGCTGATGCAGTGGGAACATTATAGAAGCTAGTAAAACAGAGATTTTTAAATATCAGAACTCATGTCATGCTGTCTGATATAGCTCAAGCTTAGGCTATCATAAAAAAAAAATTCTAAGTGTCTGCAAATGAGACCATGATATATGACATGCTTAACCAGAATGATCCGACTTTAAATGATGACTGGTTATTGGCAGTAGTTACTGATAAACTTATAACAAAATCTGGTTTGTTCAACATCTTCCCTCAGGAATACTATAAAAAGATTGGTTGACTGTAGGAACTGCATATGGGGAAAAAAGCATGCTTGTAAATAATACTTTATATATGCACTGACCTGAAAATTAAGGTGAAAATATTGACTCAACGTATTTTGAGCTCAGCAACCACATTCCTATTGCTAATAGACAAATAATGCATTTGAATACACAAATTTCAGTGAAATATCAATTACTTTCTTAGGGCATTGATTTAATAGCATATCAGGGTTCCTTCAAGCATGCCTAATGGCATTTAAATACTTATAAAAATTTATCTGACCTAAAATATTGCTCATTTTACATTTTTAAAACTAATTAATTAGCATATGGATTAATTCCTGCTTGAAATTGTTGCAGTGTATTTACTAGTGATTTAGTATAATGGCGAAATCTCTGGTCTGAGAATCAGGATACTTGAGTTCTGACATACAATCAACGGCTAATTAGTTGTACACCTTGGGCAAATCACTGACTTCTCTGAAACTGTTTCCTTAACAGTAAATCAAGTGGTTAAAGTTCTTTCTTACTTTAAATATGATTCTATGAATCAAATGTTCTGCTAGGGTTTGGAGCCATTTAGATTGGTCAAAAAACTGGAATTAAATTTAACCATTCCTCATGACTTCCCTGTGCTATCCCCCATACTCTGGGGTTTTTCTGTCATTCTCCCTTCCAAAAAGTGGCTTGATGAACAAATAGCTATAGGAATTACCTTCCCAAAGCTCATTTCTACTGGATCATAAAGTCATGCAAGCACAAGTTTATGTCCTACGCAGTTGGTATCCATCACAATAACCCACAGAATAGCAATTTTACATATAGTTTCTAAAAGAATGATTAATAAATAGAAGGAAGAAAGGAAAAAGGGAGGGAAGAAGGCAGAACTCCTACTCCCTGCATGGTTTGTGCTGGTGCCAGTGAAAAGAGAAGCAATGGTTAATAGGCCCTTTAATTTTCATCTAAGAAGGGACAGGACAAATCGAAGAGATGTTTGATAAAGATTTTACTTAATTACTACAGACGTAATCACAGTAGTGATCTTTATTTCAAACAGCTTAACATTTTGCAATTCTAGTCCCACATAATTACATGATTCTTTCCTTGGAATTTTTAAAATTTTTGCTTTGGTATTATATTTTGATATAAACTTTGGTTAAAGTTTCAGGTAAGAAGACCTGAGAAAACTGAAAAAGACTGAATTGGGAATTTAACATGGTTAGCCTTGGTCAAAATCTCATTTTTTCTGGCTGCAGATTCACAAGATTCCCCCAAAGAGTCTATTCAGTAAAAATAGAAGCAACCCAATCAATTTATTGAAAAACAAATAAACAAGACATAACTCTTAGTTCTGGTGAAATTAATATTAACATCAATAGCATTTCACTCTTCTTAAGCTTTATACTTGAATAAAAAAGAAAGTAGTACTTACTCAAGGGGTTCTGTATTGATACATACATATGGAGACTTCATAAAGTAAAACCCCAGTTCTGGGGATCGGTTGCCTAGATTCACATCCTGACGCCACCACTTGTTAGCTGTGTTACTGTGGGCAAATCACTGAATATCTCTGTGCCTGCCTCAGATCTTTCATCTACAAAATGTTGTTAATGATAGTACCTCTCTGATAAGGCTGTTGTGAGGTTTAAATTCGATAATGTTTGCAAAGCACTTTGCACATTCCCAGTTACTATTAACTGCTCGAAAATGTTAGGAAGAGAAAGAGAGATGGATACACAGAGAGAATGGTGTGTGTTTGTTGACACCTGCATAAAATATGGTAAATACAGGCATAAAAACAATTATGAAAAAAAATCCACCTTAAATTATAATTTAAATTAAATAGAATTAGCCTGGAGAGTGGAGTTTTGAAAGGATATGGCATACACCTTCACTTTTTAAAATGCTTGATTCTATTGTGTGGATTTTTTTAAATAATCAACATTTACTACATTATAATTTTAAATCTGTAAAGATTTTGAGAGTAGATCTGAAGAGGTAATTTATCCAACAAAATTAATCCAATGGGAGTGCAATTTAAACAAGTTTATGCAGAATCAAGGCAATGGAAGAGACCATAAATAACAACAATTCTTTCTGGGGGAAGTGGGCAGTATTTCTATGCACATTCAAATCTAGGATCTTAGTTAATCCTTTGGGTCAGAAAGGATATTGTAATGGCCACCAGCGTCAAGAAAGTTGAAAGATTTCCTAGATCACACCTTACCACTCACCTAGCAAAGAGCTAGGCTAGAACTCAAATGCTCTCATCCCATCAGAACCCCTCCACTACTTTGTGACATCCAAAGTGTTGATCATTCCCCACTGAACCCAAGTTGAAAGTGACAAGTAATCACTCATTAACATAACCTTGAAACCCAGCAGAATAGAGAGTGACATTTTCTGATGAACTGGCTAGTTTGCTTTAGACCTATATACCGGCATGTGTGAAAACTCTCAAATATATAGTCAATATTCTGGCAATTTCTGTATCTTGTGAAGTTTAAATATATTCATGTTTTAGACTTCTGGGGCTGATAGACTGGAGCTTTTCACCTTGTAGATAATTTAACATGGTTAGCCTTGGTCAAAATCTCATTTTTTCTGGCTGCAGATTCACAAGATCCCCCAAAGAGTCTATTCAGTAATTGTGATGCATTCCTGTAGCATTTAAGACTAAGCCCTAAAAGCTCTGCTTTGTATACTTGATCTGTAGCGACCTTTAGAGTTTGCTGCCCATTGAAGCGAAGGTCTTCCTTGTGAAATCATAGAATAGTGCCCCAGTTCACTTTCTGTCACTCGATATCACTGAACAAAACTACCATTATCAGTGTCTGAGAGAAAAAAGATATGGCACCCTGTCTCTTTAAAAGTTTAAGAATAGCAAGCACAGTAGAGTTAATTCTTTTGGGGGCTGTGCCTTGAGAATTTTCTGGCTCAGAATCAAGCTACAGATAATTAATTATGTCAGTGAAAAGCTCCGATGGCCTGTTCTCTTCAGAGAAAAGTGACATCATCCATAGAATTCTCTGGCAATAAAGAAGAACAAAGCTGTGAGTGCAGGAAATAACAGACAGATGTCCATGAGTGCATATTTTATCTACTTCAAAGTGTATTGCAAGAAGTCATGCTCCAGGGATGGGCTGTCTTCCAGCAGCAGTGGCTTGGCAAGGGGTCTTGGAGAATCAGAGAAGTAAGTTTACATGATAGAGTTCACTGCCTCACATGCTGGCCTGAAGATAGAAGTGCAGCATTTTTAGGGAAGTTATTAAAGAGATGACACTGCTCAAGAAATGTTGGCAAGATCATGGCAAACCAATCAAGTTATGTAGTATGGACCAGATGGGGGCAGTACCATTTGTGGATGAATGTCATAGTATAGGAAACATTACCCAGCAAATTTCATTCCAGAGCCTTCGCTTGCTTTGTGCTTATATCATATTTTCACAGGAAACTTTTACCGACCCCCCACAGCAACTGCTAATGGAAAGAATAAATATTTTGAAGTCAAATAACTCTGTTTCTTATGAATCATGTAACATTGGGCAAGCTATTTAATTTCTTTGAGCCTTATTTTTAATCTGTAAAATGGAATTAAGAAAAATAAATTAAATAATACTTCTGAAAAGAATATAGATCACACTAGGGTGCAATGTAAGCATTGGGTGTTAACTAAATTCAACTCTGTCCTTCCTGAAAAATGTTAGTTTCATGTATTACACATGTAAAACCAGAGGTATTAGTTGGAATAGATATTTACTTATACAAGCAATTTTAGGGATGATAGAAAGATCAGTGTCTCAAAATGTCAGGTATCATAGGACCAAAAATTCTGCTATTAAAGATTGTTGTCCTTTAATTTGAAACTACTCATTGAGAAGTTTTTTTTAAAAACTATTTTGTCTGATTTTCAAAACAAAGCCAGTTCAGTGTAGATTATTTAGAACATGCGTTCTCAGTGAAAGTACCATTGTTCCCAGTTGGGTAAAAACTTGTTCTTGAGGCGGGGTGGGGGGGGTAAAGAAATTTTAGATGTGACAATGGTTTGTGATCCTCAAAAAGACCACAGTACAGCCTGGCTGATGTGGCTCAGTGGATTGAGTTCTGGCCGGTGAACCAAAAGGTCATTGGTTCAATTCCCAGTCAGGGCACATGCCTGGGTAGCAGGCTAGGTTCCCCAGCTGGGGGTATGTGAGAGGCAACCAATTAATGTATCTCTCACATAAGGCTGTTTCTCTCCCTCTAGGTCTCCCTCCTTTGCCCTCTTAAAAAAAAAAAGGAAATAAATAAAATCTTTAGGGAAAAAAAGACCACAGTATGCTGGGGTATTAAATTTTCATAAGGAGGTCAATTAGGAGAAACATATAGAAAAGGTCTCCTTAGGAAAATAAAACTGAAAAAGCTTAAGAAACACTGATTTAAAAATATTAAAAAGTCACACTGACTGGTGTGGCTCAGTTGGTTGGGCATTGTCCTGCAAAATGAACGGTTGCAGATTCAGTTCTCAATCAGGGCTCATGGCCGTGCTGCAGACCTGGTCCCCAGTTGGGGCACATGCAGCAGATTGATGTTTCTCTCACACATCAATGTTTCTCTCTCTCTCTTCCTCCCTCCCTTCATTTTTCTCTAAAAATAAATAAATAAAATCTTTTAAAAGAAATGTTAAAAAGTTACAAAGAAAAATATCAATCACTTATAATTATACCAATCTGAAAAAACAATCGTGAATATTTTGGTATTTTTCTACACTTTTTTTTTACATAATTGCAAGTACAGTGTACATGCAAATTCAAATATATATTTGTCTAAGCATGTTCCACATCATTTAACATTCCCTAATACAATTTTTAAAGTCTGTAAAATATATAAATATATAGAAAAATGTTATATTTATATATAAAAATATATAATAGTATCCTATGGAAAATTATATTTTACTCAAATATATCCTTATTACTGAATATTTAGGCCATTTCTAATTTTTTACTGTTATAAACAACATTTCGACAAATGTATTTGTGTTCCAATCTTTGTTCTTCTTGTTAAACTTTTCAATTAAAAGATATGAATATTTTAAATGTCTCTTCTGTGCATCTATTGCCAAATTGTTTTCCAGAAACCACATGACTTCCCCACAAAATTATGAGGATTCTCATTAGTTGAACTCTCTCTTGTAATAACTATTGTAGTTCTAAAACATGTCCTGATTTAGGGGTGAGCAATAGTACATCATTATTGCTTTCATTGCATTTCTTTAGTTGTTAGTTAAGTTAAACTATTTCCTAGTGGACATTTTCTATATCAGTGAATTATCTATTTATACCTTTTATATATTTTTCTATCAAGACTTATAGTTTTTGTGATATATGAGGCTGGTCCAGAAAGTTGCAAGCCATGTAATATAAAAAATATAGACATTTATTGAAGAAGATATAAGACACAAGAAACATTATATATAGGATGATGACATCTCAGTCCCCTTCAAAGTTGGCACCTTGAGACCTCACACAGTTCTCCCAGTCACCATCAGCTGCCCCATCATATTTTCCCAAATCTCATCGACAGTCTAAAATCTCTTCCCTTTCAAAGATAATTTTAGTTTTTAGGAAATGCCAGATGTCTCAGGGCACCAAGTCTGAGCTGTAGGGGGGCTGAGTCACCTGGGTGATTTGATGTTTTGCAAAAATACTCTGCATGAGACGTGATGTGCGAGCAGGCACATTGTCGTGATGAAGCTGCCAATCGCCAGTTGCCCATAGTTGCGGCCTTCTGAATCATCTGAATAGTTTCCATGGAGAAATGTTCAAACTTAACGCAAAATTTGATGCAAATTCATTGCTGTACTTGCTCAGTCATTTTGAATGCCACAGCCACACAGTACATATGCTCGCTCACCCCCTAATACAGTAAAGTCATCATTGTTCACACATGCGTATTCTAGTCCACTCGCCTTGGTTGCCAGCTTAGATTCATGTTGTGCAAACCATTTTCATTGTATCAGCAATGGCTGGACTTTTTTCCGACAGACCTCCTATGTAAACTTTTTGTAATTGAGGATAGTTACCCTATATCTGTCATAGTCATTACAAAATTTCCTCTTTTTCTGCCATTTAATTGGCTATGATTTTGTTTTACTTGAAGAAACTGATCTTTTTCTTTCTCATTTCAGAGAAAGTCTTTCCCTCATGCAGAAGTCAGATAACTACCCATGTATATTCATTCATTCACTCACTTGGCTTTAAACAGAAAAAAAAAAACATAAAATGAGGTTATGTATTGATTAGTTGATGGAAATGTCATGGCAAGTAGCATGTGTGAACCTAACTTTATTTCCCCAAAGACCAATGATCCAGTATCCTCTAATTCAGTGTTTGTGGTAACTTTATAGAAAATAACTACCACGGAGAGTGGGGAGCAACTGCATCTTATTTCTATTTGTTCCTTGTACACAATAAGGAACCAAAATCTGAGGGAGGTTTGACAAGAATTTCATGAATGTTGATGAAAGTAATAGGCAGATATCTTTTGGAGTCTAAGCTTTCTCTAGTGAAGGATAGAAGGTAGATTTTTATAAAGCTATTCTATCCTCAAAGGAGAAAATGTACATCCTTAGAAAAAGGGAAACAGAGGAAATTGTTGTCTGATATGTAGAATACATACACACAACAGACACACTTCATTCATACATTTAACAAATGTTTATTGAGCACCCACTGGTGTTGGTCACTGTACTAGGGCTAGGGATGCAAAAGAGAAAAAGAGGCTTTTGCCGTCACTGAGCTCTCAGAGAGAAAACAGGCCATTATAACTACAAAGTGGTGAGCACAGTATAAGAGAAGTATCAGGCATCAGAAATGTCAGTTCTATAAATTGAATGCCCATTCTCAAATCACAGAGCATCCTATAGCTCCTAAACACTGGCACTTAAGTCACAATACACATGATATTTTCTTGTTTAAAAAATTTTTTCATGTGCCCATCTCTTGTCCAATATAGTGAAAAAGAAAGAAAATTGTAGGAGCAGATGTAATCAATCACATTTTCTCTTTGAAATGGCAGATTTGGCATTTCAAATTATGACATGACACTAGAAGGCCAAATATTGCTCAGAGGAAACAGTTGGCAAATAACAGATAGCATAGACATTTTTATGGCTTTTCAGGGATGTCCTTTCTTTAAAAAAGGACATTCCTACTAGAAGTACTGATAGAAATTTCATTATACATCAAAGATGAATTTTTTCAAAATTATCAGATCTATTTTTTATACTTATTTTTATTTTCTTTTCCTAAATCTGCAGACTTGACTTCGGTTGCACCTTCAGGTGCCGGCGACGCCTGTGTTCGGCGAGAGTGCCGGCACAGGATGTGCTGTTCAACACTGCTTCTTACAGATGCCAGGGTTTAAATAGAATGCTCAGAAAAGTTTAGAAAAGACGGTGTCATATCTGCTGCAATATAATCTTCTGACAGTGGTGATGAAGAAGCTACAGACTCTAGAGTAAACAG
Organism: Mormoops blainvillei; assembly: GCA_004026545.1. Taxonomy (NCBI): domain Eukaryota; kingdom Metazoa; phylum Chordata; class Mammalia; order Chiroptera; family Mormoopidae; genus Mormoops; species Mormoops blainvillei. The sequence continues at coordinate 210,111 of PVJD01000904.1, read as the reverse complement.
TGCAGTCCAAATTCTCCAACTAGAGAGGGAGCTGCTCCTTCAAACCACGTCAACAACTAGCGCAGGAGGCCCAGGAGCACAGGGCAGGCCAGCGTGGGTTGCAGTTGTCTGTTAGGGTTGTGGCATAGGCATCTCAGATATTGTTATGAGCGGTTTGGGCAATCACAGGATACTGAGATCAGCGGGGACAGAGCCGCCTTAGCCTTTGACTTACCGATTCCGCTTGTGAAAAGACTTTTAATTATATTGCCCAGTAGATCCAGCAATTCCGTATTAGCCAGTTCAGCCCTCTGTTGGGCATCTACAGTATTCCGGGCACTCCATTAGTCACTTCACATGTATTTCATTCTCATACAGGTGGGGAAACTGAAGTTCAGAGCTAGCCTGCCAAAGGTCATGTAGCTGTAGTAAATTGCAGAGCCATAATTTGTCTGACTCCCAAAAAGCAGGGTAATTAACATTTGCCCTGTACCTTTGTACGTTAGCCCATGGAAAACCTGTGAGGCAGCTACTGCTATGCCCACTTTACAGATGAAGAAACGGAGTTCCGAGAAGGTAACTCACCTGTTCTAGGTCACGCCAGCAGCAGTGCTGATGCATTTTCTAACTCAAGATGCCCAAGCACCTGCTCTTCCTACCACACTGCTTTTCTTGAAGAGGAGTAAAAAGAAGCTAAAAACTAGCTCCAAATTTACACCAGGAACTTGTTTAAAGAGAAGAAGAAAAAACAAGTGGTCTAAGGGACCATATAACAACACACATCTTTAGTACGCTAGAATAGTCGATACTTAAATGACTACCATGAGTACTTAAAAAGACATTAACTTATGTACTTTATATTTCTAAGAAGGGAGGGAATTTATCATTCATTTCAGGATGCTCTTATTCCCAAACCCTTAAAATGAAAAAGCTTTAGGGTTTAAAGTTCTAACCCTTGATAACTTGTGAAAGTAAATATCCAGTATCACATTCCCTATAGATTTGTAATGGCTGAGCTGTTCTTGTATTTTTATTCAAAAAATTAAATTCTTCTTGTTCTAAGTTGGCCAAATGTATGTTATAAATGTAGAATTCACTCAGGTCAGGAGCTGAAGTGAATACATCAAAAAACACAACAAATACAAATCATCATGTGATTAAAAAAAAAGTCATGTGAGTCAAATAAACCTCATATATAATTCTATCTAGACGATGTAGTCCTACCTTGTTTGATTGAAATATTTTCTCATTTGAAAAAGTCTTACTCATATTTTTCAGCCCTCATCAGTCAGAGGTTAAAAATAAAATTAAAGGAAATAAGCTCTTTCCTCTCCTGCCCCTGCCCCCACTTGCCCTGTGGGAATAGGCTAGAAGTCCTCAGATATGGTCCCTGGCTATCATATGGCATTTACCAGCTTGCCCCTTTTCCTACCCCAGCCCAGCCGCCCTGTACACACCTGCTGGAAGCACAGCCAACACTGTGCTCTCACCTCTGTTTATGTCAGTTACTGTCTACTTGAGGGCTGCTGGGGCTGATGTCTACTCTGAGAGTGTGCTGCAAGGTATAGAGAGGGCTGCCCCTTCCTGCCTTCCCCCTTTACTACTGAGGCTCAGTGCCCTGAATTCTTATTTATCAAGTCCTCCAGTTATTATTTAAGTCTTTTATAGCCCTTCCTCACACTGGGACTCAGGCATGGGTCTAGGGAGTGGGCTGGAGGGGAATCTGAGTGACAGCCTCTGTGCTGCACTCGGGCTCACCCTTCCCCTCTGACCTTGCCCCATTGTCCTCCCACCAACATGGTGCCCTTCCTCCCTTGGGATGAGCTCTTTCCCAGGAAGAACCTCAATTCCTCATGCAAATAGCCCTGTGGCAGAGCAGCCTGCCAGTCAACCCTCCAGACAGGAGTACATTGGAGGATTTCACTGAAGCTTGAAAAATAACTTCTAGAGACCACCTGAAAAGGAGACAATCCTAAGGAAGAGTGTGGAGAAAATTTAACCTAATAAGCAAACTGGCGTATACCAGGGATGTCAGTACAGAGAGAAATGCCTGGTACAGATGCTTTATCTGTCCCGGGTCTCATCTGGCTGCTTTGTGTTGATGGGATTTAATTGATGGACTCGGATAAGCAGTCTCGGTGAGAACATAATCATCTAGTTGTGCCTTAGCAAAGGCTTCTCTCATGTTTTAAGGAATTCAGCTTCTTAACTGATTCCCAGAAAGCTGGACTCTAACTGCTGAACCTGATTACGTTTAGGGGTGGGCAGTTCAAGGGCTCTGCTCAAGGTCTTTATTAGCACAGAACAAAAAGGTCGCGGTCTTTTGGAGTTTAAGAAATTACACACTGTAAAATCATAGCACTGCATGGGGAAACTGTGACCTTATCTAATTTCTAATCCAGGACACAGCAGCTGTTATACTATTTATATCCCAACGTGTGTAAAAAAGAAAAATGAAGAAAACCACATAAGTAATGAAAATGCATTTAAATCCATGGATGACCATGTCTTTCAGGTAACTAATCACAAGAAAAATATGACAGCACTTTTATAATTTAATACATGGAATTTAACTTTTTTTTTAAAGTAGTAATCTCTAGACAAAGGACTGAGGATGATTTTTATCTTTCCTTATTTGAATTTTCTTGGGTGTGAATGAATTACTTTTAATTTTTAAAAAGTGGTGGTAAAATATACGTAGGGTTTCCCACTTTAATGATTTTTAAGTGTACAGTTCACTGACATTAAATGCACCACCCCCCGCCGGTATGCACCGTCACCACCATCCAGCCCAACAATGTTTTCATCCCCCAACCCTGAAATTCTGTACCCATCGCACATAACCCTCCCTGCCTTGCTCCTTTACCTTGGCAAACCACCATTCTCCTTTCTGTCTCTGTGAATTTAGCTATTCTAAGTGCCTCATGTAAGTGGGGCCATATAGTGATTGTCCTTTTGTGACTAACATATTCCCCTTAGCATAGTTACCTTCCAGGTTCATCCATGTTGTAGCGTTTCAGAATTCCCTTCCTTTTAAAAGGCAGCGTTGCCTTGTGTGTACGCCACATTTCGTGCATCCATTCATCTGTCAGTAGATACTGAGTTGTGTCCGCCTTTTGGCTAATGTGAGGAATGCTACCCTGAACGTGAGTGTCCCTGCTTTAAACTCTTTTGGGTGTGCACCCAGAAGTGGAATTGCTCAGTCATATGGTAAATCTATTCTTAGCTTTTTGAAGAATCACCATACTGTTTTCCATAGTGACTAAACTATTTTACATTTTCACCAGCAGTGCACAGTGTTCCAGTTTTTCCACAACTTTGCTAATAGTTATTTTCTGTGTTTTGGGTGGAAGCTACCCAGTGGGTGTGAAGTGACATCTCACTGTGCTTTAGGTTTGCATTTTCCTAATGATTAGTGATTTTGAGCATCGTTTCATGTGCTTGTTGGCCATTTGTATATTATCTTGGGAGAAATGTCTATTTAAGTCCTTTGCCCACTTTGTAATTAGGTTGGTTTTGTTGTTGTTGTTGTTGTAGTTACTGACACTGAATGGAAGGCACTCTTTATATAGTCTGGATCTATATGATTTGCAGATATTTTCTCCCATTCTATCATTTGTTTCTCACTCTGTTGATTGTGGTCTTTGATACACAGAAGTTTTAAATTTGGATATATTCAATTTATCTATTTTTTTCTTTTGTTATCTGTGCTTTTGGTGTCATATCCAAGAAATCATTGCCAAATCCAGTGTCATGAAATTTTTCCCCTATATTTTCTTCTAAGCATTTTAGCTCTTACATTTAGGTCTTTGATTCATTTTAAGTAAATTTTTGTATGTGGTATACTGTAAGGGTTCAATTTCATTTTTTTGTATGTGGCTATACAGTTTTCCCAACATCATTTGTTGAAAAGACTATCTTTTCTCCATTGAACGGTCTTGGCATCCTTATTGAAAATTATTTGACCACATATGCTAGGGTTTATCTGTGGACTCATCCCACTGGTCTATATGTCTGTATTTATGCCAGTATCACACTGTTTTAATTACTGTAGCTTTGTCGTAAGTTTTGAAATTGGAGGTGTGAGACCACCAATTTTGTTTTTTTTTCAGATGGTTTTGGCTCCTTGGGGTCCCTTGAAATTCCATATGTATTTTAGGATGGGTTTTTCTATTTCTGTAAAAAATGCTATTGGGAGGAATTTTACCTTTAAAAATTCAAGCATCATGATGATAATAAAAGCAAGTCTTAACATGAAAAATAGCATCTGCTTGTGATATTTTAATAAACTATTCTTTTGGCTGATTTTCAGTCTGAAGTGCTAGAAAGGAACAATCTTTAATGAACAAGCTGTATAGAGACTATTAGGCTACTATTGACCATATAGTTGTGGAGAGAAATTTCTCCAGAGAAACCAAAAGACACAGTTTTAGCTTCAATGGCCTTTTAAACTATGCCTAAATCTTCTCCTTGTATGTTGTTGTGTTACTAATCATGTTCACTTTGCTTTCTAAATTCAGGAGAAAAAAAATGGGTTTAATTTCTATGGTAATAGCTAATACCATCATAAATTACATAGCTTTTTTTCTAGTGATACATTTACAATTGCATGTCCACCTAACTTGGATAAATAGTATAATTCAATTTGTGTGAGATTTAAAGATAGTCTACGTCCTCTTGTGACATTATGGAATGTACTATTTTTCCTTATTCAGTTTACATATTTTCCTTTGGAATAAACTTAAGAAGAACAAAATGACTCTTAAATTGTAGACAAGAATCTCAGATGAAAGAGTAAGTGTTTAGATCTTTTAAACAAGGCTAAGTAGTTAAGTTTGTTCTGAGATTTTCAGTGCCAGATTATACCTCTCAGACTTTGCATCACTTACTTTACTTTTCTTTGTTTCAGCAAATATTTACGGAGTGCCTATTGTATGGGCAGACACTCTTTTAGTGAACACTGTAGACACACCCCCCACCCCTGTCCTCAAAGCAGCTCGCAGCAGCTTTCAGCCTAATAAAGAAATTGACAAGTAAACTAATAAATCATTTTATTTAAATACACACAGAACATTGAACTGAGTTCCCCAAACGGGAAGGCATTCACAGAACCGGCATGCGTTGGTCCCCAGGATCATCTTTTCTATGATTCCTTGGCTCACACAGCAATAAGACCGTATTTAGGTAGCTAACTAAATAATACAAAGAAGTGATAGTCTTTAGGAACTGTGACATTCTGGCTCTTCCATAAGCCTAGAAATAGCTTTATTCTTTCCTTAAAATGCTTCCACCATTTAAGGTCAGCAGCTATTCGCAGGGAACTACCTTGTTCAAGGTGCACGGTGTTGAGGGGCGGGGCAGGCTTCTCAAACTTCCCTCCTGGATGTACTCCCTCCAAGCCAGGTGAGCGGACCAGCATAATGGGGGTCATGGTGGCGTCGTCTAAGATTCTATCCCAAGCTCTTCACCTCAAGCCAATGTTTTTTTACATCGTGTGGGTTTTTTCCCCTAAACATTCAAGCGAATATTAAAACTGTACTGATGTTAAGAGAAGAGTTTTAAACTGCCACCCACCCCAAGTCTTTCAGTACGCAAAGTGCTTCAGGAGAATGCGCCGCGTTCGTTTAGCTCAAGGCCCCAAGGCTCCGATTTTGCTCCCACCCTGTGCTCCCAGAGTTATACACATGCCCATTTTAGGCATGTGGAAAAAGCTATGTCACATGAATAGAAGAACTAAGCGTTCTCTCCTACTCATAACGGGTTTTTTCACAAATTAGAAAAACAAAATCTCACAAGTTTAAAAAACAGTTAAGGTTGTCATCAGTCATAATCATGATTAATGACATGTTGCCTTTGAAGAAAGCTACGTTTTGGAACTGTTGTCAATGAAACTCAGCTCCTGAGTATGCCCAGTCCGCTGCGGCTGCCCTGCTAGATGCGGGGACACTTCGAACCATCCAGTCTTCTCTCCACGTGGTGTTTGCACCAGAATGGCCAACTCATCCTGGTTTGCCTGGGACCGCTCTGATTTTCAAAAGTCTGCTTTATGGAACCCTGCTCGTCTCAATCCCAGGCAAACCGGGACAGTTGGTCAACCTTGTTCGCCCAGAACTGGCTAACACTTCCAACAGCTTCCAGGGACCATCCTGGTTTAGGCGACTAGTCTGAAGTGACCACGACTCCTTGGTGAAGAAGGATCTGGTAAAACTGTGAGAACATGGGAGTCTTTTTGGGCAAGCAAGTCTGTGGGAATCAGACAAACCTGCCAGGAAGCTTGAGCTAACACAGCAAAAGTTCTAAGTGCTTTTGGCGGTAAATTGGTTTATCTGTCCTAAAGCAGTGGTTTCTAAGTGCAGCTGTACTTCAGAATCACCTGCAGAGATGTTTTAAGTCGCAATTCCTAGGCTAGACCAACAGGCCTGCTGATTCAGAATTTCTGTGTTTTTAACACAGCAGATAAATGATCTTTCCACCACACAAATTTATATGACTGTCCTGATGCTTAAAAATTCTAAGGCCTCTTGCTGTTCCATGATAAAATGCAAACTCACTGCCCGGTTTATAAGACTTTTCGTGAGTTTCCTATTGGTTATCATTCTAGTCTTATGTTGCCCCAGCCATGCATCTAAATTGGTTTGGCCTTTGCCTAGTCTTCTCTTGGCAAAGAACACTCTCACCCTAACTATTTCCCTATTTCTCTTGCTCAAGTACTTGTGAGATTTTGGGCTATTTCCTCTAGGAAGCTTCCTCTGTTAGCTCAGTTTCAAGTCAAGTGTTATTCTAATGAAGTTCTTAGCTCCCAGTATCTCCTCCATCCTAAGGTTTACCATGTAATATTGCAAATGTCTTTCAATTGTTCATCTATATCACTATAGGTTTTAATCCCTGATGATGAAATTTTATCTCCAGTACTGAATACAATGCACTGCCCAAAGTTAACATGCACAAATATTTATTGAATGAATGACTGGATTTAATCCTCTTTTGAACTATGCCACCGGTGTGGGTTCCACCTGTCTTATGTCTTATCCTATCCCTCTGTCTGTGAACTCCTTGCAAACCCCAGATACCCTCCCCAGATAAAGGGTGTAAGATGAAACACACACACCTATGGGTCTCGGGCTTTGCAGAGCAGCTCTTTGCTGCCACCACATGTTTTGAATCGGCTCCTTATGTAGCCAATTGATGTAGCCCCTTGCTCTACCTGGTCCAGTTTCAGTTCTGCATGGACACCTTTGCTCCTGGCCTCAACATGCCTCCCTTGACACAAAGAGGAACCATGTAGAATATAAAAGAAGAATGTGACCCCTCTGCATCTATTTCTATACCCTTACTCTTATCTCACATTTATTCTCCTCCATCATCACAACTAAATAAATTAAACATTTTTATAAAGTCCCTTCTCCTTTAATCCCCCTTTCTCTCCCTTCTCTAGAGTCCTCTTGAAAGTATTCTTCCCTTTGAGTCTCTTTACATGTATTTAAATATAGTGGTCTACTTAGCAGCTCCCCAGGGTCGTAGGACTTTAATCACTTGCTTTTGATAAGACTTCTGTGTAAAAAATAATAATGCTGAAGGACAGGAACTGTCTTACATTTGTAATTCTTTTATGCAGAAATTAACAAGGTTTTGAAAACACAAATGTAAAGTGGTTTTATCCCCAAAATGTAGGATCTTATTTACATAGATTGAATCATATGTTTAAAGTAGTGTAAACATTTGTTGTGATCACACAGTCATCTTTATTAACCCATTGATTAAATAGGAAGCACAATATTAATGAATGATTTACTATGTTAAATTATTTTAATTATCAGTAATTTATAGGCAACAGTTGTTTTCTTTACATTGTTGTTATAGCAATTAAAAAGCTTTTAGCAAGTTCATGATGAATAGTGTGGTTCTAAACATATACTGCACAGTGTTACATTACCATAGCATTTTTTCTTTGGTAATTAGTGTCTACAGTTATTAAACTATCGAGTTGGCCAAAAAATCTGTATGGTTTTTACCATAAAATAAGACACATTTTTCATTTTTACCAATAAGTTTATTGATTTGGATATTTCGAGTATGTCGGCTATCTCCCATGTGGTATAATGTTGATTCTTTTCAATTAATGTCTTAATTTGATCACTATCACCTTCAACTGCTTTACCTGACCGTGGAGCATCATCCAGCAAGAAATCTCCAGGACAAAACTTCACAAACCACTCGATGCATTTGATCAGTCACAGCACCTTCTCTATACACTGCACAGATCTTTTCTGTGTGTTCGTTTCAGTTGCATTTTTACCTTTCTTGAAATAAGAAAGCATAATATGCCAAAAATATTGTATATTTTCTTCCATCTTCAATATTAAAATGGCTACACAAAAATTCACCATTTTTTTATTGCTGTTCAAGTACAGTTTTCTCCATTTTCCCTCCACCACTCTCCCCTGCCCCAAAATTCACCAATTTTGATAAGTTTTTTTTAATGCACGCTCATATGACAGCTGCCACAATACAGTCTAACAAAATTGTTTCTAATGACATTAAAGACAACTAAGCAGTATTAGAGCTATAGTACAGAAAAAATTAAACTATATTTTTGGCCAACTCAATAAGAATAAAATGTGTAGTATATGTAACATATCACGGTATAGTTCAAACATAACCACATTGTTCAGGAGAGAAGAATTAGGTGTTTCACATCAGTTGGAAAGAAAGAAACTGTTTTCTTCAAATAAAATAGGAGGATTTGGTCAAGAAGATAAATACCAACAATATTTACATGTTTTTAAACCAAGCTTAAACTTTCAAACTGAAATAACTGCCTATTTACAATTTCAAAATCTTCTATTTACACTCTCTTGTTAGGGCTTTGCATGGTCCCTGTGACCCAGAGGGGCTGGTGTCCCTACATTATAGACAAGGAAACAGTCAGGGGGAGTAAATAAGTTTTGGAAAGAAGCTGTTCTGATTTAAAAATTCCTTTTTCAAAAAATGTTGAGGGCAAATTTTGAAATGTTTAGACTGTTAAACTATATCAGTCTTAAATGCTATATTTAGTAAGGGAAAAATATATCTTATACAATTTCTTTTCTTCCCATGCAGCAAAAAAGCATCTAATGATGGAGACCTAATAGTAACTAAATTGTTGTAAACTATTGACTGGGCACCTACCATGTGCCAACTTCTGTACTAGGTATTTTATATATTGATATTGGATTTCATCCTAGCAATAATTGTGTAAGCAAGTTATTATAATCCTATTTTATAGACAATAAAATTAGGTCAAAGCAGTATTAGCAACTTGTACAAATCACACAGTACAGCTGGGACTGGAACGAATTCTGAGTTTCTTCAAAGCTGGACTCACTCTATTATTCCATGTTGTGACTTTTATTTCTGTGTTAAATGTTTATTTGCCTGATAGCTTTATTTAATTTCCTCTATGCTCAGATCATGTACGTTTAAACTAACTAACGGTACAGCTTATGAACTCAAAGTTATTTGATTTACATTTGAAAGCCAATCTCTGATTACCTCAATCCACCATCCGAGACAAACATTTTTTTCAGAGATGTCATTTGTAGAAATGCCATATGGAAATGGTTCTGGTGTGATTTCTTCAGCTGTCTAGTCAGAATGTGACTAATCAGAATAAATATTAGATGGGAAAACCTGTGATCTTTACACCACTCTGTTCTTCGTACCCTTACTGAGCTCAGTGGCTGTAGTATCTGTGCCTTCACTGCTGTGTTTGAAATAATTGTAAAAGGAATCAAGACAATGTCAGAAACAGAGTATAGAATAACCATTTGGGCAATTTTGGTTTATATCCTTCTTTATGCTAAACCCCAGAGACACTTATCATAGGCTTGTCTATAACAAGAATGCAGGCAGCTTTTTCAGCATTGGGCGCCTCTAACAGGGAGCTTTCTGTTACATTATTTGCCTTTGTTTCATGTATATGAAATAGGAATGATGAGGTATTTCTTTTTTCTTTATAAGTATAACTTTGTTTCTCTTTATAAAATTAATTACATGTTCACTGTAGAAAGTTTAAAAAATACATATAAGCAAAAAGCGGGGGGGAAGGAAGGAGGGAGATTGGAAGGATGAGAGAGAGGAATAAAAACAGCCCTAGTTTTGACAATATTTTAATGCCTATCTTCTAAACCATTTTCCTTCGGTCTTTCAATATTTTTCTAAATTACCCAGGTGTATATAAGCTTCAAATATAATGTTTTTCTGCAGATTTTTGAGTTCTGTTTTCATTCTGTTCCTTTCTTAAACTTCTACAGTATCTGTTTCAGAGAACAAGGAGCACACTATTTGAAATATTTACATTTCATGATGAATCAGCCCTGTGTTTCTTTTTTTTAAGACAATTTGTTTTCCTTCAACTTTGGCCAAAGCAAAAGGTTGACCTCCCGTGTGAGGAGTAAGGTGATAAAACCTTTCTGTGAACAGTCAAAGGAAATGCACTTGAAGATGGGAAATGTACTGAACTGGGGAAGTTTAGATAATAGCGAGGATTTGTATTCAGTACGGTTACTAGGTCTCTTAACTTGTTAGGGTGGAACAGTACTCTCAGCTCTGGAATCATTAAGAGCTTTAATGAGTACTAATGCCTAATTCCTTCTCCTAAAGATTTGGATATAAATGGTCTGGGATGGACTGGACATTGGAATTTTTTAAGTTCCCCTGATTTCAAAGCAGTCAGGTTTGAGAACCATTATTTTAGAAGATGCTATGTATAATTCACCTGTGTGATAAACATAGGGAGCACTTCCTGCCTGAAGACCAATAGCAATCAACATGCGTTCGGTTCCTTCAGTACAAGGCCTCCGTATATAGATACGGAGTTATGCCTTCCACAAGGGTGTCTGACAGATGGGGGTCAATAGGGGCTAAAGTACAGCCCATTCTCTGCTCACTACGCCAGCTGCACTCTGACTCTGGCCTGTATCTCCTGGAACTTTTTCTGACTTGTGCGAAGTCACTGTACAGCCTCGTCTGGCGCTGCATCTGTGTCTATGTCCTTTCCCCCTGCATGGAGACACATTGCCTTTCTATTGGACTATTCCTGACTTTGACTATCTCGCTAATTCCAAACCACTAGGTTCTTCAAAATTAATATTTTCCATTTTTGTCTTGAAATGAGCACATTATATGTGGCAGAAACAACATGGGAAAATCTGCAAATTCCAGTCCATTGACGTTTCTGTAATAAATTAGTCTTTAGCCATCTGGAATTAGATTATGTTGAAGACTATGTATTAGCAATAAAAGTGAAAAACCTCAAGAAAGACCAACTTGACAATTGTGCTATCTCAGGACTAACTAGTAAGCCCCGATGTTTAGAATAACATGATAATAAACCAGGCTTATAATTTCAAACCTGTAGTTAGCATAATACAGTGTGAGACTCTATTCCATTGTAACAGGCTGAACTCTGTTGCCGACCGATATATTCTTTAGTGTAAGTTAAAATGAAGTCAGGATACTTCATAACCATCACCATTACTGGAAAAACAAGTATATGACCAGATGAGAGTACATTTAGCAAATGTCAGCTTCATTATAAGTAGAAAGATAATCACTACTAACCAGTAGAAAGTACATCCAGATGTATTTGCATTATGTGATGGGGACCATGTCAATATAATATAAAACCTATAATTATGTGGTTTTCTCAAGAGCTTCAACAAGATGCTAAAAAAGTTTTGCTAAAAAACCCAAAAAACAACTCTGACCCTACTGTCCTGAGTAATCTGATTGGCAGTCTGTATGTTAAAGGAGTTCAATTTCACCTTCAGTGTGAATGTATTTGTCTGAAAAGCCCCGTCCAGCAACACGTGAATTCCCAACTGTGTGTTTCTGTGCAATATAATCACTTGGTGGGAAACAGGAAATCAGTAATACAGGCTGTTTTTGTTAATTACACATGCAGTTATAACTAGAATGGAGAGAGCAGGGTTTTATTTTAAACCGGATTTGAGTACTACACTGAGCATAAATAGAAAACTAGAAAACTTTAATTGTCATTCACCTTATCTGCGCTGAAAGGGGGTAAATATCGTAGGAGCAGTCCAACCCCCTCTCAGAATCATTGCTACTTGGAAAAACAGTTTTTATGTAGTTAATATTAGCACAAATCCTTTGCTGCCTGCCTGCTTCCTAGCAACTGAAGCAGAGTATCTGCTTGCCAATCTGCTTTTGGTAAAAAATAAGAACAGAAGACCCAGTGAATTTGACAATCGCCCTGAAGAGGCGGGGGACGTATTCAATACGCTCCGTGCTGACTTTGTGAGCCCGGCATGCGATTTACTTTGCCAACCATCTGACCTTGCTGCACTTTCTGCCACAGGCCAGGGAAGATGTGATCCACATGCTGAAGACGGAGAAAACCAAGCCCGAGGTTCTGGAGGCTCATTACGGGTCTGCGGAGCCAGAGAAAGTGCTGCGGGTCCTGCACCGAGACGCCATCCTAGCCCAGGAGAAATCCATAGGAGAAGATGTCTATGAGAAACCAATTTCAGAGGTAAAGCTATGACACCAACAACCTCCTCAGAAGGGAACCTCAGAGTGATACCTTCACATTCTTCCATTTTACATGCTTTAATATGTTTTCAAAGGCAATATTTTAGGATACACTAATATGGAATTAAACTGGAATTAAACAATTCATGAATTACTGTGGATACAGTTCAATGATAAGAATTTTAGAAGCATTCCTTTGAATATACTTAAAGCTGGAAATATATTTCTCATATGATTTTGATAGTTACCTGCTCTTGCAGCCTGTTATTCTTTAATTTCTCTGAGAGATTATGAATGTAAAATTCGAAGTGCTTATCGGCTTTAGCGTTGAGTTGTCAGGATTATTATCAAATTGGTAACCTAAAATTAAAGTTATTTTATTTTTGATATTTATGGTTATAAAGCCACTGTGCTTTGGTATCTTATCAACTCTGTGATAATTAAAATCTCATTCAAGTGGCTAAAATACAATGGTAGGGGCAAAATCCCAATGAAGTGCTTAAGGCAATTCTTTAAGATAACATGAAATCTAATAGGGCTATAATTTAATAGTTTTTATGAGATTATATTAGGAAATATTGACTATTGTTATTAATTACCCATAATGCTATATGTTAAAAATACCCTCACATTGTAATAGAAATTTGATGCTGAATTAAGGAAACAGTTGATGGATCTAACCATATTAACTTTTAGAATTCATGTGAAAAAATTCATAGATGTGAAGTCAGTATCATAAATGAAAAAGAACACATAAATTTAAAGTCTGAACCAATTTATTATAATTTAACTTTTAACTTAGTCAAGTCTTTGCACAGCTCAGTTTGACATATCTCAGACAAGATCTGCCTTAGACAATATTCACAACAGATTGATGGTCTTAATAATATTCTACTTTCTGCAACTAGGATAAACTGAAGCTTTGTTCTCATCTTTTCCCAAATGCTAAGCGCTAATTATGTGATAGGATGCAGTTAACAGGCTGAATCCAGTTTCATGTTTGAGATCCATGGTTACTAGCTGTGTGTGGCTTTGGTTATGACACTTCAGCTCTTTAAGCCTCAATTTCCTTATCTGTCAAGGGGGAGAAACAACAGTGCACATGTAATAGAATTGTTGTGAGGATTAAATGAACCAGTGCCCGTAAAGCTCTTAACATTGAGTCTGATACCTTTTAGGTACTCATCAAATATTAGTCATTGGTATTTGCTTCGATCGAAGGTTGGTAATTGCTCACACTCTTAATTAGTTCCAAAGTTGGAGGGTTTTGAGGAGCAAAAGATATATAGAAGTCGAAATATCAGTTTTATGTTATTATTATAATTACCTGAATTGGAGAACTCAGTTTGGATAAATGGTATCATTTGAGCTTCCCAAGTCTTTTCTCCCATGCTACAGTTTGGAATGACCCCTCAAAGGAGCAGTAGGTCTGCAGAGCACACACATTTACCTGGAGTTTCTGCCTCTAGTGCACTGAGTTTTAGGGACAGTACACACAGAAAGGAGTTTTTGTCCTACCTTCAGAAAGTGGACCTAACCCCAATGCTCATGGACCGAAGAACAGAACAGAAACACCCACCCTGTGGGGTGTCCTTTTGGAATTAGCTAAGCTGGGCATAATTCTTGGTTTCTTTCTCTAAACAATCTGAAGGGTTTATTCTTCCCTTGGGGAAGAGTGAGTGAGGAGGTACAGAAAAGGACAGAAGCTTCTATTCCCAATACTGCCAGAATGGTGAGGTCCTGTTTTTGTGAGAGAAACAGAGCACTAGAAGGAGAACAGATTTCTCTCTCACCATCTACAGATTCTTGGTCTCTGAAGCCTTCTGGGCTTAGCAATCAAGTTCATGTTACCCAGGATCAGGAGTCCTGCTTTCAAGTTCGTGGGGCAAAAATCCCAATATATCACTCTTCCATTAGCCCCCTTGGACCCTAAACAGATAGTCTAGCTCTTGTTCCTAGAAGCCATACTACATCTCAAGGCAAAAACTTGCTCTTATTCAAATATCCATACTAAATTAGGCCCAGCTAGGCTACTCAGTAGAACTCACTAGAGGTTAAGCATTGAAGCCAATATGGGGGACCCACCCCCTCCCTTGCCAAATATCTGGGGAGAAATTAAGCATCAAATAGTAAAACCTCTTGAAATTTTGGGATATCAACATTGATAATTCTTAAGCAAAATTCCAAACAAATTAAGGTTTCAGTCTTTTTCCTTTCCAAACTCTTATTCTGCTTAACCTCAGCTAGAGGCATCCTAATCTTAAACATTTTTAAAGGTGAATTAATACATCCTGTAGTGCCTCTAGTCTACTTTTTTTTTTCTCAAAGAGCCCAAAGCATTATTCAACACACGCAATTATCATATAGTACCAACCTCACATTCATAAATTTTAAAAATTCAAGAAAATTCCCAGCTCCAAATCAGTTTCGGTCAAGCAAAATGATGGTCCTTGACCCTGGAACTCAGTGCAATGCAGACCCATGCTACCCTCCCAACACCAAAGCAGAGACGTAGGGGATGTCTAAGGGGGAAAGGGCAGGTACAGAAAATCTTCAGCTACAGTAAAATGCCAGTCAGTCTGGGCAGTTGTCCACAAAATACAGAGACTGTTACCATCAAAATGTTAATAATTTTGAGGTATGGCAAACACTATGTTGGGTGGAGGAATCTGTTTGCATATACAGTACTATCCTTGCCTTCAGTGAGCGACATTTGAAATATATCTTTTTGTGAAGTTTAGGGATTTGCAGTGGTGACTTTCTCTGTGCCTAGGTCTTATTTTTAGGTACTCTAATTTTCCACCTGTATATTTAACACCTGCTTTTTTTTTTTTCTTTTTTAGCCCTTATGCCCAGGCCTAAGAAAGCCATCTCTTACTATTGGTTTTCCTTATTGCCTGTTTATTTCAGCTTGAGAATTACCCCTTCTCCAGTTGATTTTCTGAAGTCTGCGTGCCTTGGGATCTAGGGAGGACCACACCTTATCCAGGTGTTACTGTTCTCGGAATTTAGCCTTCCTCACGTTTGAACTTTCTAGTCCTTGAGTAACTTGTCCTACTCAAGGCAACAAAAATATTTTCTTTCACCACAACCTTTTCTGCAATAAGAAGGGTCAGCTGAGTTTTCTTTTAATATTTTGACCAATTTGTTCAAGTGGCCCCCTTCTTTCTCTATCCTTATTTATGGATCTTAAAGTGTTTTGAGTAGTCTGTTTGTTTCTACTTCCCCTATGTGCTCAGACCCAGACATTTGTTTTCCTAATACTGCCTTCCATATTCTACATTGTGTGGTCTCTCTCAGTGAGAGAAGTAACAGCGAGGAGTTAGGAGTCTGCCAAGAGGATCCTTTGTTAGCTACGAATCTTATCTACTTTTACGTCCTTCAGTTGGATAGTCTTTACTAGGAGTACTTTGCCATCGTACCATATCTGTGTTATGTCCGTATCTGCTGCTGTCCTGTCTGAGTCCCCTTTCATTTGTCTCACCTTTCCTCTAAACATTCCTTTAAACGTCTTTCCTCTGCATTTCCAAGTTTCTTGAGCATGTTCACTCAGGGTCCATGTAAATACTTGACACCCTGAAACTCACCAAATGATACTTCAAATATCCCACCTGATCTTCTCAGATTCTAATGCTTAAACATCTTATGCAATCAATTTGAATAGCTATCGCAGTCTTCAAATATTTCCGGGATCCAGATACCCTCTTTGTGGGGAGAGTCACGTTGCTCTGTTTTCTGGGCTCTCCTGTCTCTACCTTCTCTGATGACATATTCTGATTCAAAATGACTAAATTAGCTCACTTTCCATGGCCCTATGTGTAAGAGCACTTAGATCCATTTCCCTTTTGTGTAAATCCAGTTTGGTCTTTAAGACCTCATGTTTCCTCTTAAGTAGATTTATTTCTTTCTAAATTCCTTAATACTTCTCCAGTTAGCCTTCTGCTAGTAACAGAGCTCAAATCATTTCCTGAACTATGATTCTTTTGTCTAAAACATACTGAAATTTTTCCCCATCTAAAATCTTTGCATTTCTTCTCCACCACACCCTTTCCTTAGTAAATTTGAGTTATGGGCATTATGATGATCTCACTCCATTTTACTTCTCCCTCTGTCCCGGTCGGAGCTATATTTCCAAAGTAATAGGTGCCCATTTCACTGTTACTACTCATTAGTAAAAGCTACCATCCCCCTACAGCTGAGCCACAGTTTGGATCCTGAAAACTGAAACCTGTAGATACAGTGTACGTGAGTAAAGAATCTACAGAGCCCATAGTTACAGGAGGTGGTCTTCAGAGCCTCTGGGCAAGCCACAGAGATCCAAGGGGTTAGCTCACCTCAGTTCTCTCCTAGGAACTGAATGCTGTCACAAACAAAATAATAGAAAGCAGGATCTGACACAGCTGATCACTGCTACATATGTTAGTTCTTACATCCAGAGTTTAAAATCGAAAGCTGGATCCTCACACACTAATGCTTTATAGCTAAAGATAAATGGTTCTGTAGCTCTGTGGGGAAAATGCAGGGCACACACCGACATCTCAGTATCCTTCCTACGGGTTAGAGACAAACAGGGCTGAGGGTGAAGCTGAGCTGGTGCAGGGTGAGGTGAAAACTGGCCCCAGAAACCCCAGCAACTCCTCCAGGGGCCTAACCCCAGGGCTGCAACTGTTTCAAAGGCCCACAAGGATAGAACATATTAAGGCTAAGGCCCACCTTTCATCCAGGTTGCCCCAGAACACCAAATATCAATATGGGCTATTTTTTTTTTCTCAAGATGTCCCCACAGTGTCTATCTATCTGGATATTTCAGTCAACCCTCCGATTGGTAACGCTCCCATCCGTCCCACATCCTCCAGAGTTCCTTGAATGGATTGAGGGATAACTGCAAAATTCTGACATTTGAGTTAAAATATTTAGCTTTGTTATTAGTATAAATAAATAAATTACCTCACCAGGCTTTTTATAATCCCCCCCCCCCTAAACTTTGGAGAAACCACTTGAGAGAGAATTTGGGCCAACAGAACACAATGTATCATCTTGTGACAGGCAGAGTCAAGAATAAGAAATGAAAAACCTCAGCTGCTTATTTCCAGTTCCCTATTCCAAATACAACCTTCAAATAAGTCGCCCCTCCCTCCTTAGTGAGGAGTGGGGAGGGTACGAAGAAATGGACAGAAGCTGTTCTTTCAAATATTTTCAAAAGCATGGAGAGCCTGATTTATCAAAAAGGATCAAAAAAGGGAAAGAGTCGCTCCCTCTACATTTCTGATGATGAGGAGTGGGATGCTGATGTTTCAACAGTGCTTGGCAAATTCTAGAAAATAGGGTGAAAAACCACATTTGTAGAAGAATGAGAGAGTCCTTGAGGAAAATATGTTGCAACATGAAGCTATGAGAAAATCCCTTCTGTAGGCTGTCCCTTTAAGATGACAGAAATCTACTAGACCCATAAAAACACAATTTGCCAATCCCCGATGATCTCAAATATTATCAGCCAGCAGTTAACCTGGGCTTCTTCACCAGTCTGTCTGTTCACGTGCTTTTAGGAGATCTAGGCAGAAGGCACTGAGTATTATGGAGACAGTATCTATTTCATTTTGGGTACCAGAAATTACCCACTCACAATAAAAATATGCAATTGTAGAGGGAACCTTGGATCCTCCCAGTGACTGAAAGGCAAACACGGAAAACCCAGCAGGAACGGCTCTGATGCTGATGCCCTGTGGAGCTACCCCCTTGGGTTTTAGGGAGTTGGTTTTGGGATTGAGAATGAGTTTTAAATATGTCTGCTTCAACATATTTAGGGAGCAGCGGCTCTCCATTGGGGGGAAGTCAGCAATTTTTCCCACAAGAGTGCATTTGGCAATGTCTGGGGATAGTTTTGTCATAACTGGTGGTGATACTACTGACATGTTGGGGGCAAAGGCCAGGGAGGCTGCGAAACATTCTCCAATGCACAGGACAGCCCCCCAGAATAAAGAATTATTTGGCCTAAAATGTCAGCAGTGTTGAAATTGAGAAGCCCTGTACTAGAGTTTGAAGAGGAGAGTAGGATAGGGAACTCTCGGTATTGTGAGATTTGGTCCAATTTAGCAAGCGTTTACTGAGCACTTATTTTGTTCCTGGCACTGTGGTAGGCACTAGGGACTAAAAAGATAATTAGGGCATGACCCCTTAAAGATCTCATCGCCTGGCCAGACAAAAAGGCACAAAACCCTGTAACAATATTTGATAAGATCTCTTTTAGTCTGCGATTTGGCCTCTCCACAAGTTCTGAAATCCTCCCTATATTTATCATCTCTTGAAGAAAGAAGGCAGTGGGTTCTTTGTATACTTCTCCTAGAAGTGCATTTAACTGCAAACCTTCACAAAAAAGATGATGATGTTGATAATTTCCTCCCAGGGGAGAAGTCTGGTACAATATGTGCCGAGCTCTTATGTTTTCTGAGATCAGGAGGGATGTTACTCTCTTCCTTTCTGACTGAAGGGTTTTGTTTTATGTCATCTCATGAAACAGTGAAAGGCTTTGTTTTCCTGCAAGTTTAGGAACCATACATATGTTCACAGTACACGGCCCAGAAGGCCAGAAGTTACTGCAGCCTTATTATTGACTAGTTTATAAACCCAAGCAGCCTAGAGAAAATGTTGGAATGGGGAAAATGGCCGAGAATACCCCTTCAGGTAATAAATTACTAGACCAATATAAACAAATTATTTAGAGTCATATACAAATAAAGTAAAATATTAAGCTCTTTCCCATGTTTGCTTACTCAGCTGGACAGACTTGAGGAAAAACAGAGAGAAACCTATCGGCGCATGCTAGAGCAACTGCTGCTGGCAGAGAAGTGTCACAGGCGCACGGTGGACGAGTTAGAAAACGAGAAGCACAAACACACTGACTACATGAACAAGAGCGACGACTTCACCAACCTGCTGGAGCAGGAGCGGGAGAGGTAATGTGTTACCGGGGGCATCAGGGGCCTGCGGTCCTCATCTCTGTCCCTCGTCTCTGGTCAGGGACCAGGCTTTGTTCCGGCGACGCCACAGATAGGTGCCCAGTCTGATTCTGATTTCTGAATCGTTTCTGACCATGGAGAGTGAGATGCCCTTTATCTGGAACTAGTAAAGTGAATATATTTGAGGGTGCATATAAATAGGACCCCACGTTCCCACTAGAATTTTGTAAGCCATAAACTTTATAGCTGGAAACTGACCCAGGAAGATTATATTTGAACTGCATCAATGAAGCACCCGTATTTGAAAAGCCTCTCTACTAATTGCCTTCCTTGAAATAATCTACTTGTTCTCTTTGGGATTAAAATCCACTTATTCAGGAGGGCAAATTTTTAAACTTAACAATTTAAAATGAATCCTATTCATTCTTAATACCCATATAGAAAATCTTAATATTCAGTTGTATATAAATTACTTAATGACTGTAACTATCTGCTTAACTTTCTAAGGGTTTAAAACTCTTAAAACAATGTAAAAAATCAAAAACAAAACAGAACAAAAACTCAGTGTGCTGAACCTTGCTTATATATCCTTGTAGGTAGTTTTTCTCAGATCAGGGATTGCCATATTTGAAGCAGACTCCAAACTGACAAGCTCTATGCTACCCAGTTGTTGTTTTTTTAGCATCTTCTTTTTAGTTTATTCTCCCCTTTTTCTTCCCTTAGCTGAAGAGTTATGTCTGTGAATTTCACAATCTTTGAAAGCAAGGCCTTGAATCCTGATGCTTTGAGTTACCAAGCGTGTCTGCTTCTGTGTATAGGACTTGCAAATTAAAAGCCCCTCAGGGAATCAAAGGACAGAGAACGAGCTTCCTAGACAAGAAAAAACTAAAGGAGTTCATCACCACCAAACCAGTATTATGTGAAATGTTACAGGGTCTTCTTTAAGAAGATGAAAAAAAGATTTAAAAAATGAACAATAAAATGTAAATAAATACATATCTATCAACAATTGAATATAAAAAAGTAAACAAACAAGCAGAACAGAAACAGACTCATAGAGAACATTTTCATGGTTGCCAGATGGGAGGGGGGTTGGCAGGATGGGTGAAGGAGGTAACCGATTAAGAAATACAAATTAGTTGTTACAGAACAGTCACGGGAATGTAAAGTATAGCATATGGAATATAGTTAATGATGTCAGATGAATGCAAGATTTATCAGGATGATCACTTAGTAAGTTACATATGTGATGTCTAATCACTGGGGTGTACACCTGAAACTAATATAATAATGTATGTCAACTGTAGTTGAAAAATAAAACTAGTTTTTAAAAAAAGCCACTCAGGAACAGCTTTACCAGTTCTAGGTTTATCATCTACTTTATTACCAAAAAGAGATCTGGTTTTCCCAGAATTGTTTACTCAGCAGAAAAAAATACCACAGTAGGAGAGGAAATAAAAACATGAAACAGAGCAAGTTTGTGTTTTTTTTAAAAAACATTATTGGTAATGTTTATTTATTATCGGAGCTGACACATTCCTTGGGGAGGCAAAAATGGAAAAGAGAACAATGGCTGCACAATATCCTCAGTTTATAGTTTCTTTAAGCCTGTCTTCTGCTTCTATAAGCTCAGGCTTCTCAGCTTCATGTTTGAACGAACAGATGGTCTAGTTTGACATTTTCGGTAACCGAACAGTGAGAATAAATGCCACCTCTTCAATCTCTGTGATCTTTCCAACCTAAAACACCGATATTGCAAACAAGTTTCTAATGACGGCGTTAACAGCTATCTACAACAGGCCCCTATGCTGGAACGTAGTTTGAAATGACGTTTTAAAAGCTCTGAAATCAAATAATTTTTAAAAAACACCTGTGTGGACTAATTATTTCCTGATAACCTTGTAAATTATTTCATTAACCAGATATATCTCTTTTCTCTAATTTCACACCCAGGATAAACACCCAAAGTGGCACCAGTTCACTCGCTGAGTTGTTGGTTTAAATGAAGTGTGTGGATGGAGAGACTGAACATATCCAGGCTCTTTTCTTTTTCTTTCTTTTTTTGTTTTCCTAATTTTTGTGTTCTGTGAGAGTAATTGAACAGCTCAAACAGTACTTTTACATCAATTATACAATGAGCCTATCCCAGATGTGTTTATTTACTAACTTCATGTTGATCAACTTCCTGTTGATTAATTCCAATCCCTTTTTTGGAGTTAGGTTTACTAAGACAACTACAACAACCATATCTCTGGAACAAACTGCTATGTAGAAGGTTTTTAAAAATCAAAGTAAATTTTTAAGAAATTATCTTAAGATGCTTTTGATACTTTGGTCAGCACAACTGGGATATATCACCAAACTTTCAGGTTTTAGATGAGAAATCACTAAGAGACCTTTGACTCACCTAATTATCAAACCACTTCAAGGTTTTGAAATAGTATTTTTTTGACTCAACAGGTTATACTTCAATGTTGCATATTTTATACTGTCAATTTTTTTCCCCCAGATCAATCCCCTGACTGCCCACCAATGCGTATGTCGCTGTGGGCACACCTTGACATCCTAGTTTGTTAACTTATCCACTATGACTCTGGTAACTTAAACTGGCATCTCTGAATTTCTCTGCGATCTAAGGCATCCACCGTGACTGGCCTGCCGCATTCCTGGGGCAGCGAAGCCTGTACGATTTTCTCAAAGGTCAGGCTTAGGATTCTTGCCCTTTGGAAGCTGCCCTGCTATAAATCTGCTTTGAGTTAAATCCTCTTTTTGAAGTTAGCAGTCATAATTAGATCTACTTATGGGGGCTGGCAGTTTGCTGACCCCAAGCCTTGCTTTCCCGTGGGCCAGGTCGCAGAGGGCTCCTTCCAACAAGGACCTCTGACCTAGTCCCTCGGGGCTCAGTCAGGGCCCAGGTGCTCTGGCAGCCTGTGCTTGAGCGCCATGCAGCCGTGGCCACAACACCTGCAGGGGAAGCTGAGCTATGGCTAATAAAGAACTGGCATTTCTCAGCACTAGTGGGAGTCCTGGCATAGACTGTTCCAAGTCCTTTGTTTGCGTCTTTGTTTTGCACTCCCTTTCCCATCTCCGGAAAAGTCCCTTTTCTGAGGAAAAGAAAAAAAAATAGACAGAAAGAGAGACAAAGAGAGCCAAAAACGTTCCTTTGGAAACATTTACCTTTGTTTCTTCTGTGAGCATGAGTTAAGGAAGGAAGTGAGACTTGAGATAAGCCCAAGTGGCTTGCTTCTTACAGTCACTCAGTTTCTCCCACTGGGTGCATGACTCTGCGGGCTGTTTTCATCCCGGGCAGCTTTTCATTCGGTAGTGGTAGGATGAAGGGGGGAAGGGTGCAAGCCAGGAGTCTCTACCTAAGGGAGTCCATTCTCTGTAATTATTCTTCTCTGTAAGGGGTTCTCACTTCTGGAAAAATGGTTAAAGATAATAAAAACAGACCCAGGCATTCAGGATTAGCAGCAGGTTTTGATAAGCAATCCAGATTCATATATTAGATGAAACCAGGAATCTGAGGCTCTGAGCATTGCAAAGGACGTCTGAGATCAGCCTTTTCAAGTTCCTCATTCTACAGCTGGAGGAATTGAGGCCCAGGAAAATTATGTAGCTCAATTAAGATTGTAAAGCAGGCCACTGGCACTTTTATGCAAATAAGTCCCTTGGGCAAAATGGCTTGTTTTATGTTTTCTTTGTGAGTGTGTGGGCGCCCCACCTCCATGCTCTTATGTCCAAACTATGACACAACATCTTTAAAAGGCAGAATGGCAGATATTGTGAGGATATAAACACAGCGATATGAGGACCAGTGGTGTCTCTAGACTGTCAATATAGGAGAAGCCTTGAGACATCGTCTGTTGGAGACGCAGCCTGGGCACTTGTTTTGGAGCCAAGTTTGACTGGGATACACAGTGTTCCACTTCAGTTGCATTCTGTTTGGGATTGTTTTGATGCAAGGCTGATGATGGTTATGGGAGGGCTACATAAAGCCCCGCTCCAAGCCACCTCCTTGTTTTGGGCACTGACCTAGACCACACGAATGTAAAAACTTTTCAGGAGTTGTTAAGTTCCTCTTGTATAAAAATTCTGCAAGTTAAGTCCCTACAATGGACAACATATTATTCTGGACTTCCTTTGTTCTAAGTCAACAGACTGTGATCATAATTTATTACCATCCTTTTCTGCATATTTATTGTTACGTATAGTCATATTCCCAAATTAAAAAGAGGAAATAGCATGAAAAAATGAACTGACTTAAATGGCATTGTTAATAATAAAGATGAAAATATCCTTTATTGAATTAAGATTCAGTAAAGAAAAGCTCTCTTTCTAAATGCTATGTTCTGTTTGGTCCATATTTTAAACCAATGTGATCTTTAAAGGCATAATTCTGGGCACATGAGATCACCGTTAGAGTTTATATTTTATTCCTTGTCTAAACCGCAAGACTTGTGATTTTAATCTTAAGCTTTACCAGGGTTGCTTCAAGAATGTCAGAATAGAGATAGCACAGTTACATCAAAAAATGGTCTTGAACTTAAATATTTGGGGGTAATGTGTGTGTGTGTGTAAATGATATGGGGGAGTGCTGTCTAAATCTATAACTGTAGATATAGATTTTTAAAGCTTTTGGATTCTATAGGCTCAGCTGGGACTGAATAAATAATTACATCATCATATAATATTGCAGCAAGCTTTCCAAGTATAAGTTCTTTTTTTTTTTTTAAAGTACAAATAAGCATCTCAAGAGAAATTTCCGAACTTGTAAAGCAGACAATGCAGGAGCAGGAGGCTGAATGGAGGGAAAGCTTTCAGGCTCCATTTTGGTATTGTTTAGGTTAATGTGAAGGGGTTTGGACATTCGCCTGGTGGCCCATGGGACAGGCTGCACTATTACATTTGCCGATGTTGGGGAATGACCAGTCAGACAGAGTAAGTTT
Organism: Mormoops blainvillei; assembly: GCA_004026545.1. Lineage (NCBI taxonomy): Eukaryota > Metazoa > Chordata > Mammalia > Chiroptera > Mormoopidae > Mormoops > Mormoops blainvillei. The sequence continues at coordinate 185,693 of PVJD01000904.1, read as the reverse complement.
TTGAAAACCAGCTCTAGTGGCCTGGGATTTAGGGAAATATTCTTGGCTCACTTTATAGAAAAAGATTCACATCTGGTTCCTGGGCATAATTTCCTAAAATTTCTTGGATTTAGATGCCTTATCTCTAAAATATAGCTATGCAATTGATTTTTTTTTCCCATTGGTAGCTTGGAAATCGCAATAAAGCTCTTTGCAGAAAAAAGATTGCTGCTGATTTGTAAATGATCAAGTCTTATCAAGCAGAAATGATCAAGTCTTATCGATGGAGCATATCGGCAGAAAACTGAACCCTGACTCTGTGTTAGTGCCCTGCTAGATGCTGTTTAATAACGCAGTTAGTTTTTATTGGCCTCTCCAATATGCTAGACACATGTACACCTTCGTTTAATGCTTACACAACTGTGACATGGATAGTAATTACCATCCCTATTTAGCAGGTGGGAAAGCAGACAGGTTATGTTCCTTCTACCAACATCACTGCGAACAATTAATTGAAAGAATTGGTGTTTGAACTGAGCTTCTTACAGTAACAAAATAAAGTGAGGTAACCTTTTTTACTTCTAAATCTTACCTTCTGATTAAAATGAATAATGCACGGAGGAAGAAAAGATGACTTGGAAAGTTGGACAGTGACTTCTTGGACTGCCCAACCATTCTGTTCAGGATTCAAATTCACAGACTTGGTCATGAGAATTGCCGCCTATTATCAGTATCCCACTGACTGAGGAAATTCCTGGGAATAAAGTGTTTCAGAACGGAGAGGGATTAGAATTCAGAGATTCAGTCACAGAAGGGATAATGTTTTACAGCTGATTTTCTGAAAGATTGCCAGGCTCAAACTATACCTTTCAGTTCTTCTTATCCTGACAATATGCAGATCCCACTTCCTACTGGAAAGTGTGATTGAGATGAAGGAGGTTGAGTTGGTGGTATTACCTCTATAGCACAGCTTAGGTGTTTATGTTGGGGGATGGGGTAGGTGGGGGTAATGTGAAAAAAAAGTGATGTTACATCTTAAAGTGATCAGGCAATAAGTGACTCAAAGACAGCTCTCTAGGGCTGGAAGTTTGGAATTAAAGGGGAGTTGGTCCTCCTAAAAGACTCAGGATATTAATGTATCTACTATCAGCCCTGTAGAACTAGGAGGCTGTCACTTACCCTTAACTAGGCACTCTATGGGGTGTGAATCCATTAAAAAACACCTTGAGGTTCACTTCACCAGATTCCAACTATACAAAAATGCTGGATCTTAAGCAGATGTGACCTTTCCCCCCAAGTTTACAGTACCCTCATTCTCAAGGTCATTGAGTTAGCAGCCTTTGATCTAAGACTCTTCAGTCTTAGATACATAAGTTCAACAGATATGTTTAGGAAAACAAGTTATCTGATCAACAAAATTTTCTGATTAATTAAAGGTTGTGATACAAATTAATTTACTTTTACTGTTATGGACAATAACAGTAAAAGATGTATTTTACTTTCCTTAATTTTTTTATTATACCACAAAATCCAGTTAATTCATATTTGATGATTCAGGATCTTGTAGTGCTGCTACCTGCCACCCATACAACTTCAGAAGCTATTAGATTATATTTAAATGTAAATGTCAGTTATTGTTGCATTTTTATTGTTTATAAGGATGGGGAAGATGTTTTCCAGATCTTAGGTTTAACCTAGCTGAGTGCCTTAGTTAATTGGGGTCAATGTATTTCGATTTTAAGAACAACAAAAACAAAACTTGAACCAAGAAGGACTCTAATATACAAAGAAGTAGGATAATAATCAAAGAAAACTGGTACCAAGAAAGGAAGTGCACTGAAAAGGAGGACTCGAGATTTGGTGGGCAAGAAAGACACTTTACTGTTTAAGATTTTAATACATAAGAGTGCCTGGGTTTTGTTATTTGATACTCCTTATTCCGGAAAAGTCCTAGGAGAAGTGAAAATGGAGGATGGTATATGAGAGGTAAAGAGTGAGGACCCAGTAGTGGGAGGTGGTCAGGTTGTCAGTCTCTCTATATCTGAACCAGTTATTGAGTTGTTCTCTTTCAGAAAGTTTTCAGGAAATTGTCAGACAGTTCCTGAAACTCTAAGCACCCAATTCACTGAAGAAGTATCTTCTGAGAGAAGTAAAGGACACTTCGGAGATGATGTATGAGAAAAGCAAGACTAGCAAAATTTTGAAAATGAAAAGTAGTAGAAATGTTTTCTACCAGAAACAAAATTCATTTTAAAATTATAATAAGCAAAATATTGTGGTGTTTGTACATGGATAGACAGATCAATAAAGCTGATAGATGTTCTGGAAATAGATTACAGTAGATAGGAAAATTTAAGGTAGATATGGCATTCCAGATCAGTTTAAAAAGTTGAGACCCTTAGTAATGGCTATTATTACAGTTATTTTATGTATAGTACAGATAATTTGTTTGTAAACATAGGGTACAATTGATCATATTTTAGTTAGGGTCATTTCTCTCTGGCCTTATCTGGTTTCTACCATTTCAGAACCATCAATATAACAGTAGTGGTTTACCTTAAGGGAAGATTTAGCATTGACTTTTTAATTTTCCAAAGGACTGGTAAGTCCTATGTAATAAAAAAAATTATATTTGAGGAGTAAAGTATAACTATAAAATATATAGCTGGAAAATGATCACTTTCTATTAAAAAAGCAATATTATGATTTTTAGCCACATAAAATTTTATGGGAAGTAAAATATGTGATAACTATAGGCATCCTTTGGGAAAAAAACTACTATGGTAACTTTGCTAAAGTCATAAATATTGCTATATTTCTATAACTTTGTATATTAAAAAAAGTTAATGAATCAAAAAGAAGTCAGAACACATTTTATATCTTGAAAATAATGTAAGTTTAAGCCCAACCTGGACTGACTTGTTAGAATAACTTGGGGAATAATTATTCTTTTTTCCCAGCAGCTGCATAAAGCAAACTACTTTAAACATGAAAAGAAAAACAAACACACACAAACAAAAGAATTGTACCTAATAGTGTACCAAGTTGAGGGGTTATTTTAATGCACTTATTTTTCATAGAAGTTATTGTTGATTATTAAGTGGAGTCCAGATATAAACTCACTTATTTAGAAAGTCTAGTGCAGATCTACTTTATGTATTTTAGGTAAAAAGTTGATTGTTATTGATTCAGCATGTGTATGCAAATACAAATTCATGCTTATTTTCACTGTTAACCAGAGAACCCTCAGAAACTAGGGCAGATGGCAAGTTTTAAGAAACACACAATGAGCCCTGACTGGTGTGGGTCAGAGGGTTGGGTGTCGTTCCACAAAGCAAGAGATCCCCGTTTGATTCCCAGTCAGGGCACATGCCTAGGTGGCTGGCCAGGTCCCTGGTTGGGGGCATGTGAGAGGCAAATGATCGATGTTTCTTTTGCACATTGATATTTTTCTCCCTCCCTTCCCCTCTCTCTAAAAATAAATAAATAAAATCTTAAAAAAAAACAGAGAGACACAGTGAAAATCAGGAAATAACAAGCATGCCAGTTATCATGGTACTTTAACAAGCAGATTTGAAGTCAATAATTACAGCCTTATTATTGTCAATCCAAGTGATGTACAGTGAATAGTGCTTTGAAGTGGCAATTTAAAAAAAATTCTTTCTGATCTATCAGTACACTGATACTGTCAGTCATGATCCAGGAAATTGTAATGCCAGACAACTGATCAATTAAAAACAGTTTTCTTTTTTTACTTACTGATTTTAGAGAGAGAGAGAGGAAGGGCGGGGGAGAGAGAGAGAAACATTGATTTGTTGTTCCACTTATTTATGTATTTATTGGCTGATTCTGTATGTGCCCTGACTTGTCAAACCTACAAGCTTGATGTATTAGGATGATGCTTTAACCAACTGAGCTACCCAGCCAGGGCCAGTCAATTCTCACAGGCATTCTATATATCAGAAAATACAAAACCAAAATATCCTATAGATTTTTAAAAATTAATTGAAGCATTAGTAAGATGTGTAAGTTCCAGAGAAAGCAACAGCATTTAGGTTGCAAAAACAACTGGATTTAAAAGTGAAAATTGCCACAACCAATTTGGAGTTTTTGGTTCCTAAATTCCAAACTAGCTGAATCAAGTTTTTAATTGAGCTGATGTTTTGTTTCAGCATTATGGATAAAGTTAGGTATTGAAAAGTAATAAGTGAGATTATTCTTCTGAAATGAAAAGCTTAGGAATGCAGCCTTAAATTGGCAGCCACTTGTTACCACAATTAATACCAGGCAAATGTTTTTGCACAAAGTTGTACAGCAAGAAAGAGTTAAGGAAGGAAACTGCTCGAAAAATCTGTTGTCTCTTAGCACCACAGAGAATAACTCCATTACTCTGATATTTTTCCTTTTTTCCAGGGTGGAAGAAGGTACTCAGATTAACATTACAAACCCTGGACTCCAGGGAGGGAGTTGGAACTTGGGAAGGTGGTGTTTTCGCTGTTTGGAGGTTGCTCCTTTCTGGCTCCTTGACTGAGTGTGCACTTTTTTCCAAGAATGCTTGTGTTTGGAAAGTACTTCACGGTGGTGAAAAGTTTGAACAGAAAAGATTAATCAAAGGTTGAGTCTTTCATGCCGAATGCATAACATATTCAGCTCTTGGATGTGAATTTCTTAGCCAAGAAACTATTCAAATAATATTCAGGGGCTGAAATGTGAGCTTCAACTGCAAACAAACTACAGGTCAAATTTACTTAATCTTAACTTATTCCTCTTAAGTTCAGAAATGCTGTGCCTTAGGATTTTCTATACATTTTTAACAGTACCTAATATCCTGTAAGTGTTTATTGAAAGTTACTTTTATTTATTTTATTCTTAAATGCTTAAGGAAGTACATGTCTGATCTGCAATGTAAAGGAGACTGGAAACGGTGAACTGCGGCTGCTCCGCATCCATTGTGCTGTTAGAAGGGAGAATGCTTTGGTCTGCTGGGTCTTTGTCTTTTATTACAATGTCACCAAATCTAGTACCCTAATCATCAAAGTCTTCTTACTTTGCCCACTTATCTCTACCCACCACCCCTCCCTCCTATGCTTTCTGATTTGCGCAGCTTTCCGATGCCCACAGATTTGTCTGACTTCTGGAATCTGTAACATTTGAGAAGTTCTGGATTATATTTCCCCCAAGGAAGGAGGCATAATTGTGTGAAGAACTACTGCCCAGGCTTAATCCGCCATTACCAGACCTCCAGGGAGATCCTGGAAGAATGTTCTCCTGCCCTAAGTACGGAACGCAAGTATAGTGCTTCTAGCATATCCTATGAGTTTCTTCACCTTGCCTGTCCACAGCAGGCCCCCAGTGCATCCACTCCTCACAATTCTGGAACATGACCTTTTCTGCTGAAGAAAAAAAAAAGTCTTCTAAGATGAAAGCACATTGAATTGGCAACGCCAGTGATCACCCACACATTGAGAAACTTCCCACTTGCAATATGCTGAACTAGACCTTTCTCAGAAATGTTCGAGAAACACTCTATTTTTCTCTTCTTTTCCTGATCAATTTGAATAAGGAGCAATTGTGAGAAGACTTGATTTTAAGAGCCACTGTTCAGGCCATAATGCTGAGTGGCAACCAGATGCTTCTAGAATGATGGGGGCCTGGGCACTCTGGGTCCAGCACTCCAAGATCCAAGAAGTTATGATTTTATTAGAAATTCTAATACAATACCAACAGTGGGCTGAGGACTTGACACGGTGATCTGTTAATACAATAGTCTTTCCATGTGCATTATATTATACTGGAGTACACATTTCAGTTAACATATGCTAAAGAGTTTGAGAGGAGAACCTTCATTTTGTTGTATGCCATTCATAGAAAAGAGAATTTCTAATTCTCTTTGAATAAAAATGTTTAGTTCATTGAGTCAATAGAAATTGAGTCACTATCCATATATGACCAGTCCATTTGGATGTTTAATAGGTTTTTCAAACTAATGTGCCCCAAACAGAACTCTTGGTCACTTCCTGCAAACCTATTCCTCTCAGTTGTGTCTGTCTCAGCAGTACTTCTATCTGGTAACTCAAACTAAAAGACTTGCAATCATCCTTAATCCTTCTCTTTCTCTCAACCGTCAAAATGTGACCACCAGTAAGTAGTATTGATTCTGCTTTTAAATTGTATCTGGAATTTGTCCATTTTTCTTCAGAACCATTGCCACTGCCCTAGTCCAAGATAAAGTCTTATACAAGCTACCGTCACATGCTTGTCCAGGCTACTACATAACTTTCTTTAGACATCTTGTTTCCACTCTTGTCCTCCCTGCCCCCAAGTACATTCTCTACATATTAAGTCATGTAATCTGATCCTTCAGAATAAAATCCAACTCCTTACCACAGCGTGACAACTTGCTGTTTTCTAATTGTCACAGCTTATTGGAAGATATTGGTAACTCATGAAAAATGATATGTCATGATGAAAAAAAGTCTCCAACTGAATTTTGCCACATATATAGTTATGAATAAGCAGTATTTATAAGCTTGGTGAAGTTTCAGCTCCCTGTCCTTAGACATGCTGACAAGTTCCCAGCATGAAAGTTTCAATCAGGCAGATGCAGCAACATTCTAGCCGCAGGGTCAGCTGACTTTCCGGTTAAATCAGGTGATAGAACTTGCTGCTAAGTTTGAAGGACAAAGAGCCAAATGGGGCCCTGGCTCTTGAGAGAGCAACACTCCTAAGGACATCAGGCTGCTGGGCTCACCAGGTGCTTATGTCTCATTTATACAAGAATTGAGGCGCCGTATGTTTTCAGTCACTAATTTCACCAATAACAATATGACTTCTAATACTCCTTAGACTAATAAGAAAAACTAGTGCATATTGAAGGCCTTGTATTTTGTCAGAACTACCTCTGGAGCATATACTCCTGATTAGGATACCTGAAATGCTAACTAAATACCCCTGCCAGTCATTTGAGGGGGCCTTGTGCCTCTCTTCCTTTGCTCATCACACTCCGGTCACACTGGGCGCCTTTCTGTGCCGGGAACTTCCCAAATGTATTCCCACTTCAGGCCCTTTGCACTTGCTGCTCCTTCCTCTCTGTTCTTTGCACGGTTGGTTTCTTTGATCTTTTGTATTCATTCAGATGTTACTGCCTTCGAAAAAGTCTATAAGGACACTTTCTTTGAAAACATTCTTGCTTCCTTGTCTCAGGGCACCTATCCCACTGGATTGGGACCTTGTGCACCCCATATCCCCAGTGCCTAATGTAACTCCTGGTCTTTGGCGAGCAACCAATTAAGAATGAGTGAATACAATAATCTTCAGGGAAATGCAAATCAAAAGCACAGTGAGATATCACTTCCCACCTGTTAGACTGGCTGTAGTCAAAAAAAGAACAGATAATAACCATCGATGACAATGTGGAGAAAAGGGAATGCTTGTGCACTGCTGGTGGGAATGTAAATTGGTTCAGCTTTATGGAAAACAGTATGGAGGGTCCTCAAGAAATTAAAAATAGAACCACCAAATGATTCAGCAATCCTATTTTGGGGAATATGTCCAAAGGAAATGAAATCAGGATATCAAAGAGATATCTATTGCAACATTATTCATAATAGCCAAGATATGGAAACAATCTAAGTGTCTGTCAATGGAGCAATAAGGATGTGGTGTATGTATACAATGGAATATTATTCAACCATGAGAAAGAAGGAAAGTTGCCATTTGCAACAACATGGATGGACCCTGAGGGCATGATGCCAAGTGAAATAAATGAGACAGAAAAAGAAAAATACTACATGGTATCACTTATATGTGGAATCTTTAAAAAAAAAAAGTCAAACTCACAGAAACAAAAATCAGAAAAGTGGTACTTCCAGGGGATGGAGGGTGGGAGAAATAGAGAGAAAATAACAAAAGAATATAAACTTTTAGCTCTAAGACAAATAAGGCCTGAGGATTTAAAGTGAAACATGATGACTATAGTCGATAACACTGTATTGTATAACTGAAATGTACTAAGAGAATGGAGCTTAAATTCTCTCATCAAAAAAAAAAAAAGTAAAGTGAGATGATAGATGTTTAATTAACTAGATGGGAGGAATCTTTTCACAAATATATCAAGACACTACAGTGTACACTTTAAATATCTTACCATTGTATTTGTCCATTATACCTCAATAAGGCTATTTTTTAAAAAAATGAGTGAATAGAAGGTACTTTTGAAGACAGAAAAACACAAAGATGTAGTCTCTGCTCTTCAATTTCTAATAGTGGGACATTTCTAGTTACTGTGACTCTAAGGATGGTGCTATCACCCATTTAAATATCTTCTCTAGGTGCCAAGAGGTTCCTAATAAGTAATGTCAGCTAGCCAGGGAAGCTTAATTAATTATGCTAAACACAGCTATTTTAAGCGAGTCTTAATAGTACGGCTTTAAGTTACCTAATTCTGAATGCAACTATTTAATGGTACTAAGCAGGCAATGAAAATATAGATCTGTGACTGATATTTGTGGTATTTGTTTTAAAGAATTGTCAAAGGTGATAAAACATTTCCTCTTGCTATTATCATTTGTGCTCAGATGTTGATTTGATAAAGTTCTGAACATAATCAGTGCCTCCCTGGGACTATACGTCAAACTGGAATCACCAGGGGAGGGCTGCATGCGAGATGCCACTTGATTATGCAATTGATCATGACCCCGACCCCCACAGCATTTTCTTTTAACATGGGTTTATATTGTCTGTGTCACAATTAGGCCACAAATTTGAGAAGTTGCGAAGTGCCTGCCTCATCAAAATGAGTAAGCTGTGAACAAATATCTTAATTATTTGTTGTGGTCCCCCTGTGTGGCAATCTGTGGCCTTATGCCATTTATTTGTCATAACAACCCTACAAGTTAAAATCCATATATTCCTGAGTAAACTGAAGCCAAAGGAGTTATGAAACAACTTCTGGGTTATCTACGCAGTAGGTGCCAAGCCAAGATTCAGCCTTGGGCCTATCAATTGCCAAAAGCCCTTCCCCAACACTCCCGTGGCACTGCAGGCAACAAACGAGGCGGCAGCAGTTTCTTCTTGACATTCAGTTTTTCCCATCATATTAAAATAGCTGGGAAAAAACTCTCTAAAAAAACCCAAAACCAACAACTAATTGGTTCAGTATCTGTAATTTCACCTTAACCAGAAAGTTGCTTAATGTAGTTTTTACCATCACTAGATCATCAGAACATATTTATTCAGAATTGCAAGCTTGAAACATACACTCAAAACCTTGAAACATGCAGGAACCAGTATACTAGGGTCACACTGTTAAAAAGATAGACATGTTCTTAAAGCAAAAGGCATGAATTGGCATAGGAATGTAGGAAAGCAATTATTTTAACTTCTTTTCTCTTCGTATTCTTTTCTCTGCCATAACAGTGGCATATTTATATAATATCAAAGATGTATGAGGACTTAAAAATGCTCTCCAAAAATTTAGTTCTGTGAACTTTAAAGTTAATTTGAATAACTTATCTGATATCATGCTTTTATTCTGTAATTAAAATGGGATTTCCTAACATAAATGATATATCCTATGCATATAGAAAAAAATTACACTGGAAATTTTTAAACTTACCTAATGGCTTTTTGACTGAATTATCACTCATTGTCCCATTCAGCAAAGAGAAACAGAAACAAGGTAAAACAAGAAACAGTGGAGAGAAAACTATTTGGAAAGTGATAGAAAATTTTGAGAACATTTAATGATATTATAGATACTCCTTGAAGTTTGGTTGGATGTATTTACCCGCTTTGCTTGTGTGGATGGCACTTTTTTTGCCATTTCAAAACACTTTCAGGAGTGTGAAGGTAGCCATGGTCTGGCTGCAGGACCACGTGGTTACAGCAGCCTCCTGGCTGCTAGGCTGAGGACCACAGGGGTGGTCAGCCGTGGAAGAGCCTGTTCAAGAAGGGTGGCTTCACCAGCCACCTCTGGAGCTGGGAAGTCCAAGGTAGAGAGAATACTTGATTAGAGGGCTACCTGAAGAGTGGCAGGGTAATGAATTAGAACACTTGGGCATGGAGAGGGGGTGGCCTATTCAAAAGAAATAGCTTTTATCCAAAGGATCTCAGTTTTAATTTACAAAATCATGCACCATCAGATTGCCCAGAGTGGAGGGAAGTTTTCTGGTTGATTTCCTCTGGGGCTTCCTCACTGTTGCTGCCGCTGCTGTGGGTGGAAGGGGAGCCCCGCCCCCAGGGCCACGCTGGAGGGCTGGAATAAGGGCCGCGGGGTTTGACTCCAGGCTGGGTGGGGGACTGGCAGGGTCTTTAACCTTCTGTGCAGATGGCTGAGCCTCTGAGGTGGGGGAAGGACTGTGGCTTTGAGGTCAGGAAAGGTCAAGGTCTTATCCTGATGGTGCAGCCCCTCACCTTGGTTGGTGTGGTTCTCAGGATCAGGTATGTGTTGTGGCCATCACTTTGTTCTACTTTCAGCCTGTTACTTTCTGCCATTATCTCTGTAACCTGGGGACCCAAGTTGCCACAAGGCAGCCTGAGTTCCTCCTCCTGGTCCATGTTGAGCCGTGGGTCCTTCATTATACCTTCCCGAGGTCTTCTCTTTCTGGGGTCAAGGGTCGTTAATTTTTTAAACAGTTTTTGACATTCTATAGACATAAAATATGGGACGTGGAAGTGCCCACTCCGTATCTACTGTCAGTGCTCCTAAGTCCTCTTCCACAAAAGACAGGGTCCCCCATCACCATCCAGTACCGAACCACCCCCAGGCTCCAGACACCGACCCCTGGGCTGTCATAGGTCTGGCGCAGGAAAAGCTCTGGGCTGGCATAAGAGAGGCTGCCACAGAAGGTGCTCGACTTGTGGCTAATAAGTTCACTACTGAGGCCAAACTCTGCAAGTCTTACATTCAGCTTAGCATCTAAAAGCGTGTTCTCTAGTGTCAGGTCCCTGTAGGTGATGCCCCTCTGGTGACGGTACTATACTGCTGATACCAGCTGCCGAAATCTGGCTTGAGCCTCCTTCTTGGTCATGCGGCCAGGATCCTCCAGATAATCAAACATGTCCACTCCACTCACAGGCTCCGTAACGAGGAATAAAGTTTCCTCAGTGACAATCACCTTGAATAACTTTATGATATTTGGGTGATTCAAGCCCTTCATATAGTGGGCTGCTTGAAAAAGTCTAGAGGAGCCCCACCGATTAATAACTCAGATTGCTATGTCTGTCCTGGTCAGAACATACTGGTCCAACCTCACCTTGGCAAAGGTGCCATGGCCAGTGGTGTTCAGGGGCTCATAACAGCTATCATACAGCTCCTCTTTGGCAGAGATGGCTGCAAGGTCATTAGACATGGTGACTTGCTAACTGCACTGACAATACTATCAATGCTAACTATGCTAACAAACAATAATAACTACACTAACTATGGTAACTAATACTAACTATGCTAATAAACAATGCTAACTATACTAACTATGCCAATACAATACAAACAATACTAACTAAAACAATTATAAAAAATGAGAAAAAGAACAAAGAAAATAAATAATATTAAAAATGAGAAGAGAACAAAGAAAAATTGAGAGAAAGAAAATTTTAAATGTGAGGAAAAAATGAGAAAAAAGAACAATGAGAAAAGTAAGAAAAGGGAAAATGAGAAAAAAAGAGTAAAGAAATGAGAAATAAGAAATAAAATGGGGGTGGGGAGGAGAAAACAAGTTAACTAGTCCAAATCCGAAGGTTACCACAAAGCAGATCCCTGGGCTTTAAAGGACAAAAACTTCAGCCCAGCCAGGGCCTTATAATAGGAATTGCGATGGGACATTATGAGGTTAGAGCAAGAAATGTACCAATAATGGTTGGTGATAAACCACAGTGGTTTTCTCACTGTTTGGCCTCAAGATGCCCTTAGCTCTGGAAAAAAAAAAAAAGGACCCCCAAAGAGCTTTTTGTTTATGTGGGATATTAAACACTGATACTTACTTTATTAGGGGAAAAAAACCCCCAAACAAAACCACTTTTAGGAAAGAAAGAAATTTAGATTAAAAACATTTTTTTAAAGACACAATAATCCTTCAGCTAAAGGGTGCTTGGCATTCTGTAGCCCACAATGTAGTGTTTTCGTTTAGATAACACATAAATTAACCAGCTCTTTGGTTGAACTGTGAATCCCTTCCTATTGGCTGAATCATAGATGAGGTCTAGTGGGCTCCCTATTTAAATTCCAGCGTGTGTTCAATACGACTGTATAACGTTTAGCTAGTTTGAAAAATCAAGAGTGAGGTCCATTTGACATTTTATGCATATGTTTTCTTTGTCTTTCTTCATCTCATTCTTCCCTCTCAACTTTACCCCTCTCCCCAGTGCACTTGCCTCAGTATAAAGCATAATTCCTGTTGACTTGCTTTGCTTCTTAAGAGCTGCCTTCCCTTCCAGTCCTGGGCAGCTCCACCCCTTTTCACAGACCAAAGTAAATCTGCACAATAATGAACCATATAAGGGAGGAATGACATCATCAGTTAGTGGTCCCAAGCTGTTTTGCACAACATTCACCTTTCATTGTTCTGATGACAGGGCTGGAATGTGACGGTTAATTCCCTGTGGAGTAGGGGGCTGAGCAGGGCCTGCTGCTGTTGAACTAACTTCAGTACCCCCTTATAAAAAACAAAACAAAAACAAAAGCTACCATGCTTCCTAGTATTAAGGTAAGGAAGTCAAGATCTGTTTTGATTTAAGCAACGTTAGTTACTCTAGTCCATGCGCATTTCATTTGTTAATAGGCTTACTTGGCAGTAAGCTCATTTCTAAGTGTTACTGCAAAGAGCATCTTTGAAGCTGGGTTTGGACATTTGTAGAGCCTTCTCTAAGCTCACAAGGGCTGTGAGAGCTCAACAATCTTTCAGCTTTCGCTTATAGGTTTTACTGAGTGTGGATGGTGACAACCCTTGAAAGGGATCAGCTTATTGTGACTTTCCTTGATACCTCAGAATCCTTGATTGGAACTGGCCAAGATGCATCTTGTGGTATGAGGCATGCTCCTGTTTTTCTATGGAGGTGAAAAGTAATCTAATTCTACAGAAACTTGGGGAGTTTGTGTAAATAAGAAGGGAAACAGTTATTTTCTTGCTACTATCAATCCTACTGTGTTTTGAAGGCTTTAGCAGAACAGCCTTTCCTTTGACTGTAAATATATCTTCTACTTTATGATTACTTGATGATCAACATCTAATTTGAAGTAAAAATACTATTTTTAAGGTTTTCTTTGTTCTTTTTACATGGATTTTCTGCGGATCTCTCTTTGCATATGTGGAGAAGGCTTGTAAAAGTTGGCAATGAATTAGAATGCATAGAGATCCAAAGAAAGTCCTGTTTGTTCTGAAACAGCCAGTGTGTCAGTGATAACAAGAATAATAAAGCAAATAGCATGTTTGATTTCAGAGTGAGCAGGGGACCAAAGTTTGGGCTAGGTTAAACTGTTATATAAAAATTTCAACTTTAGTAATTTTTCAAAATGCCATAAAAACATTGTCTGAATTCAGCAGAGTGTGTATCGAAATAAACAGCTTGCATTTAGTGCTCAGTAGGGCTGGAGGGTAATGTGAGGCTTTCACAAAAGAACTTCTCTTGGCCAAAGCCAAATTTTTCTAGCGTGATTTTAGATTCACATGACCCTTTTTATAGAAATTTGAACAAAAGGGCAGATGGTGTGGTTCTCATTTGTGTAGATTTAATTTTGTGTAACAGTGATTGTTAATAATGTTTTGTCTCTGTGTTTAAAGTGATGAAAATCTTGAGTTTAACTGTGATGAAAATCTTGGGTTGGCTACATTGATCTGACTGGATTCTTAATTCCTTGTGACTGGATGAACTTCTGTTTGCTTGTAATACTAAATATCCTTGCCACAACAGAAGGGTGCTCACATTCTTTTTTCCCCTCTAGATTAACAATAGTCAAGATAAATACAAAATTAAGCCTTAGGTTTTGGAGTTTTGTTTATTGTTTTGACTTTTTAGTTTACGCATGGGCTTTAAAGTTGTTCCAAAACTGGATACAATAATTATTAGGTAAATGTTAACAAAATTTTAAAAGTTCATAGTGAAATTTCATGTACATTTATATTTAAAAGCTTTTTAAAGACCTTTAGATACAATGGTAATACATTTTATTGCCATTTTAAAGAGGGAGAAGATTATTTTTGAGTAAATAAAAGCATGGGAATGCACTAATATCAGTGATTTATGAACTGAAGCTAATTTGCTACTTATTTCATGTCTATATTATTTTAAACAAATGTTATTTAGGAAAACAGATTTGCCAGAGACAAATTAGCTTTAGTGTCTTAACAAGAGTTTACAAAAGGATATGTTTTTATATTGTGAGCTCCCATAATGTAGAAGCTTAAAACATGATTTTGCCCAGCTCTCTGTAACTGCACGTTTACAGAGTAAAACGAGGTGTATTTCTACCTTTGTGGATTGTTTTCAACTTGCTTGAATAGTCTCAGGAAATCTGATTCATGCTCCCAGCTCCTCCCCTCATGTTCTGTGTGACCATTGGAATCCACAGAAGAGAGGTCTTTCCATGGAAGTATGTGGAAGAACACTCTCACACTGTGGTCTCAGGGACCTAAATATCCACCTGCTTCTGGCTTCCCTAGTGCAATCCCTCCATTTAGCTTATTTCCTGAGAGACAGAGAGAGAGAGAGACAGAGAGAGAGAGACCGAGAGAGAGAGATAGAGAGGCGCTCCAGTGTTAACTAGATAATTAGGTGTAATGAACCTTGAGTGACACATTCTTTGGGAATGGGAGAGGAAGAAAATGCCCAAGGCACACACACATTTAGGTGACAAATTTCTCTGGTTCCTGGCTTTTTCTGTTCTTCGTGAAAATTGTTCAGTAGATTTATTCACCTGGCTGATTCTTTATAAACAACATAAAAAAAGAAAGAATATTTTCTTTCTACTGGTTTAAAAATATTTCAACTAATCAGCCTGGGAGTGTTTGGAAAGCATTTTGGACAACTTAGAAAATAGGAAAACACAATAAAAGGCATATTACTGTGTGTAGAAACTGCTTGTCCATGCCCACAAGATAAATAACATTTTCAAGTTTCAAGAATGAAATTATATTTTCCATTGCACTAGTAGATGACCTTCTGTCCCTATTTTCTTTCAAGAATTTATTCTCATTGTTGGGAAAAGCTATAAATTGGCAGTAAGTTCCAATTTAGCATTATTATTAATACTGGTATCTAACATTTATTGAGTACTTAGCTCTGTACTTATGATAATTATGTGATTCTGACAATGACATTGGGGATGCAGACTTCATTATTATCCCACTTTTGCAGAGGAGGAAACTGAGGAAGAAAGAAATTCAAAAACTTGTCCAAGTGGTAGTGGCAGAACTGCATTCAGGCCAGACAGCCTGGCTTCAGAACCCCTATTCTGAACGACTACACTGAGCACTGGGGGACAGCTTTGAAATGACATGTGGAAAAAAATGTACATATATTTTCTGCTGATGAAAATTATTAGTATGATTGAGTTACCAGAGATTAGTTTTCTTACATAATTTATTAGGTATGATTTCATATTTGGTCCTCTATCAGGAGTCATCCATATGTTTTTCCTCCTGAATATTCCCATTCAACTTACAGTATTTGTAATTTTTCTCCTGTGCTCATATCAACCAGAAATTTTCTAGCTATAAAGAACCTACAGTGCCACATGCAAAAGCTAGGGAGCTAGGCTTCAGGAATCCTGGGATCCAGGGCGAGGCCCTTCCTAGCCTTAAAGCGGGGACAGGTGAGAGCCCTTTGTGTCTGGGCAGAGGGAGAGGAGGAACGTTACTCTGCCCCCCTTTCTTCTCTCTTCAGCTTCACACGTGTTCTTGACCCTGCTCCCCCCCATAGCAGTTCTTCTTTTTTGTCAAGTCTTCATTGACCCACTCTCAACAGCTGCTATCCGTGTTTTCTCTCTTCTTGAATTTGACCTGTGATCCCTAGCGCCAAACCTGTCTTAGGAGAAATCATGATGCATACAAAGTTGTGTGTTGGGTGTAGAGAAGGAAACTGATCCTGAGCCTTGAAATTTATAGTTTGTATGATCTATCAGGGTTACAGCAAAAACTCAGATGACTCAAATGGGGTAATTTGATATCGTTGTACATGTGTGGTTGCAGTGTCAGGAAACAGTTCCATGGAGCCCTAGTAATTGGTGTTGAGGTGGTGGGGGGTGGAGTGTGGGCATGTGTACTTCTCACTAACCATTAACTTGGAGAAAGGGAGTAATTGCTGGAACTCCCAAGGATAACTGTAGCCCTCTATCAGAGAGGGCTGCCAAATGGAGAGTATGGCCCTTAGTGGAGGAATGAAACCAAATATCTAAGATTCGGGACGGAATTAATACCCTATTCTCCAATCCCGTATCGGTCCCTGCTGTTGACGAAACCCAACTGGAAGCTAGAAGGAGCTTGTTTATGCAAAATGCCTAAAGGTCAGCCTCCTGCAGTGCGGAACCGAGCCTGGTAGAGAGGTGAGCTGGAGAGAAAAATGGAAATTAAGTAACATGAAGGGTAACGATTAGAAGTATGGAATTTTGTGTTATTAAATAATACAATATACAAATTAATAGATTGGTAATTTAGTAGCTTCAATAACATTTTTTTTCCACAGCCGTGTAACACTGATCTCATCAAGTGAGTTGACGATGTCCTCATTGAAAGACACTTTCTACCAAAATTTTCATAGTTCTGATTTGTTTTCCTCACAAGTTTATAATAGAAAACTATACTTATTTTTAAAAAATGAATAACATTGAGATCTAAAAGAGGACAGTTCAAAAAGACAGAATGCTAGAGAAGACCTAGAAATTCATCTTGCCCATGCTGACTCAGATGAGTTGAGTTTTTCAAAAAGATAGTTTTGCTCTCTAATCAAGTCAGTAGCATCTTGAGGAAAAATTGGGCAATTGGTACTCATTAAAACCATCTCCCTAAAATTCCATGTGGTTCCACTTAGATCACTTGGCTGTATCATGATGCCAATGGGGCATCTCCTTTGGTATGGTTGAGGCACTATCATTCACATAATCACCTTGTCAAAATGCAGGGAAAAATCCTTTATAATTCTTTCTACCTTAATTGTTACATTCAGTCAGTCACCATAATCAGACAATTTTACATCTTAATTATTTCTGATCTCCTTGTCTTAGGTGACAACTGTGATCTTTTTCAGTTTTTCAAATTTTTTATTTTTTTATTCTTGGAGAGTCTCGATTCTTTCAACACTTGTTTCCCTGCCTTTAGTCTTCCCCTTCTGTAGTCCAGACAATCACATTGTCATTTGAAATTTAATATCCAAATCTGATATTATCACTGTTCTTAAAGTCTTTCAAGAACTATGTATCCCTCACAGTGCAGCTGGGCTCCTTAGGATGACATCAAACTTCTTGATGATCTGACCCCTACCTTCCACTGGAGTCTTACTGCTTGACATTTTCCTCCTACTGTGTGCTCTGACACTATGCTGTTCTGAATGAGGTTCTGTTTTTTTGTGTTTGCATGCTTTTTTTCCTTTATGTGGTGTGGCGTTCCCCCCAATCTTTATTTGTATAACCTCTGTTTATTCATTCATGAACAAATATTGATTGAGCACCTACTATGTGTTAGGTATTTTGTTACGGGGCTGGTGTTCAGCTGTGGGCCCTGCTGTTAATGGAGCTTTTGAACTGTGGAGAGGGGGAGACAGATCATATCTAAGTTTAAACAAATAAATGAACCTGATGGCTTTATATAATGAAAGTGCAGTGAAAGAAGAAAATTGATATGATGGAGAGTGGCTGGGGAAACTATGTTCAATAAGCTGGTCAGAGAACGCCTTTCTAGGAGGAGACGTGAACTGAAACCCGAAGGAAGAGAAAGAGCCTGTAAGACTATGTATGGTAGTGCAGGTTGTAGCTTGCAGGAGCACTTGTCCAATGCAAGGAGAGGGGGTGACATCCATTTCTCCTTCAGTGTACCAAGCCAGGCATTCCAGCATGGGACTACTTCCCTAGAGAAGAGGTGGACCCTTATCTACTTCTCCCAAAGGGACCGTATGGGCTGTACTCTTGACAGTAGGGAAACAGTATAAGGAACAAAAATTACAAAAGCCTTGAGCAACTACTTCTTCCAATGACATCCCCATGCTTCGGTGTCCCTCTGTAGACTGTATTTAAAGCTTGAATGCACGTTTTAGATAATGTTGCAGTTTATTCGTTTAATTCCAAGTACCCAATACACTATTCAACAATGGTGGGGGACATTCGGCCCATTTTTGTTGAATTATTGAATGAATTAATGTATCATGGTTATATTTCTGTATGTGTCAGGGGCTGCATACTAGAGTGTGTGATCACCAAACTCCTCAAACAGTGATTCTCAAACACAGGTCTCCTGACGGGCAGCAACCTTTCAGAAAAAAACAAACAAACAATAGTTTTTATGGTTTTATGAGCAAATGACAATTCCCTAGACTTTAATTTCAACTATGGTTAGGAGCTATTAAGTAGTAATATACTGTTATTTCTTTTCAAATATAGCATTTGTAACTTTATATTAGCATGCTACTAGGTTTGCTTTAAGACTAAGTCAGTATTTTACGGTGGCATTTGGTTGCTGCCAGGGGTTGGCAAACACTTACTGAACATGTGCTCGCCTGGCAGTAGGAAATCCCATAATCTTCAAGAAGGAGAATTTGCTATCCATCATGAGGTTTTCATGGTTTTCAGTTGCTGCCATCTATGGCTTTTAAAGGTACCTTAGTATTGCATTGTTTAAACTTCATACTCAGTTTGTTGTGGGTTTCTGGGTTAAGCCACAGAGGTCCCATCATGAATATTGGTTTATAATTTTCAACAACTGGACTTCAAGGTACATCATAAATGTGCCAATTCTAGAGTAGAATTATACCTAATCCCCTCAAAATCTGATGAAGAGTAAAATTTCATTTGTGATAATTTGCCTGGGATATGTGTGTGTGTGCTTGCGCTATTTTTATTACTTGGGTTATAGTATCAAAGTAAATATAGTAGGATTACCAGAGTATTTTTAAATTTATAGGATATAGTTTTATATATAAAATTACGTATTTAACTTCAGGTTCTTCTCTTACAAAGTAAAAGCAGTTCCTAAAAGCTGCTGGCAGAAAGTTTCCTGATTTTATTTCATTTTTTTTATTACTTGTTCTTTTTTATTGTAAGAATGGGTGAGATAAGTCTCTGTCCCACTACGCTGAACGAGGGTCAAAATGCTTATCAGACACTCTGTAGTGCTGCTCACATTTTGTGTCCTATTGTAAAGGATCCGCCCTCTCTTTATGTATAAAAAATGATATTCGAGCATTCAGTACTCAGGGCTGGGACCAGGTGAGGCAAAGGAGGCTCTCACCTTGGGCACAACATTTAAGAGGATGCCAAAAAACTCATTAATCAAGATATATAATATGTTAATGTATTTAAAAATAAAAATTAATGCAAAAACCCCATAATGAACAAAATACCAAAATTTCAAATGAGGACGGGATCTGACTCTGCAGCCGCATGACCCAGCCTTACCCACCACACCCTAATCCCAGCCCTGTGCAGTGTATTGGGGACATTAGATTGATTCTGGTTAATTATTATAATAGTCTCCATTATGAGGAAATCACCTCAGATTCATGAAAAAGTAACACTTCTTCCTGAATCATTTGGTGAAACCATGTCCAGGCACGTTACCACGCTGCTTAGCTCTGCCCTGCGCTCTAGTTAGTAAAAAATGCATTGTGATTAAAGACTTCTAGCAGTGTGCGACCTTGACTCTTGTGAGATGTATTCATCTTTAATTGCTGTCATGCTCTTGCTAGTTTTTACCTGCCTTTTCTCTTGAAAGAGAGAGCCATACACACATGGAAAGTTTAAGAAGAATAAAAGTAGTGAAAGGGATGAGAAATAATGAGAAGGAAAATTAGCATGGCCTGCCTAAGAAACAAACCTAGGTGACTTTTAAGGTGACATCAGTTGTTTTAAAATGAGATCTGATGGATTAAGATGGTGACAGGTTGACAACATCTAAAGGAAGCAAAGAGAAACTTGCTATGCTAGAGCTAGTGCTGATAAATTTGGAGAAATGACTGAAGAAGAGGGAGTGTTGAGAAAGTTGGGGAAAGAATCTGTGAATCTTACATGGTTTACTTTTCAAGGAAGGCAAGTGAGAATGGATAGAGGGGTGGCTCTGAGTCTTTAGAGGTACTGATTGACAACTGTCCAGAGAAGGTGTTTACCTCAAGGTGGTAACCAGGGTAAGGTTAACGAAACCTCACTTTCCCTGTTCCCCAACAAAAAAAAATTGTCCTCATACTGTAAAAGGACAGGTAAATGAACAAATATCTCTGGAACAGAACAGTATGAGGATGCTTTTTCTCCCATGAGTTTGACAAAGCATCAAATGGATCCCAATGGAGAAGAAAAAGTCTCTGGCAAGCTTAATTTTATAAACATAGAAAAGAATGAAAGAATCACTCACCATCACAGAGAAATATGGGAGTCACATGGCACTGTAAGGAAAGTAAAAATATGACCAGACACCAAAGCTGCTGAGACTTGGGGTGGAGGGTCGGGGGAGAAAGCTAAAAATACAGAAGGGGGTTAAAAAACTTTATGATGGAAAATTTCAAACATTTATAAGAATAAAGAGAAGAGTATAATGAACCCTCATATAACGAACCCTCACTTAGCTTCAGTAATTAATTTGTGACTTGTTTGATTTCACCTGTCCCCACTCCCCTGGATTATTTTGGTATAAATTCTATAAATACCATTTTATTCATAAATATTTCAATATGTATTTCTAAAAGATAAGGATTTTTAAAAAGAATATTACCAAAATCTTTTATCACACTTAAAATTTAATAATAGTTTTTTACCAACATAATTTTTCCGACTGTCTCATTTAAAAGTATTTGAATAAGAACCCAAATAGATTATAGCTGGTTATATCGCCTAAATTTCTTTTAATCTGTAGTTTCCCCTCCACCGCTCTTTTTTTTTTTTTTGCAGTTTATTTTTGAAATAACTAACTTTTTAAAAAATCCTGTATAGTTTCTTATATTTTGTTTTTTTTTTCTACCATCACAATGTCATTTACTATATTTCTTGCTACTGTCTTCCTCATAAACTAGTAATCAGTTACAGGAGCTTGATCCAATTTGTGATTAATTTTTTTCAGGAAGAGTATTTCTTGGGTGGGTGTGCAATATGTGTAGAACGTTTTGGCTGTTTCTCTTTTGGGGGACATTGTCTATATCCATTATTTCATTGGGGACTATAAAATGGTAGTATTCAGTATTTACATTTTTATTTATTAATAATGACATTCTATGGTTATTTATAAACTGGGCTACCTTCATCAAGAAAAACACAAAGACCTTTAAAGTAAAGTGGAAGTATAACTCATTACATCTATATAACCGCCCATATAAATAAAAGGTTAAAATGTTATTCCTGACCTATCTTTACTGTGTTCTCTTCCCTGTTTCTCCTCTTTTACAGTTACAATCTCAGATTACTAATCTCAGATATTTGTCTCCATTTTTTCCTCTTGGTTTTTTATCAGCTAAAACTCTAATCTGTATTTTGTTCCCTAACTCCACTAAAACTGTTCATATGAAGTACTAATGATATCCATATTGACATGTCCAATAAAAAAAAAGTTTTTAAAATTTGAACTTAAGTGAAAACAATGGAAATTTTCCTTACTTGATCTCTCCAGAGTGTGTGGCATCACGGACATGGCAGAGAGAAGCCCTCCTGGCACCTGGGAATGCACCATCACCTGCCTCCCTGGCTGTCCCTGCTCACGTGCTCTCATTGAGTTCTTTGTGTCATCTCATATTTTTTTTTCTGTTCATACTCCTTTTTCTCTCTCATGTCTACACATCTCCTACTTAGCTCCTCCTTTCTTATGGCTTTAGATCGCACCAGTCCCTGGAGACTCTGCCTCGGTAGTTCCTGAACTCTAGGCCTACCAATAAGAATTTCACATGTAGGCTCTCAGGAACCCAAGCCATTGTACCTTTCTGAAACACCATGATCCTCCCGCTCCAAGTGTATTTCTCTTATATGACCCTATATAGGATAAATACTGACATCAAATTAATAACTCTGGCCAGAAGCTGATTTCAACCCCTCCACCTTCACTCAATCTATCACCAAACCCTGTGGCTTTTACCTCCCCCAAATCACC
This sequence comes from Mormoops blainvillei, assembly GCA_004026545.1. Taxonomy (NCBI): domain Eukaryota; kingdom Metazoa; phylum Chordata; class Mammalia; order Chiroptera; family Mormoopidae; genus Mormoops; species Mormoops blainvillei. The sequence goes on along the minus strand of PVJD01000904.1, from coordinate 163,449 downwards.
ATGTGTACCCCCTTCTCCCCTTTTTCAATAAGATTTTAGTTCAGACTCCATTCTGTTACTCAGCTCCTGCTGCCGTAGCTTCCTAACTGATATCTAGTTCTTGGATACCTTCTTCCATCCTCCACACATCTGTTAAATCTCCTTGTATTCTGAATACAAATTTCAGATTCATTCTGTTAGCCCGTGGGTACCTTTGTTAGGCTTGTCCTTCCTTTCTAGCCTTATTTACCACTACTGTCCTCACAGGTACCCTTCATTTCAGTGGAGCTACACACTGTGCCTTGAAAATGAAATATCTCATTTCCCAATTCTGTGCTTTTATGAGGGTCACATACAGTACCTGGTTTGTTTTTTTTTAAGCTATGACTTCTTTTTTTTTTTTTGAAAGATTTTATTTATTTATTTTTAGAGAGAGGGGAAGGGGGGTAGAAAGAGAGGAAGAGGAACATCAATGTGTGGTTGCCTCTCACGTGCCCCCTGCTGGGGACCTGGCCTGCAACCCAGGCATGTGCCCTGACTGGGAATAGAACCAGTGACCTTTTGCTTTGCAGTCCAGCACTCAATCCACTGAGCCACGCCAGCCAGGGCCACATAGAGTACCTGTTGATTATTCTTCTTTGTTATGTTTTACAACACTTTATTTGTGTATTTATTTATTCATTTATTTATATTTTATTGTTTATGCTATTACAGTTATCCCTACCTTTCCCCCTTTGTCTGCCTCTATCCAGCAGCATCCCATCCCCGCTACTCCTCCCCCAGTCCCCACAGTTTTCTGTGTCCTTGGCTTATGCATATTATGTTCTTTGGTTAATCCCTTCACCTTCTTTCATTCAGTCCACCTCTTCTACCTCCCCTTCAACAGCTGTCATTCGGTTCCATGTGTCTATGCCTCTGTTTTTACTTTGTTCATTACTTTGTTCATTAGATTACACATATAAGTGAGACCATATGACAACCTTTTGAAAACATAAGAACCATTCTTAAGCTGAGGGCTGTGCCAATACTGGTCTTGATCTAGAATTGGCCCACGGACAATAGTTTGCCAGCCCCTGGTCTGGAAGGCCCTTTCCTTGCCTTCTCCACTTGCTTAGCTCCTGCTTAGCTTTTAAGGCTCAGGCTAAGAGTTACCTCTTCCTGGAAGCCTAACTCCCTTCCCCTGGTACGGCTTAGTTGCCCTTCTTATCTGCTCCCTCTGCATACCTTTTTATCTCTAAAGCTGTCCTCCTCTTTAGAGAGCAAATGCTTAGGGGCAAGATCTGGGTCTTTTTTAAAGGGTTACTCTGGCTCCTGGGCAGAGAACAAACTGAGTGTGAGCAAGAGTGGAAGTTGAGGGTCAGACAGACTGCTATTAAAATGATCCAGATACAAGATGATAGTAGTTTGGCCCAAGGTGATAGCAGTAGAGGTGGTGAGAAGTAATTGGATTTGAGATATAGTTTGAAAGTAGAATTGACAAGATTTGCTGAAGAATCGGAAGTGGGATGTAAGAAAAAGAGAGGACTCAAATATGACTGTAGACTTTGTGCCCCAGTATCTGAAAGAATTTGGTTGTAGTTGACTGATTTGAGGAAGATGTGGTTGGAACAGGTTTGTAGGAGAAGATTGAGAGCTCAGAAGAGGTAAGGAATAACAGCCCAGTGGGTTCATCTTAACTGCATGACAATGTCCACACCACTGAATGGGTTGATGCCAGCAGGAGGGAGATCTTTAAAGTGTTTGAAGGGCTCTGTGTACTGACCTGCCTTTTTATTAGTGTTTGATGTCATTTTGCCATTGACACAAGGCTTGACAGAAGCTGATATACTAGGCAACAAGACAGAGTCCAAGGAGGATCCTGACAATGCCAGAAGGATAGACTGAATCAAGCAAGAGAAAGTTAACCTAAGTGAACGGAAAGTCTTATCAATTTTAACTGTTCAATCAATATCTATTTGAGGAATAGGATTGTTAAATGTGCATTGTTTGTGGTCAAACGGATGTGGTCCAAAATCCCAACTTTCCCTTTCTTTAGTCCTATTCTCTTGATTAAGTCAAATAACTTCCTTGTTTATAAAATGGCACTACAAAAATACCTTGCTCAAAAAGTTGCTATGAAAATGAAATAAATAATAAAGTACTTAACATATTTCCTTGGATGTACTAGGTAATTGGTAAATAAGATGTTAAATCAAAGACCTTTCTTTCTAGCCATTTTTTTTAAAAATTAGGGATTAGCAAATATTGGAGTTTGGGGAGGGTTTTTAAGAGCTTCTTGAAATAATATTTGGACTAGAGGTTTTATCGTACCTGAAACATTATTTCCTCAGAACAAATTGTCCTGTCAGCCTCTCCAATCCCACCTGAAAATGTTAGCCCTCTTCTCTTTATCTTTCTGACTTCTGCTTTCACTTCTATCTTCCATAAGATTAATAACCTACTTTATGTTTTTTTATCATATTTAAGTCACTCTCTTATAGTATTTGTTTATAATTTTTCTCTCTTTATCTGACATCTTGAAATACTTTTCAGGGCTTTTTACATTACTTTTCTTACTATATTTTTTATTTAGATACAATTTACATGTGATAATATTCACCAATTTTAAATATACAATTTGGTGACTCTTGACAAATATATGTACCATAAACAATCAAAACATTTGTGCCTACACTTTTAAAGTCTTCTGGTTGAAAACAATTGAATTTCTTAACATGTTTATAAATGGCAAACTTGCAAGTTAAAAAATATAGTTTTATTTAGGTTGAAAAGAGAAATAAGAAATACATTTAATAGTTATTAAGAAAGGCAAGAGAATTCTGTGCTTTTACGTGACGATTTGGCTTCCCCCAGATTCAGATGTCTCTTATTTTCCAATTCCGTGCTGCACTCCGACTGAAATGAAAAGCTAGTGGAAGACTTGGACAAAAGAGTGACATAATCTGATTTACCCTTTTTTAAAGGATTACTCTGGCTCCTGGTCAGAGAACAGACTGAGTGTGAGCAACAGTGGAAGCTGGGAAGAGGGTCAGGCAGGCTGCTATTAAAATAATCTAGATACGAGATGATGGGAAGGTAAAAACTATAGTTTTATTTAGATTGAAAAGAGAAATGAGAAATACATTCAATGGTTATTAAGAAAGTCAAGAGAATTCTGAAAAATCTATTAGGTCATTTACTATTAGATCTTCCTTTTGTCCTCTAAATAAGATAAAATGCTTGCAGAAAATGAAGAACTTGCCAAGAATAAATTTGATTTCAGGATACTTAAGTCTCTGCCTGTTACCGCTGATGAGAATCAGGCTACTAATTCTCTTCTTAGTCCTGGTCCTCTGGTTTGTTCCCTTTTAATGCTAATATGTTTGGAGTCAGCCTGCGGCTGAAGAATGGCAACGTGGGCAGAGAGAAGAATGGAGAGGAGGTAGTAAGACACAAACACCACCAAAACCTTCTTGTTCTGTTCCTTAAATAGCTTAGTTACATGAAGTTGGTGCCCAGCAATGCAAATTAATTGTTTAAAGTGCAATATAAAATTGTAACTGTTTGGATGGGAACCTATAAAAAGATCTAAATTAATCAGGTTGGTCAGGGAAGGCTTCATGAGGGAAGGGACATTTAAATGAGACCTGAAGGATAAAAATCAGCCCAGGATGTTCTAGTGTGTGCGTCCAAGTGAAAGGAGGAGCAGAGAGGAAATACTAACCAGAAGACATGGCATAAGCAAGGAATGTTAGTAGCTTAGATAATGGGATAAATTGATTTGAAATGAACCTGCCAAGGTAATCAGGAATCAAATTGTGCTGGGCCTTATTATAAATTTCATGCGTTTTCCTGGCTGGTGTGGCTCAGTGGATTGAGTGCTGGTCTGAGAACCAGGGGGTCACTGGTTCGATTCCCATTCTGGGCATATGCCTGGGTTGCAGGCTGGGTCCCCGGCGGGGACCGTGCGAGTGGTGGCCACACACTGATGTTTCTCTCCCTCTTTCTCTCCTTCCCTTTTCCTCACTCTAAAAATAAATTAATTAAATTAAAAATAAATAAATTTCATGCCTCTATTCTTAGAGGAGTAGGAAGCCATGCAAAGCCCAGGAGTGACCCATTTCTGTTTGAGTGAGATATGATAATAAAGCTAAAAGTACACTTATTCTGGGCTGGTGTTGTTGTAAGTGCTTTTTGGATGTTAACTGATATGCACTTCATACAAACCCTGTGAATCAGACAGTTTTTGGGTGTCCAATTTATCACTGAGAAAACTGAGGTATACAGAAAGATTATATAACTTGTCCAAGATCATACAGCCAACGAGTGGCAGTGCCGAGATTGTGAGGATAGTGTTCAGGAAGCTGTTGCAGAATTGTCAGCAAAAGATGCTCAGGGTTTGGCTTGGAGTAATGCATTTGGGAGACATTAGGAGAATATAGATATATCTGAACTGTAAAATTCATAGGATTTATCTTCAAAGCACTACATTTCTAATTGCTTGGTATACTTTTCAGTTTTTCTTATTTTATCATGGTACGAATAATTAACATGATCTACCCTCTTAACAAAACTTTCAGTGTACAGTACAGTATTGTTAACTATTGCCTAGTATACTTTTCAACTTGGCTGTTTTGCTTTTGCCTCAATTTTCTACTAATAATACTCTTTCTCATCTTTTTTTCATATTCCTGTTTGAGATTTTATTACTTGCAGTAATTCAGACCCAAAGCATTGAAGTAATTTGTCTCTCGCCTTTGGCTTCCTCCTAGTGAGTCAGCAGTCACAAAGCCCAAGACAAGTTACCTTCTGCAAAGTTTTCACAGTTCCTTTCATCCTTCCCATCCTTAATGCCCTGCCTGTAGAAATTTGAGTGCAGATCTATTTACGTAGAGCACTATTGGCAGGCTGTCAGCCATCCAAATTTACTGTGGTCCTGGATCTAACCCTCACCTATACCAACAAGGAAAACAGATTTGGGGAGAATGCAGAGAATGGGCTGTGTATTGTTGTTAGGTCCTATAGTTAGGAGAGGTGAACGGTTTACAATGTGATGGAAGAAGAAAGGATAGACAGCTTAATGGGGTTAGAAAAAGAGACATAGTCACAGCTAGGACCTGAAAAATGCGGTTTTCTGGAAGCCAAATTCCTCTCACGGTTATGTTCTAGCTCAAAGGATCTCCTACCGATCAGAAAGCTTTCTACTTTTCTTTGGCGGAAACATCAGGGCCTCGGGTTTTACTCTCAAAGACAGGATAATGATATAAAAATTCTTATGGATTAAAATTTGAAAACATCCCCTGAGTGTCTCTTACTCTATAGTTCTGTGATATTATTCCAGTTGTTTTGACTCCAAGTAAAAAGAGATGATCAACAAAATGCCCTTTTCTACATGTAACAACCACATTTAGTGAAGCCATGACAGTATTGCTCATGAAGTCCATATGATTTAAAAGCAGTCTTTTTCTCCTACTTTAGGAATAAAATCATAATGTGTTTTATAAGTAATGTATTTAGTTAATAGAGACTTATACACAAGGATATGTTTTATAAAAAATAAATTCCATGAAAAAAATCTTCCTGACATCATCAGAACCATTTCTATATCTGACACTGGATTTAATTATAAAGAACCTCTATGTGTGTATGCTCAATCATTTCTTACACAATGCAGTGTGAGACTATTAACTTCTATTTACTTGGCTAACAGCGTAGTCATTAATATGAAATAAATCACTCAAAATAAATAAGGTGTGAAATATATTAAAAGGAAAATGTACTTAAACAAATACATGTTAGTGCTTGTTTATAACTTGCCTCTCTTGTAAACATAAATTATTAAAATGCATTCTTATATTCATGGTAAATATAATTTTTATTTTAACTTTTTTGTGGGTAGTTAAAAATAACTTAAAAATTGGTGCAAATTAACTAACTAACACAAGGATAGTAAAGGGGCACTCGGGCACATTTATATTTCCAGTTTTTAAAGCCAAACATAAATACAATAGAGAATATGCATTTCATACATGTGAAACATAATCATTCCTGTGGCTGCCACATTTTTGTATTAATAGCAATTCAGATTTCCTACCTAACCTAGTTCTCTATTTTAAATAATTGTTTAAGTCAGAAAATTGAGGCAAAATCCTGTGCCAGTTCTGGTGTTAACTCAGATCAGTTTATGTAGATCATCATTCTGTCCAAAAGCTCGTCTTGCTTAGTCCTTATCAGGTGATAGTAACATATGAAATAAGAGAACCTGAAGGTTAATCTTTTCTGGGTCTGCTCTTTCATTTAAAGTAAATTTCCTTTTGAAGTCATGTGATGCAGAGGTGAGGAGCCAGAATTCTGGAACCCTACTGCCCGAGTTTGAATCTCAGCTCTGCCACTTGCTGACTGCGTGACCTGTGGCAGGTGCCATGTCTTGTTTTCTTTCTGGGCTGATACTAGCAGTACATGTCCCATAGGATTGCCATGAGGATAAAATAATTTCCAGTGCCTAGAATACAGAAAGCATTCTGTAAGTAGTCATTATTATTGCGTAACCTATGTTTTATTCAATGGTCGTGTTATTGAAGTGTAATATATATACAGAAAGGAACTCATAAGTGCTCAGCTTACAGAAGTTTTATAAGTAGAACAATCTTGCGTAGCCAACACATCAATCATGAAAAGAAACTGGTACCTCTTCATGCCCACTTCCAGTTACCACACCTCTCTAATGGTAACTAATATACTGACTTCTGATTAGTTTTGTTAATGGCTATTTGTTAAACCTTCATATTGCAGCAATTGATGAGACTTACTGTAATAGCATTTTATTTTTTATTTAATATCTAAGATAAACCTGTTTGTTGATTAATCTTTTAATATTTATAATAATAACTAGGATACATATAAATAGAATACGTAAAGTATAATATATAGTAATAAAATATAACATTTTAATGCATTTTGTCTTATAGGTTAAAAAAGCTCCTTGAACAAGAAAAGGCTTACCAAGCCCGCAAAGAAAAGGAAAATGCTAAGAGGCTCAATAAACTAAGAGACGAGCTTGTGAAACTAAAGTCCTTTGCACTCATGCTGGTGGACGAAAGACAAATGCATATTGAGCAACTTGGCCTGCAAAGTCAGAAAGTACAGGATCTTACTCAGAAACTGAGGGAAGAAGAAGAAAAGCTCAAAGCCATTACTTCCAAATCCAAAGAGGACAGGCAGAAATTGCTCAAGTTAGAAGTGGATTTCGAAACCAAGGCTTCGAGGTTTTCCCAAGAGCATGAAGAGATGAATGCTAAGTTGGCTAATCAAGAGTCTCACAACAGGCAACTTAGACTCAAGCTGGTTGGCTTAACTCAAAGAATCGAGGAGCTAGAAGAGACCAACAAAAATCTGCAAAAGGCAGAGGAAGAACTTCAGGAATTAAGAGATAAAATTGCCAAAGGGGAATGTGGTAACTCCAGCCTCATGGCAGAAGTAGAAAATCTCCGGAAGCGAGTGCTTGAAATGGAGGGTAAGGATGAGGAGATCACTAAAACTGAGTCCCAGTGCAGGGAACTGAGGAAGAAGTTGCAAGAAGAAGAACATCACAGTAGGGAGCTCAAACTTGAAGTTGAGAAGTTACAGAAGAGAATGTCTGAACTGGAGAAATTGGAAGAAGCATTTAGCAAGAGTAAATCCGAATGCACCCAACTACACTTAAATCTGGAGAAAGAAAAGAACTTAACCAAAGGCCTGCTAAATGAACTGGAGGTGGTCAAGCGTCGAGTTAAAGAACTGGAATGTTCTGAAAGTAGATTGGAAAAGGCCGAATTAAGCCTAAAAGATGATCTTACAAAGTTGAAGTCATTTACTGTGATGCTGGTTGATGAAAGGAAAAATATGATGGAAAAAATAAAGCAAGAAGAGAGAAAAGTGGATGGACTCAATAAAAATTTTAAGGTGGAACAAGGAAAGGTTATGGACGTAACTGAAAAACTCATAGAAGAAAGTAAGAAGCTTTTAAAACTGAAATCTGAAATGGAGGAAAAAGTATACAATTTGACGAAAGAGAGAGACGAGTTAATAGGCAAACTGAAAAGTGAAGAAGAAAAATCATCTGAATTGAGCTGCAGTGTTGACTTGTTAAAGAAGAGACTTGATGGGATAGAGGAAGTGGAAAGAGAAATAACAAGGGGAAGGTCTCGAAAAGGACCTGAACTCACCTGCCCAGAAGATAACAAGATTAAGGAACTAACACTTGAAATTGAGAGACTGAAGAAACGTCTACAACAACTGGAGGTGGTCGAAGGGGATTTGATGAAGACAGAGGATGAATATGATCAGCTGGAGCAGAAATTTAGAACTGAGCAGGATAAGGCTAATTTCCTCTCTCAGCAGCTGGAGGAGATAAAGCACCAAATTGCCAAAAATAAAGCAATAGAGAAAGGGGAGGCTGTGAGCCAGGAAGCTGAGCTGAGACACAGATTTCGGTTGGAAGAGGCTAAAAGTCGAGACTTAAAAGCCGAAGTACAAGCTCTTAAAGAGAAGATTCATGAATTAATGAACAAAGAAGATCAGCTTTCTCAGCTCCAAGTGGATTATTCTGTCCTTCAACAAAGATTTATGGAAGAAGAAAATAAGAACAAAAACATGGGACAGGAGGTTCTCAATCTGACCAAAGAGTTAGAGCTTTCTAAGCGTTATAGCCGCGCTCTGAGACCCAGTATGAATGGAAGAAGAATGGTAGATATCCCTGTGACCTCAACTGGAGTCCAGACTGATGCTGTCAGCAGTGACGCGACAGAAGAGGAAACACCTGCAGTGTTTATACGGAAATCCTTCCAAGAAGAAAATCATATCATGAGTAACCTTCGACAGGTGGGATTGAAAAAACCTATGGAACGATCCTCTGTCCTAGACAGGTATCCTCCAGCAGCCAATGAGCTCACTATGAGAAAGTCTTGGATTCCATGGATGAGAAAAAGGGAAAATGGGCCCTCGATCATTCAAGAGAAAGGGCCCCGAGCAAGTTCCAGTCCAGGGCACCCAGGAGAGCTGGTTCTTTCACCAAAGCAGGGCCAGCCCCTGCATATTCGAGTGACACCAGACCACGAGAACAGTACTGCAACTTTGGAGATAACAAGCCCGACATCTGAAGAATTTTTCTCTAGTACCACTGTCATTCCTACATTAGGGAATCAGAAACCAAGGATAACCATTATTCCATCACCAAATGTTATGTCTCAAAAACCAAAAAGTGGAGAAAGCACTCTCGGCACAGAACGAGCCATGTCCCCAGTCACAATCACCACATATTCCAGAGAGAAAACCCCGGACAGCGGAAGAGGTGCGTTTGTGGACAGGCCCACATCCCCCATTCAGATAATGACAGTGTCTACATCGGCTGCCCCAGCTGAGATTGCAGTCTCTCCGGACTCCCAGGAAATGCCCATGGGAAGGACTGTCCTCAAAGTCACCCCAGAAAAACAGACTGTTCCAACTCCTGTGCGGAAATACAACTCCAATGCCAATATCATAACCACAGAAGACAATAAAATTCACATTCATTTAGGTTCTCAGTTTAAACGATCCCCTGGGACTTCAGCAGAGGGAGCAAGTCCAGTTATTACTGTCCGACCTGTCAATGTGACAGCTGAAAAGGAGGTTTCCACTGGCACTGTCCTTCGCTCTCCCAGGAACCATCTCTCCTCACGACCTGGTGCAAACAAAGTGACAAGCACTATCACCATCACACCAGTCACAACCTCATCTACTCGAGGAACCCAGTCAGTGGTGAGTAGAAGAGGTTCAAAGTGCAGACCGAGGGAGGGAGGAAGAAGTGAAGAGTGAGAATAACCCAATGCCCAAAATAAAACGAAAGCAATTGCCTCTCGCTCCACCTGAACCCACGAGCAGATATTTTCTAGAGGATTACCTCCACCAAGGAATGAAAATAAAAAGCGGCCTAATATTTTAATAAATTGAGCTAATTTTAACAGAAAAATTTTTTTCTTATAAATTATGGAGACCCCCCCAAATACTTGCAAAGATGGCCTCTTTGTATATGTTAGCATATAGTGGTAATGCATAAAATTTCTTTAAAATACTTTTTAAAATGGAGACTAAAGGGAAATGGTCAATATGCAAGAAAAATTAAAACTGTTCCTGGGTTATATTTCTGTAACCTAGAATACTCAGTGTGTGATTATGTATGACCATAGTTATACTTATTCCAAAAAATGAGGTTAAGAGATTTTAATATTAAAATATTAAAAACTTTTTCCAAAGTAAAAAAGAAGTGAGTTTATATATCTAAATACTATATTTTATTAATAGAATCTTGCAGAGGGCAGATTCTTGATATATATTTCTTAATAACCAGATGGAAGATTAAATGAATGATAATAAAAAAACATGTCCAAAGTACAAAAGCCAGAACTTTAAAATAAATTCTATCTTTCAAACTGCTTCCAGCGATTGTCTTCTTTCACTGGGGACAAACTGGTAAATAGTAGAAGATCATGTGCTATTTAGATACTAATTTAAATAAACAGACCAGAAAGTATGATTCCTAGACTCTGAACAAATTCTGCAGCATATATTGGAAACTCTTAAGAAAGCCTATTTATTTAAGTATAGAAACTGTGGCTTATTTTCCCATTATCTTCAATGTAATTTACTTTTAATTCTTTATGTACAAACGTAGACTCGAGACAGTCTTCAAAATGTGAATTAGTAATGGCTTTGCCAGTAAAGCTTTTCATTATTGTCTCTATAGGAGCCAAATAGCATTCAGAATCGCTCACAACTTCTCAAATGGTTCAATATTGCTTTTTAGGCAATACAGAACATAGCTTGAATTTTTATAAAAAAACAGTGGGGCTGTCAGTTGTTGTAATTGAGAGCAGATCTCTCTGCTGGAACATTTTATTCCCATTTTAAGGGTCAGTTCAAGATAGCCTTACCTTCTGTAGCAACCTTTGTGACTACTGATTAAACCCCATGCACAAATAGGATTTCAAAACAGCTAACATTTCTCAGGTCTGAGTAATGGCCCACCTACTTCAGGTAGATCCAATCCCATTAAAGTAAGGACAACAAAAAGTTTGGGATACTCTTCTTAAAAATCAAATAATGAGGCTAGTTTATTTGTACATTTATTCCTTGAAGTCTTGGATTTATTGAGTATTAGTTACACTTTAATCACTGGATTAGGTGCTGACTACAAAGGGGACCTTTAGAAGTTCTCAGTTTAGTGTCCTGAATGGAACCCACCGAGTGGTTTTATGATAGAAGTTCGAACAAAGGAACCACTGGAGAAGGCTTCACAGAGAAGGAGGTTTTCACAGATGAGGAGAGATTTTCAAGAAGGAAAAGGGAAGGAGTATGTGGGGAGGACAGCGTGTACAAAAGTATGGCAATGTGAAGGAGCCTGGCGCGACTGGGGAAGGGCCAGCAGTCCCACGATGCTGCAGCAGGTGGGCGAGGAGACGACGCAAGAGCAGAAAATGGAGAGGCAAACTGGGGGCAGATATGAAGAAGGGCGCGTGTCTTATAAAACGGGCATTTACTCTCATGGAGTAGATAAGGGGCACTGAAAGGGTAAGGATGATTTTAAAAACATTATATTATTTATGTTTTAGAAGGAAATGTCTATAAAACAGCTTAAAGGATAAATTGGAGGGGACAGAGGCTTAGGACAGAGATACCGTTGCAATTCTCCAGGCTGGAGGTGGCGTAGGCTTGAAGTACAGTAGCAAAAATTAGATATATTGAAGACAGAATCAAAGATTTCATGGCAAATTGAGTATGGAGGGTGGCTCTGAGGTTTCTGGCTTGGATGTATGGGTAGATAGAATGAGAAACATAAGGGAGCTACTTTTTTGGGGAGTAGATAAGTAATGTTTGGGGCATGTTATATTTGAGATGCCCGAGGAACACGGGAAATGTTTAGCAAGTAGTTGGAACCATGGATCTGTATTTTAAGGATAACATGGAAGGCTTGAGGTCTGGAACTTGTCCATACATCAGGGGATAGCTGAGGTGATTCTCATCATGAAAGCAAAAATATTAAAGGAGGGCTGAGAATGGAATATGGTGATGCCCACATTTAGCAGGCAGGCAAGCTAGAACAAGGAGCCAAGCCAGCAAGAGATTAAAAGGCAGTCGCAGAGGCAGGATGTGATGGGTGAGACTCAAGTACGAAATTACAGTAAGAGCTTTAGGGGCACTTCAAAAAGGAGGGCGTGGTTGTCGGTGACAATAATAAATGAGGAAAGTCTGAGTCCTTAGGAAAGCTGGTTATCTAAAGAAAGTGGAGATAATTTGTTGAGGGGGAAGGGGGTTGTAGGAATAAAACTGCCTGAGTTAATACCAAGTATTTTTTCTGTGAAATAGGAGGCAAGATCATCTTCAGTAAGGGTAGAGGAGGTAGGGTAGGAGCTTGACAAGAGAAGGAAGCTTCGCACAGATGTTTTAGGAGAGGAGAAAGGGATGCAATCAGAATGGATTAGATAAGGACTCCAGGGTTCTAATGATAATTTTACGTAGGGAGAGGTCGTCTGTGACAAGAGTCCTGCTAACGTTCAGACTGATGGCACATCCAGGGGAAAACTCACCACCATCTCCCTTGTGTTTCTGTATTTTCTCTCTTACAGTCAGGACAAGATGGGTCATCCCAGCGGCCTACACCCACCCGCATTCCTATGTCAAAAGGTATGAAAGCAGGAAAGCCAGTAGTGGCAGCTCCAGGAGCAGGAAATCTGACCAAATTCGAGCCTCGAGCTGAGACTCAGTCTATGAAAATAGAGCTGAAGAAATCTGCAGCCGGAAGCGCTACCTCTCTTGGAGGGGGGAAGGGCTGAGGGCAGTGGCTGAGGGGGTATGTTGCGCCGACGCTACTGCTGCAGTGAAAACAAACCTTCGTCTGTTTGTGCCAACTCTTTACATGTACTAATTTAAGTTTTAAATATCTTGTTTATAAAATAATCTACTAATAGCCATGTGTCTTTCCTATTTTGTGAATTTGTTTGATGCTGGGGAACGGAACTAACCAGCAAAACTACTGTTTGCCGTGAGTGTGGTGGAGGAAGCTGCACCCGAGACAGGGCCCGACTTCTAGTCCCGGTTTTGCTTCTAGGAAGTGGACCCATCAGTTAACCCATCTGAACCTCAGTTTCTTTGTCACTGAGACATGGGAGCTGGATAGCAGCCTCTCCGAAGCTGGCTCCCATATTTCCTGATTGTAAATCAAATGTAATAAGCCTTGTTTCACAATAATTAATTTTTCAAAAATTCTATTATGAAGTAGGAAATACTTTAACAATTGTCATTTACCTCCATCAAACCCCAAATTTGCTTCATGTGCTGGAAGAAACATCTAGTTATCACAGGGCCTGGACCTCTAAAGTTTTGCAAAAACAAAAGCCTCTGAAATGATTTCAGGAAATAATTTGAATGTGAAATAAAATGGAAATGAAATACAGAATCCTAAAGCAGAGTTTTACTTATTTGTGTGTGTCTGTGTGTATTGTAGAGGTTTTGGCCATCTCCAAAACATTCCCAGAATTTCATAGACAATAATTTTAGAACCATTAATGTCAGACTCATGCTCTATTCAGTGTGCAATTGATTTAGATCATGAAGCAGTTTGAATAGAGCTGCCAAATGGCTCCGTATAGCCCGACAGAGGTTATAATGGATAGGAAATAGCAGAAAGTAAATTCTGATACATTAATGCCAAGAAAAAAAAAATGACATCATGCATAACTTAATTGAATTGAAATATTTTCCTTAGTTAACCGTGAACTTCACTTGCAAATATAAAACCAGCTCATGACTGTGTTTGTGTGCTGTAGAGAAGTGTATTATTATTCCTGTCAGTTTTACTTGTGTTTGTATCATTTTCATTAATTTTGAGCATGTTTTAATCAGCATGAAACAGTGTGTGAGTGCAAAATGCCAGGTGTCTTTGTGAGGAGACTAACCATGTTAAAGTGAACACTGCTTCATAGTCAAATAACCAGAAATGAGCTCAAGGCTAATAACCTGTAGCATAGCATATGACGTCTAAGGTACGAGCACCTCTGTCAAGATTTTTGAGTCAATGAGGTGAACTTTACAAAAATACAATAACTGCAAAGTTACAGGTTATTTTTCCACTTTTGAATTGGGAGCAATCCAAAATTATCTGGATATTCCCTGCTCTTGATATTTGGAAAAAGGAAAATTAAAATATATATTTAATTTTCTTTTTAAATATAATATATAGATAATTAGTTTTTATCCCATGATTAATCATGCTTCGTGGTAAATAGATTCTTTTAAGTTCTTTCCATACGGATTTCCTGTGCCCTGCAGAACTTAGACTGAATTATACATGATGGTGGTAGATGCCTCACAGTATTGGCATTCCCTTTAATCAGATCTCTGTTGCCTATTGCTCATCAGTTCTCAGCATGTGTGTTTAAACCATTAAACCAATATTGAGTAACCATGATAGACATGCCATAATAATGGGATTTCAAGGTAGAAGGGGAGGCTAAGAATGAAGATTTTATAAAACATGACTGTAAGCAAGTTTAAACAAGAAATCTTTCCATTTCGAATACTGACTTTTTTTTTTGTAAAGGGAATTTACCCCCCTTTGGAAATTGGGCACAGTCCTTTTCAAAAACAAGAGCATTCTCTGGCATTTATGGTATTTAGTGTTACTGTACCATAACATACCATACTTAAGCAAATGAAGGTGTCAGAAGTATGAAACACTGCATTTCTTTATTTTACCTGCCATTTTCAGTGACTTTCATCGTAATCTTATTGTCACTGTTGTTATTTTTGCTTTTACCTGCTCACGCCATGCGTATGTCATTTCTGCCTGGGAGCCCATGCCATCCGCAGGGAGAGTGCTCCGAGAGGCTCAACAGTGCACGTACAGTGCGTTTATACATCTGGACCTTGGAACAGTGCCACCTACAAAGTACAACTACTAAGAAAACTTGGCAGAACAACACATATTCACTTTTCAGAAATGATAAAGAGCAACCGCCATGGCAGCTTTTCTTTGTAATTTTAGAACCAACTCTACATTTATTGGATAACTTTGTTCTAAACCACATATTAGAAATGAAATCCACTGGGGATAGGAGGTGGAGGATTAAATGCACTCCAACTCCAGCTTCCATTTGTAAGTATAATGTTTTTAAGATGAAGTTTAATGTGCTTTTATAAGAGTGAGTGGGATTGAAAGGTTAGAGTCTTTTCCTCGTCCTGGAACATAACATTGTGTAGTAAAAGAAAAAAGGATCTCACCAGGACTGCTGTGAATAGCTGCCGCTCAGGTCCCACCCTGGGGAGAACAGGGGAGGAGATGGGGTGCCATTTCCACATATTTCAATGTGATGGCCCCCTCCCCTGCCAGAAGACGTGCAGGGCACCACCTGCACGGCTACACAGGAGTCTCTGGTCTTCCTCTGCTGAAAACAATTTTTATGTGCCGGCCATTCTAGCACAGTCTGCTGGCGACCATTTAGCATGCATGATTCCAGAAGTGTTTCTGTATGGGACATGGCCATAAGGGTACTTATCATTTCTTGAAAATGACCTTCCTAAATCACTCAGTTGTTATTGGCATTTTTATCAGGTTTTCAGTGAGGACAAGTTAATGGGTGACAACAGGGCTCTCTCGAGATATTTATTGTCTTCAATAAGGATATGGTGTTACCAGAGCTCTTGAATATTTTCAAGAAGCGAGTGAAGAAATAGCTTTGATGTGTTGTGTGGGATGAACATAATTTCAGAGAAATGAAACATCTCCAAGAATGCAAAGGGTACAGACATTTAAATTTCTCATTCCCTCATAGCTTCAGAATATCAGACTACTGGGGAAAGAGTGTGGCTTTCCTGACTGGAAAGTCCCAAGGATATTAGATAGGAAGAGCACATTTATGTGGGAGGCCAGAGGGCAGAGAGAGAAAGGAAGAGGTAACAGTAGGGCACGGAGAGGGTTTCCCAGTAAACAAGAACATAATATTCCAGAGTTTCCCTAACCCAGATGAGGGTTAGTGTTTACCTCTTACCTCCACCTCCAGGGTCTCCTCATTGGTTATCTCCTCAATCTCTGTTCTTTCAACTTCTCCTCTTCACTTGTTAACTCCACACAGGGTATAAATATGCTCTGGCCTGTTCCATTTTAGAACCATTCTTTCCTTAGCTGTGTAGTCCTCTCTAGCTACTGCCCTGTTTCCCTCCTGCCAAGTTAAACCATTGACAGAACACTCAAAACTTTTATGCTTTTACTTCCATACTTCCCATTTATTATTTTTTTAAAGTTTTTAAAAATATATTTATTTATTTATTTTTTAGA
The DNA here is from genome assembly GCA_004026545.1 of Mormoops blainvillei. Lineage (NCBI taxonomy): Eukaryota > Metazoa > Chordata > Mammalia > Chiroptera > Mormoopidae > Mormoops > Mormoops blainvillei. The sequence continues at coordinate 147,146 of PVJD01000904.1, read as the reverse complement.
GAGAGGGGAAGGGAGGGAGAAAGAGAGGGAGAGAAACATCAATGTGTGGCTACCTCTTACGTGCCCCTTACTGGGAACTTGGCCTTCAGCCCAGGTTTGTGCCCTGACTGGGAATTGAACCAGGGACCCTTTGGTTCACAGGCTGGCACTCAATCCACTGAGCCACACCAGCCAGGGACCATTTATTTTTTAAATAATTTTTTTCTTGTTAGAGTAATTTGTACACATACCTAAAATATCAGCCAGTGCTAAAAGACAACGAAAACAGCTGTTTCTTTTCCCTCAGTTTTGCTCCCTGGAGAAAATAATTTCTAACTCTTAGCTGTTTCATCTGGTATTTATCTCCATGTTTCTAAGTAATATACTTGTACTCTGGTTTTTTATTCATCAAGTTTGGATACTATTTTACTCATCATTAATACCCCGATGGCTGGAGATTTAGTCCTCTTACATGTCCCATTTCTCCTCTTTTCCCAACCTCCCAATACAGTTATATCACGCTTTTTAAAATAAGTTAGCAGTCAACATTTGTATGTTTATATTCATATGTTTACAGTGTAAATTTAAATATTGTTTCCTGCTCAGTTAAGTATTATACTATGATTATGTTTCCTTCTTATCACTCTTCCCCTTCAAATGAATAATTGCTTTAATTTTTCATCTGCTTTGTTTTCTAGGTAGCTGTCCTTATTTTTTTCCCCAAATGCTTCAGATAGATCTGCCAAACACCTGCCGAACCCTGAAACACATCCGTTTCATACTTTCCCTGGAGGCATTCCTAGTTCAGCCCTCTGCTTCCCTGCCTAGTCCCGGCCGCCCGTGCCCTCGGCCTGCGCGCAGGTGTCCGGCTGTCCTTTTGCCTGTGTTAAACCCTTTATTTCCTGGATTTCTTATCTTCTACTTCTTTTGCTTATCTGTATCTGTCTATCTGTCTGTCTCTCTATCATAATCATCTGTCTGTCTGTTTGTCTGCCTACCTATTTTTTGAAGTATATCTCCCAGTAGTTTCTACAGAGAAAAATCTTTGAATAACCTTCCTGGGCAGGCTACCTGCATTCTGCGAGCAGATCGGGGTGGTGAGATGGAACATCTCACATTCAGCCCGTCGGCTTCTCACTGCCCCGTATTCAGTCTGTGCTGCCTATTCTTTGCCTGGGCCCAGAGCTTCTTCGGTTGTTTATTTTAGTCTCTGGTAGGGGTGAAAACAGAATGAGGTTATGCTCTTCTCCCTCTATAAGCAAGACATCTAATTGCCTTTGGTTTTCCTTTGACCTCTCAGACTGTTCTGCCTCAGTCTCCCTGGATGGCTCCTCATTTTATGAATACACTTTAAGGATCGTTGCTCCTCTCACCTCTATAAAGAGAGATTTTCCTACACTACATGCTAATTCTTATTTTATGCACTCGCATGGTTTCACTTTTCACCTATGTGTCAATAACTACCAAACTGCTATCTCCCACTCATCTCCAAGCACTCTAAACACCTCCTCTACCCCTCTTCCAAGCCTTCTCCTCTTACTATCCTCAACGTCAGCAGGGGTGCCCTGATCTACCCAACAAGCCGGTAGCCATTTTAGGCTCTCCCTTCTCCCTGACCCTTACAGTAGACTCCTTTGTTAAGTCTCTCGTATTCAAACCCCCTCACTCCTCAAGCAGCCGAACCCGCATCTCCATTTCCCCCACCACTGCCCGAGTTGCAGTTCTAATTGCTTCTCATTTGGATTACTCTGACACTCTCCTAACTGATTTCATAATCTCCAGCCTGAAAACTCTTTGATTTGTTTTCCATTTTGTTTTCCAAAGTGCAAGTTGATCATATCACTCCTTTATTTGAAAACCCTCCAAATGTTCATCATTACCTGTAGAATACAATGCCAGCTCTTCGGCATGGCACTCGAGGCTCTCTGTGATCTTGGGTCTCTACTTCCCTGGTCTCTGAGCATCCCTCCCTTTCCCTTGTCTGGACGCCTGCCACCCAGGCCCACAAATCGCTTGCAGAGCAGTCCAGACAACTTTCCTTGATTTGATCAACTTGTTCCTTCTCCCTGGATCGCCCTTTCTACTACCTTTCCTTCTGGTAGTTGTGTCCTTCTGTTTTCAAAATCTCTTTTAAAAACATTGCCTCCCTTTAGAAGACAAACCATAATTTCAGAATCTGTCCTGGGGTTTAAAGCCTGTCCATTGCTGTAAAAACTTGGCACTTACTGTAGAGAAAGAAAACCAGCAGTTGAAGGATGCCTAAAAGCTGGAGGGAAAAGAGGTGTTCTTACTTCTTCCCTTTGTCTGCAATGCAAGGCCCTGGGAATGACATGGAGGGTGCTGACAAAGTATGTGCGAGAACTTGGAGAGAAGAGAGTGAGTGGGATCGGAGGGAATCTGGGCACTGCCTTCTGGTTAGAGTAAGTTACTTCTCCTCCAGAGGCCCCATGGCAAGGAATGGGTGCGAAACAGCCAGGGGTCCGGGGCGGGGGAGCTTTTGCCTCTGAAGCCATCACATGTGTGGAGAACTATGGGGGGGCCTGAAAGATTACTGTGAAGTATAAACATACTTGGATGAGGAGCAGGAAAGACACTTCAGGAAAGAGGAAGTTTTGGGTGATTTGTCATGCTCCTTAGATTCACGAAGAACCCTCTAAAATGGGTCAGAGAGGCTCTCGTTTTAAAGGGCCAAACACCACCACCAATAAGCAGAATGTAGATTTAGAATAGATATCAAGGTGAACATCCAGAAAAAGTGGATTGCTGACCAATGGACTGGACACCTGGGATAGGACTGAAAACCAAGAGATCAGAGCAAGGCTGTCTAACCTTTGGCAAATCACTTTACTGTGGTTTCGTTTAGCATTTCGCTATAATCTTTTATGATTCTGGCATTCCTCCTTATAGTCATAATATGATATGCTTCATTATTGTTTAGCAAGCAACTTAAAGGATTCTGCCATAATGCTTTTCCTAAGAACTAATGGTTAATTGCTTATCTGGTAAAAGTAGTTTTGGCCTCTCTGCTTGTACTAATGTGTGATGGACAGAATTCCAAAGTCAAGAGCTGATTAGAGTTGAACCAAATTTTAGAGGTCAAGAAGATAATTATTTCTATTACTAAAGATGAAAACAAAAATAAAACAAGAGAAATCCCAAAGCTGAAAAAATGTCTACCAATCTTATTAATGATGAAGCCAGGTCCTCGGTTTTTCCTAATTCATTATTCATTATTTCGTATGAAACTTCTTCAAGTGAGCAAAGTATATATTCATACACAGACTAAGACACCCACACTCATTGGGCCAACATAATATTGTCAAAGGATTTTGAGATATCTGCCTAGAAACTATGTGTCAAAGTTCTAATAATAGTACTTACTTTGATGAATATTGTTCTTGTTATCTAAAAAGCGCAATGTCCTTTTCAATTTTCGCACGTAATGTTATTTTCCATGCTATTCTATGACCAGCCAAAGGCTTAGATCAAACTAGGCATTCAGCATCTATGTGCAAAAAGGTAGAACCTAAACATGCTTGGCTCAGATATTTACCTATTTTTTCACTGTTTAGTTTAGGTTTTTTATAATTAATGTTCTATGTGGGAGAACTAGTTCCCATTTGCTTGTATCTGGGAAACAGTAATCTATGTGAGAGATAAGGATTAGCTTGCCTGAAAAAAGAAGTTACTGGTCATAACTGTGATATAGGTAACTTGTGTGACCTGGGGAGGTAAGAGGAAGATTTGGGCTGATGATGGGGTGGGAAATGTTTTGGAAAGAAACAAGTAAACTCTTAGGTGGTTGAGAAATCCCAAGAGAATTTATATCATCTGGTTGAAAAGTTTCCTGAAGACAATGACAGAACTGATTAACGGAAGTACTTTTAATTAGCTGAGCTGAATCCAAAAGATGGAATACAAGTCCAAGTCAACAGAGGAAGTTTACTGGACTTCCTATTTAAAACAGATGTTTCATCAAAACTCTGATAAATTTCTGAATGTGATAATAACAGGACTGAATGCCAAAGCAGTTTATTAAAATGAGAATCTTAAAAGTAAACAATATCTAGGCACTCCTACTTCGAAAGGATACAGAATGTAGGATATTTTTGCAGGTGGGTAAGTTACCCTTCAGACGCCAAGTTCAAAGCTGGGGTTTGGTAGCTGGTGGACAGGAAGAGCAGCACAGCCCTCAGCTGGTGCTTTGTTGTCCAGGCAGAGCCCTTGCGGAGTAGGGTGCTATGGGACATGGGAAGCAGACCATAAAACAGACAAACTGATGTAAAATTCAAGAGAAAATGTTTTCTATAACTTGGTATGCAGTTTCTTTTTGTTTGTTTTTTAATTAAATCATTTTTATTGTTATTCTATTATAGTTATCCCAATTTTTCCCCCTTTGCCCTCCTCTGCCCATCCCTCCTCCGACAGTATGCAGTTTCTTGTGAATAAAGCAGTCCTCACCTGCTGGTACAAAATCCTGCAGTAAATTGAACTTCCGCTATGTTTCGTCTTTGGTGTGTGAAGTTCGAGGCTATCTATTAAAGTGATCTGGTCTCATTTACTAGAGTAGATTTTAAAAATTCAGAGTTCATGTGTTCCCTTGCAGAGAGTTTGGCAGAGCATAAGCATATGCATTGCTTGGGAGGAAGGCAGGCTTTCCAATGAGTACATCTTTCCTACCCTACAGCCAAGGAGCTCTCCTGGGACGAGTCAGAATTCTTGTTTGCTGCCAGGTCGCCCTACTCTAACACTCAAGATACAGTCTCCCCTAAATTTCTTCCCAAATCCCATCTTAGATTTTGTCATCTGGCTGGCCAGTAGCTTTGGGATACCACCCAAGGAGGATGAATAGTTAGTGAGTTCAGAAGTCAACTGTAATTAGGATTTGATAATATGTTAAACTTCCTTTCCATTGGAGTTATCTTCGCTAGTGTAATAAAAGAATGAATTCATAAACTACACCATTTCACAGTATATCATAATAACAAATAATATACTTACTGTGTGACCTGAAGTTCCTTAAGGAAAAAAACAACAAGGTAACACTTGAGAGAAACACATAAAAGAAAATGTTATTAAGTGCTTTCGGTAAACTGTTTAATGTCAAAAATATATTAAAACCCAGTCTCCATGTGTATATAAGTAAGGCTTAGAGTTATTTTTTCTTCTTTCAATTAGAAAAAAGGAAATGATGTTATTAAATGTCTTTACATCAGAGGGCCCCAAGCTAAACTGCTTTGCTATTTTGAGTTTGCTGATAGAGGTGGTAATTAACTACGGCCTTCAGTCTAAATCTGCCTCTACCAGTTATGAATGTCAGAAAAAATGGTGTCTGTAAAAAAAATGATTACAGAACTATACTTATTATGTACATCATTTTAGAGGACCCAAATGACTTATAATTGGGTCTTGATCTGAGATTAAGTGAAGACAGTAGAGGATGGAATAAAATTTGCTCACTGACTTTGTAACATTAATAAAATTTATGACTATTTTATTGTACTAAATCACAAAAAAGGGAAGAGACTTGGGAATTTTTTTAACACAAATAATGGCATTAATCCTTAAAGACTTTTCTTTTTCTATTTTCTCTTTTTGCCGGCCACTGTGGATTCCACATGTATTAGATAGTTTTGCTGTGTATTCAGTCACCTCAAACCTTAATGGCCTGAAACAACATTTTTTTATTTCCCACAATTTTGTGTAGTGGCTGGGCAACTCTTACCTTAGTTTAGAGATTTGGCAAAAACACAGATGATAAGCGAACATAGATTTAATAAATATGTTTAGTAAGTTTCAATTAATAGAGCTACCATCATATAGATATTGTTTCATTATCTCTAGAAACAAGTTGAAATATGCCTCCAAGCATACAAAGCAAAATAACTTGAGCTTAATTATATTTCTCTAAATAAACTTTATAAACATAAATGTAAACACCATTTTTGTTATTAAAGTAGAATTAAATAAACTCTATTTGGCATTGGCAAGTATTTCTGAGACAGTCTTTTTAATAACATAATCTGATTAATGGCATTAGTAGATATACCATGCATAGACTTCTGGTTTGCTAATTTAAATATGATAATATAATGTAATGGCCCAACCAAGACATTCTTCTATGTATGGATCCTCCTGTCACATATATTTTTACCAAGTGCTAATTCTGAAAAGCTATTATTATTATGAAGATTACAAAATGCTAGGATTGTGAAAAGGCAACTCTAGGAATATAGAGATTTGCACATTCAAGATGAGAGAAGATTGTATTATAGTAACACAAATACTGGCCCTGCAAGAGACTTTAGAGATGATCTCTAATACTCTCATTTTGTAGTGAAGAAACAAAGGTTCAAGAATCCTGAATTACATCTACAATAAAAACAATTCTGAATTTCACTCTTTTAACTTCATGTTTTCTATGCTTTTTTAAAAGAGGAAAATGGAGAGGATTCTTTAATTCTATTAGGGAGATTTGAAAACTACATATTTTCACTCTTTGAAAACTTTTAAAAAGAAAAAATATTGAGCGAGAAATGGCATTTTAATCTTAGATCGTGATCCTTAACTGTTAATATGTTAAAATATTAACATATTTTAATTACTGTTTTTAGTTTTTGCTTGAAGATTTTGTTATATTTTAGGCATTAAAAAAATTTAAAACTAGAACAATTTTTCAATGGAGAAAAATGAGATGATTTTTAAAGGTTTCTCGTATAGTGAAAAAATCATACGTATGTCCTAAAAACTTTACAAAAACTTCATATTAAAATATTATTAAATATATAAAGCATTTATATATTTTATTTTATTTTGCTTTTTTTACCTGTTTTATCCCAAATTCAATTTGAAAGGTTGAGGGAAGAAATGGAAATATCTCCCCCTAGTGGTCAGTTAATAAAAGCAAATCAAGAAACTTTTTTACAGAGGATTACCCACTGAACATGATTAGCACGAACCTATAGGTCTATGACATAATGTGCTTTTCTTTTCTTTTTTCTTTTTAACGATTTACTTATTTTTAGAGAGAGAGGGGAAGTGGGGAAGAAAGGGAGAGAGAGAAACACCACTGTGTGAGAAACATCGATCGGTTGCCTCTTGCATGCCCCCAACCAGGGACCTGACCCACAACCCAAGCATGTGCTGGGACTGGAAATCCAACCAGCGACCTTTCAGCTCATAGGACAATGCTCAACCCACTGAGCCACACCGGTCAGGGTGCCATAATGTGCTTTAATTAATGTTCGCTTAGCTATTAATTACCTAAGTAAAAATAAAATGTAAATAGTATTTGAAATTAAAGTGAAAATAATAGATGGAAATTTCCTCATGTTATTGATAAACGCTGATGTTATTTTCTACACTTACAACATTGTCATATGTGACAAAGAGATAAGACATTTTTGGGGCAGAGAAACCATTGAGTCTTAGTTATTTTTTCCCTCTGGCCTTTATAATCTCAGCAATGACAAGACTCTGTCTCATTTTGCTCACCAATGTAATTCCATGCTTAAGCACAGTGATGGGCACATAGTTGGGCCTCAGCAGACAGTATTTGAATTATAGAATGAAAAAAGTGATAACATATGTTCATGAAGGCAAAAAGATTAAGGTAAAAGTAAAATCAATCAATAAATATAAATATTACACATCCATAACATGGCTGGTACTGTTCTAATTGCTATCTCAATCTATTTTTTTATTTACATTTATAAGAATGAATTTAGATTTAAAAGCATATATGGAATTATGCAAAAAGAAGCAGTCGGAGATGAAAGTGAGTCATCTGTGTTTATTGCCTTCTTAAGAATAGATAATCAATATTTCATTATTAAAACTCAAATTCATGCACATTTAAAAAATTAAAATCATACGACTATTGTTCAGAACAGGGAGTACAGCTGGAAGACTTACTTGTAGGAAATAGTCTCGTTTCCTACCACGAGGCTTGTATTGACTTTGTGTTTAGTTCTTTGGTTGAGTATAAAATTGCTCTAATATTGTTAGAATATTAGACATGGTTTCTAGAAAGCCTTAAGAATTTTGGAGATAAAGCACCAATATGCCAAAACAAAGAAGTTACCCAAGAGCAGTAAAGAACTGCAGGAAAGCTATTGGGCTCATATACCTGTTTTTGTTTGTTTTGTTGTTTAATATCAATGGTCTTTTAATGAAATGATGTGCTATTGATCCTCACATAGACTACTGATTTGTGTTTCAGTTTAATTGAAAATGCTGTATCTTTCTTCTCTTTATAGAAAGCATCATCATTCACCAGTTACGTATGAACTCCAGATGAAATGGTAAACCAAGCACATATTGGGTGTGTGTACTTCCTCTGAGTCCCTGTTGAATGGATAGTGTTTCTTCAGCCCTCCATCGTCACTAAGGTCCTCCGTGCTACTGATCACTACTGAAAATAATTTTCTACTTCCAGTGAATTTTTTTGAGGCTATAATGAAAAAGCTGAAAATGGCATTGCTGATAACACGAAAGCGAGTTGCAAAAGCGACTTAATCTTTGTGTCAAAAGAAATTTCTCTTCCTTTTGAAAAGCTTTCAGGTCCATGGGCACATGCTATGTAATTTATTTTTATAATACACTTCATAATGTGATTTTTTTCCGAAAGTCTTTCCTTTTTCATAGTCTATGGCACATATATCTGTAGAATATATTGTCAGTTCTTCAAAGCATGGGTATTGGTGCATTAATAACAGTAACCTATAATTATTTTCTTTTATCAATGTGTTATTCCTGAAGAAAAGAAAGTACAACATGCTATATATCTCCTGGGGTAAATTCAAGAGGTAAAACAGAAGCAGGAGCTTCTGGAGGAGTTTTTGTTATTGTTTGTACAATGCTGTAGTTCTGATCATAGTTCAACACTAACAAATCACACTCTGATTTAAAGTTTAGCTTTAAATACTTAAAGCCAGTTTTTAAAGTTGCTCTTTCTAGTGTTCTACGCCAAATCCCTTGAATGAATTGATTTTCATGTAGAATGAATTAATAAAAGGAGAAGTATGAGTTTAACATGTAAGGATTATAGGAACATCTTCAACTGACAGTTCAATTATATTTGCTTGCATTATTTACTTACATGTACAGGACTCACAATAAGGATATCAAGATACTTCTCACAATCTACTTAAGTGAAAGCCTGAAAATAAAAACTGACCAAGAACAGTACCAGCATTTTTTAAAAAGAATGGTAATAGAGATCCCAAGATAGATAACTTTTTTTCTTGTAGATAGGATTTGAACAAATTTTCAGGATCACATAGAGGTTGGAGAATATATTCTTTAAAGATAAAGAGCAATGAATTACTCAAATCTCAATGTCAGAGCTGCTGTTGATTTTAGATTTATGTAAAAATGTACATCTAAAGTCTACTCGAAACCCTTAATATGGGATGTTTTTTTTTGAAAAGACTTTGTTAATGTGGACATGGTTTCAATAAGGTCTTTAAAAGATAACTTTAAAGATAGATAAAGATTCAACGCATCAGCTTCTGAAGGCAGAAATCACCTATCATGTAACTTTACTGAGATTAACGAAACTATGCATTGAGGTGTCACAAGGATAACTATTATAAAAACCACACAAATAATAGTGTTGGCCCAGTTCTCTAGTCCACAGGTTGTACCCAGGTTTATATGCCCATAGAGGGTAGTCCACGCCGAGTCTATGGAACAGAAAACTTAATGTTGGATTTCTTCCCCGTGTGACTTTGTAAGGTTTGAAGGTATACCTTGTGGAATTAGCAAATCATATTCAGTAGGCATTTTAAATTAAATACATTTTATGTAAAAGTAGTTTTAATTTTTGTAAGTAAAAGAAATGCTACAGTAGGCTTGTCCTAGCTTGAATGATTGTGTGTGCATCACATAACCTTTCAGGGCGTTTGATTACTGAACAAGAAAGCTAAAGTGTGTTTGTGTGAAGATTTAAAAATTTGTTGTTGTGGGTTTTGTTTTCTGTAAATGTTTCTAAACTGTAATGACATTTTCAATTAAGAAAGGGTTTTATTTAGTATTGGTATATATTTTTCATTCATGGTTAAGTTCCCTTTTTGCCAATGTTTATACTTGTGATGGCAAAAATATTCTGATATATCACAGATTAGCATTTGAAGTGAATAACTTTCTCAACTTGTGAAAATTTTATTACACTAATTGTGAAAATTCAAGAAAATAAGATTTCAAATACCTCTTGGCTTTAAAATATTACAAATAATTTATGTATATTTGAGTCTGAAGTTTTTATTTCTCTTGAGTTTATAATGAAATTTGGTACTTACAATACAGAGTGAGGATGATGGTACAATTAGAGTCATTTAGATGGACTCTGAGCTTTATTTCTGCTCATGCTATGAGTAAGTCCTCTGCTTAAACCCAAATGAAATCAGAGTGACAGATGGCTAAAATTGATTTAAAAATTGAAAATTTTGTTTTGAAATTGAACAGAATATTAAAAATTAACAACAAATAGTCATATCCTGTCTAACGAATAAACAAATAAATTCATAAAGTCATATCCCAATATCCACATCAAATTGAAAAACACTGCCCCCTCATGCAAGCCTGGCACCGTCCTAGGCTCACATAATTTCTGTATCTTTTACTGTAAGTAAATCTCCAATCATCGATATGAATGAGGATCAGTTTAGAATGGAATAATTATATTTTCTGAAGCCTAATCGTAATTAGTGTTTTCAGTTTAAGGCACAATAAATGAATCCATTGTTTTATCCTTTTATTTTGAAAAGTTTGTTTTTTGAGGAATCTTCTACAAAGATTTTCTTCATGTAGGTAACAAAATATTAGGATTTAATGAAAGTAGTGGATAGAAAAAATATTCCAGATGTTAGATGTCTGGAATGTTCACAAAATGTGAAGAGTTAATTGTATCTTAGTACACCATAAAAGAATTACATGGTATGGAATATCTAGCTTATGCATTAACAGAAACACCAACTATGTCGAAATAATTCACAGCTCCTAAAAATCAGTGGCAGAGCAAGAGTACATGGTGTGTTAGACAATGTAATATGTTTGTGTCTTTTCTCTTTATGCTGTGGTTAAATTTTCCTGGAAAAAAATAAAAAATAGAGCAAAGGTAGGATGTGTTCATGAATTTGGTGAGCACCAGGTGTAAAAACAACAAAAATGCAGAATGAAAGTTTGAAAAAAACAACTGGCACCTGAGGCACATCCTCCTCTGGACCCCCAGTACTATGCCTTCGCTGAAAATACTAGCTAGAAAGCGGAGGGGAAAAACGATAAAAATTGTAATGAATTCATAAAAATGGGGAAAGTTTCATGGAATTAACAGTGCTTAGTGACCACTAATATTTTACTTTCTTAAACTTTCAGCATTTCGCTCATCACTTCCTGATGACAACTGTGTTTGTTTCATAGGGAAAATGCTGTAGATTCATATATTCGAACAGAAATGTTTATAGATGTCATGACATGATACATTTATTTTTTGGTGTTTTTTTTTTGTTTATGTTATTTGGTTAATTTTACCTTACCATTCATAGGTTTTGTTCACAGTGCAGATGTGTATTTATTTAATCTAGATTTTTGTTTTAAAAATATCAGGTGTTAGCTTCTCTAATATAAGAGGATTACGACGTGATCAGATACTCTTGAAGTCTTTCAGGTTTAATCGATTTTCAAAAGCAAATGAGTATATTGAAAAGTTTTGGAGTTACATTCTATTTTCACAGCATTCTCAATTTTCTCTTCTTTAAGTTTTATTAAGTACATGAGAAATTTATTTTTCACTATAGCCAAGTGAATTTATGAATTTGTATTTGTCTTTTTTATGAATGTGATATCCTGCTTTCAGTTCATCACAGGTTATTGAAATTATTTAACAAATTAAGACATTCTCTGTGTTATTTCCAAAGTCAACTTTGTTTATCAAAATCTCACCAGAGAGTGAGAAAAATAACAATTGTGATATAAAAGCATTGTGCAATATTCTTTTTTGAGTTAGAACATAATGTGCATAAAATTAAAATCTTTTAAACTGAATATTCCATCTTATTTAAAATTGTTTGCTTTAAAATACTTTTCACTTCTGCATTTCATATTTTGTTAAAATTGTGGTGTTGTCCACTGTGAATAAGCAGAAGCAGTACAGCAGATCAGTCAAAATAAGAGATGGTTTTCCTCTGAGTTGCATCATAGCTGGATTCTTTAGTAGATGAAAACTGCAAGACACCAAGAAATAGAAACTGGTTACAGGGTTCCCCTCACCCCTTCATCCTCCCCAAAGGATGTGTCAATAAACATTCAAATAATACTCTACCACTTTCCGAAGATAGATTACTCAGTAGAGCCAACACACCTGAGGTTTTGCCAGTAGTTCATAGCCCAGCCTCTACAGAAGCAGCCGGGCAATGGTTTCAGCAAAGTGGGATGGGGGTGATAATGGGGTTGCACTCTGACCTGTTTTAATTCTCAGCCTAGTGCCAGAAATCGTGGTCCACAGCCATAGCCAGTCCTCACTTATTTTTGCCTTATTTGGGACAAAGAAATAGATTTCTCCTGTTTATTATTTACAGATATACATATCAAAAAAGCAGGCACGGAAGGTGTCAAAATGAAGCTTTCCAAAGGAAGGCTGCAGATGTTAGAGATCTTGCCCACAGGGCATCTCTGTGGCCTCTCTTCTTGGAGGAGTCCCCTTTCATGCCCATGGTTTAAAGGCACTGGCCAGAAGTTGTTGTCCATTTATTTCATGACTTCCCAGGAGAATGGGTCTCAGGCTTTTTACCAGATTTGCTCAAATGGATTTGCTCCCCTCAAGCCCTGGGCTACAGTCACCTTTAATGAGCAACAGGCTTTCCCCTTGGGTAGGACTGCAGTAACTTCCTTGGGCATCATGCTTGTTGGCAATAGGCAACATTGCACCATACTTTTTGTTTGTTGAATATCATTAAAACCTATTTTTGAAATTTGTATTTAATGCATCCCCAGGAACCTACGAAAGATGTCAAACACTGAGGCCTTCTTTTAACAGGGCCACCCTCAGTGACTATGTGGTTCCACAGATAATGGTTGGAACATAGTTCTCTGGAGCTCACAGGTAATTTTTATAAAAAGATTACCTGTCTTGCTTTAGTTTCCCCTGGCATTATTCCCAGCTTTTCTTTAGAAGAGATGAGCACTTCTAATGAGAAAATCTTTTTCTATTTCTCTTCAGGAGTCCATTTGTCCCATTCAGCCTTATAATGACTGGCCTCGGTATACAAAGCTATAGCCCCAGTTTGAGTAGGTTTCTTAAATGCAGGACTTGCATATTCCTCATAGTGAATACAAGGTACTGGATAAATGCTTGCAAAAGGCAATATAATTCCTTCCAGAGAGGGGCCTTTCCCCAGTCTCCTTCCAGCTGTCCTATCTCCTGTTCCCCAGTCTTTACAGACCTTTCCCATGACTACAGTCACATTCTCATTTTCAGTCTTTCTGGCTCCCAGTGCACATTTCTTTCTCTTCCTTGAAAACAAGGCATGTGTTTAGTCGAAATGGCAGAGTGTTTTGTAGGCACCTAATTATTGACTCCTAATCCCAAAAGGTTGCTCCTGTAGGAGCGGCCCCTCAGCCAGGGTATTTTGTACCAGATCTTCTTCACTACAGTTGGTTCTGGCTGCTTATTCTTCCCCTGCAGAAACCTCTGTGCCCACTGATTATTTCAAATGCAGAGGATCTGGATTAAACAAAAGAAGACTCTCAATAATCACTGATTCTAAGAGAAGATATGCAAAGACAAAGGACCCTTATTTTATCAGACCACCAGATGGTCTATGCCATTTTAAGAAGAGAAGTGTGTTTGGTCATTTTCAGTTCACGAAGAGGCCGAGCACTGTTTCCCATATGGAGCACTGGTGCAATAGGCAGTAGGAAAAATGGACTATATCAGCTATCAAACTGAATATCAAACTCCCAGAAATGGTGTGTATCAGAGATCTCTGTTTCCAGAGCTACCACTAAGATCTTGCTTGAGAAAAAAATGTATGATCAGCCAGGGTACACAGTTTCACAAGTCATTAATGAGTGTAGCATATAAGGTTCAGCTTTTTCTGTGTCCTTTTTTGATACTACTCTCTCCTGGGCGGAGAACTACAATGTCACTCAGACCTTAGGACTCACTTCCACAGTTTAGTTTTTGACATCATAAAGTAGGTGTGGTACCTGCTCACATCTGCCATAATCCCTTGTGCACACATCTCATATATCACTTACCTCACTATATTTCAGTTGTTTGTTGGCAAGTCATCTATCTCAGTAAAAGGTTTTATTGAGTAGGTCAAATTAGTTCACAAGATTTATTGAATATCTTTTATATCCTAGGTACTTTGGCAGGTGTTGGAGATATAGAAAACAAAGTAGTCTCTGATTTTGAGAAACTTGTATCTACTGGGAAAGACAGATTTTTCAGTACTATAATGAGTGCAAAGATAGAGGTATGTATAAGTTGCCTTGAGCTCAGAGAGCAGTTCTTAGCTCAGTCCGAAGGGAAAAAGAAAGATTCCTTGAGTTGGTTGTTGACCAGAGTCTTGAAGAGTGAGTAGGAATTAGATAAGGCGGTTTTAGGAGAGGTAGTACCTGAAGTGTGGAGGCAGTAGGTTGCTCAGTAACTGGGTTTCAGTATGGAAGACAGTGAGTACAGATTACTCTTCCAAGAAGATTCAGGAACAATAAAAATGATGTTGTGGAATAGTTTGTTGAATCCCTACCTTGTCCCTCACAGTGTGTTGGTCAGAGGGAAGTCCTACGGGATCTTGCTGTTTGTTGTCATAGATATTTAGCTCCATTGACTGAAAAAAAGTGTTTTATTTCTCAAGCTCAATAAAAGTAGACTTTTACACTTAAGTCCATTTTTTTTGACAGTCATCCTTCAAGAAGATGTTTGAGTTATTTTGAAGAAATACATGGTTAACTTCAGAGGTATTTGAAACCCAAGTGTTTCCAAAAAAACATACGATGAAATATACCGCTCTCCTCCCCAGAACTTCCAATAATTTAACACTTGGAAAGATAGAAAAATGTAAGTTATAACTATATCTTAAAAATAGCCCAAACATATGATTTACAAGGAATTAACATTTTTAAAGATCTACTTTCCTATATCTCTTGATGATTCTCATGGAGTAAAGAAAGTATCTTCTCTGACCCTTCCCTTTTAAAAATAACTGCTCTACTATACATTTAATAGAGGTCAGTTGTCTGTCAACCAACAGGTGGCAAAATCATAATTTCAAGGGAAGACCTTATTTATAATTGATGGAACCTGCTGAAAAATACATACCATGGGATATAATCACCTGAGAAATTCTATACAGAGGTCATGAAGTCTGAGGTCTCATTAGAATTATATCCTTTTATTTAAAGAAATTATGGAATTATGAGAAATGAAATGTTATTTCCTTCCCAAAGCAAAGTTTTTAGGCTGTCTACTATGGAATTTTGGTGTCATTGCTCTTTCTTCTAATGAGACTAATCATTTAAATATCTGGTTTGACTTGTATTTCTGATTACTGACTGTGGTCATTCAGAAACTTGCCAAATCTTTCATCACAACGCCAATGACCTCAGGCTAATCAATCTCTCAGGATCAGAACAAAAGGATTTTTAAAAATGCTTAACTGAAAATGTTTATAGATATACTACATAAAAATTAGGAAAAGGTCAACTTTAAAAGAAATAATTTTTCAAAATCAGTTTGACTCAATCTCTGATGCAATAAATGCAAAAAATTAAACTTACTATACAAATTCTACATCACCCTTTCCCTAAAAAATCTTCTCAATTAAGAATGAATATTGTTTAGTTTCCTCAGTGTTCTCTAAGGTGAGCTGCCATGATCAACTACATAGAAACAACAGCAGCAACAACAAACTGTTCAGACTATTTCCAGTCCTAAGAAACTTCTCTGATATTCATGCTGGTAAAAACTATGGTTTGTTTCCGATCTCTCTTTAACTTTCCTAAACATTTTTAAGCTAAACATGTGAATAAAATGGTTTAAAAATGCTTAGAAGCTAAAGGACTTAAGCAGCACCAAATACTCAAAGAAGCCTAATAAGCAATCTGTGTGGCATTTTGGATAGACTAAAAAGACCAGGTTCAGTTTCCTCCTCCTAATTCCTTAAGTAACTTAGTAGTTATTATTTTTTTCTTCAGAGTTTCTGATTACCCAGTTCAGTGTCTTCAACAAGCAATTTAATTTAAAAATAAAATTTATTATAAAACTTTCCCTCCAAAAGCTATTTATATACACCTTTTCAGATCATTGGGTTTGCATTTGTTCTATTATTTTGGATTTACTTTCATATTTGGGCTCAGGCATTTGTTACACACTTACTATGTTGACCTGGTAGTCAGCATTAATCAATGTGATTTAGCCACACAGATTTTTTTTAAACCAGGAGTCATCAAATGAACAATCGTTTAAACAATGTTATCTGAATGTGTCATCAACGCGCGCGCGCGCGCGCACACACACACACACACACACACACACACACACACTCCTAGCAACCACGGTTGAAAAATGCATATATGTACTGGTAATAGATCATGAGAACAACCACTCTTCTTTTGTTGCCCAGAGAAATGCTGAACAACATTTTCTTTTTAAAATTCCTATGTCATCAGATTAAATCAAAAACGACCTAGTAAAGACTATCATAAAACAATGTATAACCAATGAAATTCTGAGTTTCTTGAGCTAATGTGGAGGTGAAAAAAATGTTAGCTGGGGAAAGCAGCCTGTTGTGACGGCGAAGTACAGTAGAGGGAAAGAAACTGGAAGGGTGTCATCAAAAGATCTTGAAAAGTCATTTCATCCATTTGGCCCTCACCTGAAATGTAAGTTTTAGACAAGAATCTAAAAAAATTGCTTTTTAGATTCTTGTTTGACAAGTCTCTGTTTCAGGCAAAATGGAATTTCAATAAGAAAAAAGAGACAAGGAGTTAATCAATCTTTCCTCTGGACAAACAAAACTAAAGAAAAAGGAAGCAGATAAATATAAGACGATCACTCAGATCACTAAAAAAAACGAAAAACTGAAGGCAAAATACTGATCCTGTTTACACAAAATGCTGGAATAGCAAGTCACATAAGAAATGATCACCTTTAGTGGGTGTGATGATATAGACAGAAATGGGGAGGAAAAATTTGCCTTATGCTTATGCCCAATATTATATACATTTCACTAACAGAATTAACAGAATGAAAGGAGCCCATGCCTTCTCCATTAACTGTGATAGATGAATATTTTCCATTTGAGACTGAGGTTGAAAGTAAGCTTAGAGATCAAAACAAAATGAATTTAGTCCTGCCCATGTTGACAGCGCTGAGAATTTGAAAAATAATGGATGTTGTATAAGACAAAACCAGGCAAGTTAGTTATCTTCCAGATAAATATCTGATTGGCTCACATCTTGAGACTTGTAGTCATTTTTAAAGTACATTTAATTGTAAACTATGAGGCCCAAGTGCTCCTTTTGTTTCTCTCTTCTTGACCTACCTTCCTAAAGGTATGGGGGCACACAAAGCCTTAAAGGAAATAAAGTTTGGGTATTTGTTTACAGATGGTGTGACTTACTGTCAGGCCTGTATTTCAAAGATGCCAATATAATGAGGATTGTATATAATTTTAATAATAACTTTACAAATATATGTTTACTGCAGAAATTTTGGAAAGTACAGAAAAAGTATAAAGATGTAGAGAGAAAAATCCTCCATCCGGTCAACGGAGGTTACCACTATTTACCTCTTAGTTTGGCTTTACGCTATTATACCTCTATTACCTTGGTATCAAGATTTAGTCACTTTACATACTATGAATATTTCCGTAATTAAATACTTGGCAGTTTTAGAGTATCTGCATAGTATCTCATTTTATAGTAATGCTATAATTTATTGAGGTGCTTTTTGTTTATCAACTGTAAAATAAAGAGCTACAACTTATTACAAAAACCTTCTTAAATTTGCGCAAAAGAGAAATGTGGTCGCTGAAAAGATGGTAAAAAGTAACAAGACCATTAATAGAAGAAAAATAAGCGGTGATATATCAAGCAGAGGCAAAATAATACGGTTAAGCAAGTCGCATGATTTATTCTCGATTTCAGGACAAAAGGGTCAGCCACCACGCTTCTCACTTAATGCTTGTATTTGCACATTCAATGGAGGTTTATTTTAGAGAAACTCGCGGTTTTATAACCGAAGCAAATACTGCAATAGCGTCATTCAAATGTTCCGATTCCCTTCAGAAAGGGCTTCGCGATAAAACAAAAACCCTTCCGGCGCCGAAGTCACTAGAAAGCTCCAGGGCTGACTAGGGTGGTCTGGCCCCGGGCAGGCAGTGGGGCGGGGAGTGTGGAAGAGGTCGGAATTGCGACGTAGGACTGCCGCCGCCAAGATAACCAGGGCAGCAGGTAGGCAGGCGCGAAGAGCACCTGAAGCGACTGCGGCGAGGACACGTCAATGGCTTACGCGCCCGGGCCTTTTCTACCCCACGCCCCACCCTGCTGCGCATGCGCCATGGTAGCCTCACGCTCTAGAGGTTAAGGCCCTCGCTTTTTCGTCACAGCGCAAATGAGCAGCCTGCGTCCGCCCTTTCCCACCCCCTTCTATCCTCCTCCCCTTTCCCCTCCCCTTGGCCCTCAGTCTTCTTCCTCCTTCCTCCCTCTCCCGGGGTCTGGAGTGCCCGGCCGACTCCAGCTTCCGGTCAATGGCCGTCTGCGGAAGGGTGTCCCGCCTCTTCCTCTTTTTTGTAGGAGGTCGCGGCGGCAGCCGCGCCTGCGCGTCTACTGTCAGGATAAGCAGGCGGGTCCCCTGGGCAGTCCACCTGAGTGTCGCGGAGCCGCGCCCGGGGGGTCAATGGCGATGAACTATAATGCGAAGGACGAAGTGGATGGCGGGCCCCCGTGTGCTCCCGGGGCCACCGCTAAGAACAGGAGGCCGGATAATACGGCCTTCAAACAGCAACGGCTGCCGGCTTGGCAACCCATACTTACGGCTGGCACGGTGCTACCTACCTTCTTCATCATCGGCCTCATCTTCATCCCCATTGGTATCGGCATCTTCGTCACCTCCAACAACATCCGCGAGATCGAGGTGAGGGGAGCGAGGTGGGAGCTGGGAGCGAGGTGGGAGTTGGCCTTGCCTGGGAGCGGGATCTTCCGGCCTGCCCACCTCGGTCCTCAGCTAGCAGGAGCTTGACCCACGGTCCTCACCTCCCCCACACCTTCCCTCTCTTGCTGTTTCTTCTTTCTTTCTGTAGGTTTTCTGAAATCGCAGTTTACACGGTTAGAGACAGAATGAATGTTTAACGCAGAGGGTGGGTCACATGAAGAACGCTGCTTTAATGGGAGGTTTGTGTGGTTCCGTGGTGTTTTTGTTTTTGTTTTTGTTTTCCTCCAGTGGCGGGTACGAGAGAGAGGGAGAAGTGGGGATAAAAATAGTCGTATCTAGATATTACTCTGGGAGAATTGACATGGTCAGAGTGTCATTACCTGCGCGGGGATTATCCTAGGTGATTAACACCTTGGCCATTGTTGGGTAAAGGACCCAGAGTCACGGAGTTACTAGTGATTTTTATCTACAGTAGTTGTCACGTGTTACCAGGTCACATATTAGGGCAAATTACCGATGTGTTCACTGTACCTTTTATTTTGAGCTATTCGATGCTTTTAGTTGCAGGGCATGGTGTAGGTAAAAGGTAACCTGAAACTTTAATTCCGGTTTTGCTTTTAGGCAGTTTATTAATAACAATGCCCTACATTCGCCCTGGGTTTTTTTTTCCCCTAGATTTTAAACTTTAGAAAAAGTCAATAATCACAGAGTAAATCGTATACTGTTTACTAAACATTTTACTGATACAAGACATGGTAGAGAAACTTGGGAAATCATCTTGAATTGTTAAAGCAGTAATCAGATATTCATGCATCTACCGTGGTGAAGATAGGTTGATAGTAGAATGTAAATACTTTGTATAGATGTCCAGTATTAAACATCTGCTAATCTCTTTCCTCGAATATCTGAGGGTATTTTTATGTGTTTAAAGGGCAGTAACTGGTGCCATGTTCTCTTGATTTCTTCTGTTCTATCAGGTTATATCATTTTTTTCTCCTCTAATTTTATACGTGTGAGTTAATGTAGCTTTCAGAGTAATTTTAACAACAGGAATAGGCATAAGTTACCTGTTTTCCACTTTAACTTGCAATGTTACCTCTAAAAACATAATGAGTATATTTTTAATTGTACAGTGCTCACTTCTATGTTAATAACAGTAATAAAAATAGAATCTGTGGGATAGTTTTTAAGCCTTTTACTAAACATCCATTTTCATTTTACTAACTAGAAAAAGTGTCACAGTATGTTTTTTTTTTTGCACGTATTTATATATTTTTTATGGTTTCTATCTCCCTTATAGTCCTTCAAAGGTAGTACTTGTTCTCCCAGCTACACTAGGATCAAACATATTAGTAAAGTGATGTATTTATTGAAAGGACCATGGCTCTGGGCTGTGGCAGCCAGAGCTGGTTTTAAAATTCAGCTTAGCCACTAACTAGCTCAATTTCTTGGAAAACTTAATCTCTCTGAGCCTCAAATTTCCTTACTTGTAAAATACATAAAAAATGCCTGTCATTTAAAATGTCTGAGTTAGAAAACGGTGTAGATAAGATTCTTGGTATTGAGTTTGTATAATAAATAGCTACTGTTAATTATGATGGTCCCTAATCAGGAGATGACAAATGGAGCCAGAGAGGTTGGCATTTGCTAGTAAGCTAGAATGTTGTAAAATTGAGGCAGAAACCCAAACCGAGATATCTTTATTCCCAAAGCTTTCACACTACATTAGGATTCTTACTGCAGTGTTAGTAGTTAAGAAGAAGAAAATTAAACATTAGAAATTTGATCATCTTATTTAAACTTAACATATTAAAGATGAGAGTAGCAATAATTTGCAATTTTACATGAGGCTATTTTATCAAAACTCAACTTCTGTTAATATTTAGTATACTGTGAAAATCAGTATTTACTTTCTTTAAAACTTTTGGGTTTTGAAATAAAATAAGGCTCTTCACCTTCATAGTGCGTTGTTGGTGAAATGGAAATTTCTTGAGTAGTTTTTATGTATGATTTCAAGTGACCTGAAGAGCCTGCTGCAGCTTGGTCTGGTTAAAAGGACACCGGAGTTAAAAGTCAAGGCATTAGAGTTGAAGTTCCAACTCTGTCAGTGATTCTAGGCATATTTCTGAGTCTTGGTTGTTTTACTTGAAGAACCAAAAGATTCAGACTAGCTGATCACTAAGATGATTTTTAAAATTGTGTGACTTCCAACTTTAATGTGATTTTTAAAAAATGCTGTATATCCAAATTGTATCTCCTTTGGAACTAGAGGAAATGAAAAGTAGAACTGATTAGGAATTTTGTAATGAATACTGACAAAAATTGTGCCGATACAATAATTTTTTTTTTGCTTGGCTGTGTATATGTAGAGAATTGGTTCTGAATTGAGTCTGGAGTTATGAGAAAAACTTAGGGAGCTTTCCCAAAACACATACTTGCTTCTGCCTACTGTCTACCCTTTGCTAGGCACTGCTGTAGTTTAGATTAAAATAATGTTGAGGGTTATTTAAAGTAAATGAATAACCAGAAGTTCTTGCTAACATTTTCTTTCATATTATAGTTTACTCATACCTCTTAGTTTCTCATTTTTGAAAAAAAAATTTTTCTTTGTCCTCACCCAAGGACATGCTTATTGACTCTTGAGAGAAAGGAAAGGAAGGGGAGAGAGTGAGTGAGAGAGAAACATGGATGTGAGAGAGAAACATCAGATAGGTTGCCCTCCTGTCCGTGCCCACCTGGGGACTGAACTGCAACTTAGGCATGTACTCTGCCTGGGGATCAAACCCGAAACTTTTTGTTGTGTGGGGATGACACCCCACCCAGCTAGAGCCAGTGAGGTATTCCTAACTTTTGCAAAAACAGTTACTGTTTAATGGTTAGAATTGACTGAAGACATTTTTCAGAGTAATTAAAAACTAAACATTTACTTCGAGTTAATATTGCTGAGAATGTTCAAGACACATTTTAATTAAATTTTAGTGGATTAGCATCCCTCATGTTTGATAGAGAAGCGTCAAGTCTCATTTTCTTCACTTTGTATTTAATCCTGATTATTTTCTGTTTCCCTTGTTTTTTTTTATTATTATATTTTTTTCCATTACCATTTATCTCCTGTATATCCTCTTTCACCTCCACCCACTCCCCTCCCCCCCACAATCACCACACTGTTGTCTATGTCCATGAATCCTTTTTCTTTTCCTTTTGGATAAAAATAGAGTTTTATCTACTGTTTTTACTCCTGTGAAAGTTGGATTCTTAGATTCTAAAATTTTTAAGAGGATTAAATCTCTCTTCTTCATTTAGTATTCCTTGTTATACTTAGCGTATAGCTAAGATTCAAGGAAGCATAAGTTGCATTGTAGATGGTTAAAGATTAAGCACTTTATGTTAAGAAGTTTAAAGATTTTAATATTCAGATGAATTACAGTTGCTTAGAAGTCCACTCTTGGACATTAAAAGGTTTGTGATGTGTTTGAATTTGTTACTCAAATAACTTTAGTACTTAGAACAAGGCATGACAAAGTAAATATGGCCAACCAGACCAGTTTGCAAGGCCCAGGAACTGAGAATAGTTTTACAGATGAAACTTACCATTGATTCGATGATAGGGAACATTAAGTTTGAATGCCAGTTACGCAAAATGTGTCCCCCTAAAAATAATTCCATTCTTATTAGTACACCTGTGTTACCAGAAAATTTTACACAGTTGTTATTATATTTTGAGTTTCATCAATAAAAATTGGTGTAAATTTGTTTTCTCTCATTTATATAAGAGCCTACATATGAGGCGGGACCCCCAAAAAACGAATTTATTTATAAAAAATTGTGTATTCTTACATGTTTAAACTTGTCACTTTCAAAGTATTCTCCATTTGATGCAATACTGCTATCAAGACTTTTTCTACTGCTCAAAACAGCTTTTGAACTTGTTGATTTTGATTGCTTTTAGTGCCTCTGCCATTTTTTGTTTCCCCTCTTCCACATCAACTAAACATTTCCCTTTGAGGACTTTTTTCATCAGAGAAACAAAAAAAAGTCACCGGGCAGGGAGAGATTGGGTGACTAGGGAGGGCGGGGCAGGGGGTCATGCCATTTTTGGTCAAAAGCTGCTGAATACTCAACACAGTGTGGGCAGGCGCGCTCATAAATCATCCATCGTGAGAAGGGCAAACTCATTGAAAGAGTCCTCCAAAAAAACTCACTGAAGCTCAACGCAGCCTCGCATAACAATGTCATCTGGAGCACAGGTGGGTTCCCAGAACATTCACCTAGTGGGGGAAGCCGGTACTGCAAGGGACCTGCCTTCTGGAAAATAATTGAGTTTTTTTGGTGGGGGGGCGTGTCTCCCATTGTAATATCCTCGGCCTTACCTCTTAGTTTGTAAAGCCTAAAATACTTCTGGTCCTTTACGAAAAAAAGAATTTCCTGCCCTTGACTTCAAGTTTTAAGAAATGTGCTTGCAAATTTAGCATTTAGTACAGAAACAGTGTATTTAATTTATATATTCCAATACTCAATAATCTTTCAGTTAGGTATAATGATCCCTGACAATTGCTTGTGTTCTGCCTTTATACAAATTTAAGATATAAAATCTTAAGGTATTTTAAGATATAAAATACCTTAACCAAATTTACCATTAGTCTTGGCTCAGGTAACGCCCATCTTCATTTCTTTGTCACAGTCAGATAAAGTTCAAGAAACCTAAAGAAAATTGCTTTTGAAAGTTTTATTTAGGTTAGCTTTTGTCTTCTTTAGAGCTTCTAGAAAGGACCTCTGATAAATCCTTTTTTTCTTAAACCTCCTCTAAGGTTATGTTTTTATTGATTTTAGAGAGTGAGGAAGGGAGAAGGAGAGAGAAAGAAACATTAATGTAAGAGAGAAAAATCGATTGGTTACCTCCCACACGCACCCTGACCAGGGATCAAACCTGCAATCTAGGTATGTGCCCTTACCAGGAATTGAACCCGCATCCTTTTGGTGTACAGCGTGATGCTCCAACCAGCTGAGCCGCTCGGCCAGGGCAACTCTTGATAAATTCTTTAGTGTGGAATGATTAGTTTAAACGACACTTAAAATGCCATTTTTAACCTAATCTAAACTAATACTGAAAATAATTTACCTTATTACTCAGCATTTTGTTGAGTGACCCATTTAGGTCTTATATTGATTTCCTTTAAGACAGATTTACATTCAAAAATGGACGTTTTTCAGTCCTTACACAGTGTAAAAAATTGCATGTCCTTCAAATTCCTCCTTTACCATCACATTGGATTCAGTCCGTTTCTTAGGAATAGGGTGTATTTTTAGGATTACCAAGAAGAAATGCCAGTTTGATTTAGGGGCATTTTTGCTGCAGTGGTAGCAAAACAAAGCTGAGAAATATGATAACCCCTAAACTAATTTACTCATGTACATCTGTTGTTCAGTTTTCCCTCTGGTTCTTTGTGTTTTGTGTTTAAGCTAATGGGCAGGTTATAAAAGCTCACAGTCCAGAATGGAGGTTAGAGCTGTAATTGTCACATCCTGTTCCGGGTAGTAGTGTGGAAGAAGGGATGAAGAACAAAGGAATAAAGTTGGCCTTTTAAAGGAGGTTCTTGGAAGCTGCCACATACCACCTCTACTTAGTAACAAGGCCACACCAGCTATCAGGGGGGGATGAGGAATGTGGTCTTCATTCTGATAACAAGGTTTTCAGCTAATGATTGAGAGTTTTATACTGTGGAAGAAGGGTGGCACAAATTGGGGCTAAGGGTTAACAGGTTAACAGTCTCTGTAACAGAGGTCTATATATTGGAAGATTTATTTGGTATTAATGTTAGGTTGGCTGGATAGGAGCTGAATCATCTAGATGTCAGAGTATTTTAGACATTGAATAATGATTTCATGGTAAAAACCATTATGTGTTGTTTTATATATGAAAAGCAAATCAGGTATTGGTCTTTGATGATAAGGTTTTTAAAAAGTTATAGAAGGAGTATTCTTATTTTCTTCAGCCTGTCTTTTTTCCTTCTTTGTTCAGAATATAAATGTGTTCCAGTTTCTTTTCTTAAAAAATGAAACTGTCCTATTTGTCCTATTTTGATTCTATTTAATAATAAAAATTTAGTAATGACCACTGTTATTTGAGAATTTAGTTTGCTAAGAATTTTACATATGTCATTTGATACAGTGACACTTACAAGGGTAGTGTTGTTATTCTCTTCATTTTGTTTTTAGTGGGGGCATATTGAACCTGAGATTAAGTAATTCGCTTAGTAACACAGATGGGATTCAGATCCTAGCACTCTGATCTCTTGTTTTGTTTCCTCTTGATGCTGGTCTCCATTCTCTTTTTTCTACACAACCTGTTTGAAAAGAAAGCGGTCTACACTTACTGATAATGTCCATTCCCATCTCCCATTAACTCACTCCTTAACCCACTGTTTGTTAGATGGGAAAAACTGCTATGAAGAAAAATGAAGGAAGGGCAATAGGAATGGTTGAAGGATGGTTTACAATTTTTTTTTTATATATATATTTATTTTTATTTTTATTTTCACTGCAGATTTTTAAAAGAGGTTTTATTTACTTTTAGAAAGAGGGGAAGGGAGGGAGAAAGAGAGTGAGAGAAACATCTATGTGTGAGAGATACATTTATCAGTTGCCTCTCATATGCCCCCCACCTGGGGACCTGGCTGGCAACCCAGGCGTGTGCCCTGGCTGGAAAGGGAACCAGTGACCTTTACGTTTGCAGACTGGCGCTCAGTCCACTGGATCACACCTGCCAGGGCTAGGCTGATTTACAGTTTTAAATTGGGTAGTCAAGGAAGGCCTCGGTAAAGTGGTATTTGAGTAAAGGCCTAAAAAAAGGTGAGGGAGTGAGCCATATTGATATCTGAGGGAAGAATATTTCAGAAAGCAGAAATAATAAGAGCAAAGGAGTGTACTTAGTAGGATGTTTGAGGAACAACAAAGGGATCGTTGTGGCTGGAGCAAAGTGAGCAGTGGGGGAAGATAGTAGAAGATGATATTAGAGTGGTAAAGTAGTGGGGTGCACATTAATTACGTGGGTTATTGTAAGGATTTTGGCTTCTACACTGAGCGTAATGTGAAGCCACTGAAAGATTTCACACAGGTAGGAAGTTTTATTACTTAATGGTTAAAAGAGTCACTCTGTCAATGCTATGGAGAATATTACCTGAGGAATAAGAGTAGAAGCAGGGAAACCAGTTAAGGGGCTATTGGTAGTAATTCAAGTAGAATCAAAGATAACTTTCAGATATTTTTGGTCTGCACTGGAGGGCTAGAGTTGTAATTTATCAATATGCGAAAGACTGCAGAAAAAGTTTTGGTGTGGTAGTAGGGGGCTGAGAATTAGAAGCTGAATAAAGAGTTATTTTTTTGACTTGTTATGATGAGGTACCTTTTAGACTACCAAGTCAGAAATAATGAGTGGGCAATTGAATATATGAATCTAGAATTTAGAGGGAAAGTAGAGACTGACGTTACACATTTGAGGGCAAATCAGCATCGATAAAGACGTAAGATGGAATGAAATCAAGAGAGTGATTGTAGGTCAAAGAAAAGAGAACATCCAAATACAGCTCAGGTCACTCCATTGTTGAAGAGTTTGGGAGATGATGTGGAATTAGCAAAGGAAACTGAAAAGAAGCAACCAGGGAGGCAGGAGAAAAGCAAGGAAAGTGTGGTGCTCTGGAAACCCATTTCAAGAGGAGTGTGTGAAATGCTGCTGCTGATAGTTCATGTAAGTGGAGGACTGAGAGTTGGCCTTCAATTAGCAACATGAAGAGCAGTGGTGAACCTGTCTTTTATGAATAGCATTACCATGTACATTGTTTTTCAAGCTAGAAACCCTTTAAGTCAACTTAAACTGAAGACTGACTTGTCTTCATCTCATCTCTAGGCATTAAGTTCTATAGATTCTCTGTGTTTTTAAAATCTCTTTCACATTCCCACTCATTTTCTTAAGTTTATGTTCTCAGCATCTCTCACTAGGATTATTGCAGTAGAATTCTGTTTTCTTTGTTTCTAGTCTGGCATTTTCTTAAGTCTTTTTGTACTTTACTGCCAGAGTGATCCTTTTATTAAAACAATTTTTTTTAATCCTCCCTGAGGATTTTTTCTTTTCATTGCTTTTTAGAGAAAGGAAGGGAGAGAGAAATATCAACGGGAGAGAAAAACATCAATCGGTTGCCTCCCATACATTCCCTGATCAGGAATCAGGCCACAACCTTTAGGGTATAGGATGAGGCTCCAGCCAACTAAGCCACACTGGCCAGGGCTAGAGCAATACTTTTAAAAGGCTAATAGGAATATTTCATTCCCTTGATTAAAATTTCTCCTATACCTCCCTCTCAGCTTTCAGGATAATATTTAATATTATCCTGATAAATCTCTAATGTAAAATATAATTTTCTTCATAGTAGTCTTTCTACTTCCCTGTACTTATATACCACTCCCCTACCCTTTGCTCTAGTAGTAGTAACAGACTATTTTAGTTTCTGGAATGTGTCATGTTGCTAGATCTACCTGAAATGTCCTTCCTTTTCTTGTTATACCATGTTTTTCAAATATTCCTGCCAACACTACAGAAAGTCTTTCCTGATTCCTCCCTTTTCCCACTTGATATATATGCTTCTTTTAGGTTCCATAAGTAACTAGCTTATGACCTGTCATACTATTATCAAATTATATCCTGTACTTATTGATTAACATGACATTTTTTCTTATAGATTTTATATTTATTTTTAGAGAGACGGGAAGGGAGGGAGAAAGAGAGGGAGAGAAACATCAGCATGTGAGAAATGTGTTACATTGACCAGTTGCCTCCCACACTCTCCCAGCTGGGGACCTGGCCCGCAACCCAGGCAGGAGCCTTGATGGGGAACAGAACCGGGGTGATCCCCCTGGTTCACAACCTGGTGCTCAATCCACTGACCACACCAGCCAGTGTGATTAACATGACTTTTTATTCCACTAGTCTGTAAAGTCTTCTGTGGTACATACAGTGCATTTTTCCATTATGTATTCCCATTATATATATAGCACAATCCTTGGCATCTAGTAGAGACGAAGATGTTTGAATTAATTAAATTTAATTCGTACAATCAGGACATTTTAAAATAGTTTATTGAGTTTATTGTTCCTCTGAATATTATTATGGGTCTGAAGGAGTTATTGAAATTAGCCGAGGAAAATGTTGTATATTACAAGATCCAACTTGTATGTTATCCATTTTTATCTAAAGCAAAACAAATTTATAAACAGATTGATGGGCAAATATTGCAACAAAAGGAGTGAGTGCATGATTTAAAAAATGGCATAGAATACCCCACCCCCAGTTTTTTGGACGCTTATTTTAGAGGAAGGTACTGTTATATCCTTATTCTTACAAATTTATGAACTGTGGACCAACCATCAATTACATAGATTTGTAGTTTAATTTCTATAATTAAAGTGTAAGAATGATTATGTGGCGTTATAGCTTCTAGTAACATTGTTTATCAGTACACTGAATAAATTGGTGGTTGTTCAGAGGTCTCAGGTCTCACATTATCTATGGTAATATTTAGTTATGAAAAAATTTTTTAGAAATTATTTGTTTTTGCTTGATTTTTAGAAGGATATAATGTACCTTCTTCCTTTTAAAAAACTGGCATGAGGTCTCTTAAATTTTTATCTGTAGTGGAAGCAGTGAGAGCCAAATTCCAGGACATTAAGTATATTGTTAAGGAAGATTTGGCAGAACTTGGGGACTGCCAAGTGATGTCAGGATTTTGAACTTGCATACTTGAGACAATGATGGTACCATTTATAGGTTTCAAAAGACCACAGCTGGGTAAGATTAAGGAATTCAAAGAACCATCATTACTGATTTTTTTAAAGTTAAGATTTTAGTAAGGCATAACCAGAAAAGATTAACAAATCATGTATGTATGGCTTAATTTTCTAAAGATCACCATGATTTCAAATAGACAGAGATCGTGAGAGTTTCAGCTGGGAAGGAAGAAACACAACCAAGTGAATATACCTAGGAATATAACAGGTGGGCTGTGGGTGGAGGTAAGACCAGTGACAATTTAGGAAGGGTAATGCAGTGGATGACACTGATATGAGGCAGCATGAGGCTGTTGTCAGGAAGTATCACTAGAGACAAAAGGTAAAGCACACTAATAATTGAACATCAGTTGTATGACTATCCAAAAACATTGTTTTGTTTTCTTTAAATAGAAAAGACCATCTATTGTCTCAAAATAAAAAGCCATGCTTGATTCATATTAATTCCTTGTATGTTCCTTTGAGCCACCTTGTCATATAAGATGGAGCGTAATTAGCAAAGCCCTTTTCATCAGGTCTTTCCTAGACAGTTTTTATTTATTTTATTTTATTTTATTTTATTTTAATCCTCACCAAATGATGTGTTTATTGATTTTAGAGAGAGGAGGAGGGAGGGAGAGACAGAGAGAGGGGGAGAGAGAGAAAGAAGGAAAAACATCATTTAGTCACCTCCTGCACGTGCCCCCACAATGCCCCAACCGGCATTGAATCCGTAACCTAGGTTTGGAGGGAACTCGCAACTTTTTGGTGTACAGGATGATGCTCCAACCAAGTGAGCCACCCGACCAGCACTAGGAAGTTTTTATAACTTGATATCTTAATAAGGCTTTTAAGAGGTAAACTAAAATTTGATTGGAATTATTTTTTGTTTGTAGAAATGAGTTGAATGCCATATATAAAAACTTTGTTTATGAAATTTTGTATTATAAAATTTTATTTCAAACTCTAAAAAGTTAAAATGGTCCTGGATAATATCTACTTAGTGACAAAGTTGTTGTTTTTAATCTATATTTTAGATGAAAAATATGAAGATTTGGTGGTACTGTTTAAAACACCAGCATATCAACTAATTTTATTTTAAAATATATTGTCTTTTTTTTGCTTTTCCTCTGTCTTTTCTTCATTTACTTGTAAATTTGCCAAACATCGATTGAACTCCAAACATGCCAGACATTGTCCTAGGGACAGATACGACAGCTCTCCTCATAGAGATCAAAGTCTAAAGAGGGAGTATGTTATCAAACATTGTAGAGAATTTAGAGTTTTTAAAAGCCAGAAAACTTAAAGGAATGGTTGTTTAGAAAAGCAAATAGAAGGGTTTTGTTTCTAACATTTTTTAGAATATTAGGTCTTCAACTTGGGTAATATTTGACTGCAAAAGATTCCAAAACAGTTTTTATCTTTAAAATGTGAATATCAAATTAGATCATCTCAAATATAATTTTCAGCTCTAAAAATGTAGAATTCACAGTTGCTTCTTTAGAAAAATTGTAGTAATTAAATAATAAATTGGATTTAT
Organism: Mormoops blainvillei; assembly: GCA_004026545.1. Classification (NCBI taxonomy): domain Eukaryota; kingdom Metazoa; phylum Chordata; class Mammalia; order Chiroptera; family Mormoopidae; genus Mormoops; species Mormoops blainvillei. The sequence goes on along the minus strand of PVJD01000904.1, from coordinate 116,652 downwards.
AATCTAATTAGTACTTTACAAAGTAATCATATGTATCCCCCACTTCTATCTATACCACTTCTACAGTATACCATGGCTCTAGTGCTCTAAGTCTGCTGACTGCTTTGTTTAATCCTCACAACATTCTTGTAAGGTTTATGTTATTATCAGCACCATCACCCCCATTTTCAGATGGGGAAACTGAGGCTCAGAGAGATCAAGTAACTTGTCTGGGATTATGCAGCTATTAAGTAGCACAGCTGGGACTGGATGCTTGGCAACCTGGGTCCAGTGTTTGTGTTCCTTTTTTCTTTTTTTTTTTTTGGTATATTTTATTGATTATGCTATTATAGTTGTTCCATTTTTTTCACCCCTTTATCCCCTCTGCCCTGCACCCCATCCCATCATCCCCCCATCCCCATAGGTCATTTCTATGGGTTGTGCATATCAATTCTTTGGTTTCTCAGTTTCCTTGTATTATTCTTAACCTTCCCGTCTGTTTTTGTTTTGTTTTGTTTTGTTTTTGTCGGCATTTTCCGGCCACTACTTTCCCCATCCTCACACACTCCCATCTCCAGTCCTCAACCCTTCCCCCATTTGGCTTTGTCTATGGGTCCTCTATGTATGTTCCTTGATGACCCTTCCCCTTCTTTTCCCACATTAATCCCTCTCCCTCCTCCTTTCTCATTACTGTTAGTTTTTTATTTCAATGTTGCTGGTTATATAAAAGATACTGTCTTTTAAATTGACTGTCATATTTCTAAATTATTATGTAGTATGCATATTCAAGATCATGGGAAGCATCAATGCAGTGTAATGGAAAGAAGAGCAACTTTGGAGCTAGAAAGATATGATTCTATCACTGTTATGGATTGAATTGTGTCCCCCAAAAAGATATGTTGAAATCCTAAATCCTAGTACCTGTGAATGTCACATTTTTGGAAATAGAGTCATTGCAAATGTAATCAAGTTAAGGTCATTTGGGTAAGCTCCTATCCAATATTACTGGTGTTTTTATGAGAAGGTACACACACAGAGGGAAGATGATGCGAAGACAGAGATGACATGTAACAGCAGGGGCAGAGGCAGAGTGAGGCAGCTGTAAGCCAAGGAATGCCAGCCACTACCAGAAGCTAGGAAGAGACAAGGCATTCTTCCAAGAACCTCAGAGGGAGTGTAGTCATGATGACACCTTGAATTCAGACTTCTAGCCTCCAACCACGAGAGAATAAATTTCTCTTGTTCCAAGACACCTACTTTGTGGTAATTTGTTATGGCAGCTCTAGGAAACAGTCACATACCAGGTGTTTGGTTTTGGGTAGTCATTTAACCTCTGAATCTCAATTTCCCTTCTGTAACAGATTAAGAACAGTTCTGGCATGGAGTAGACATTTGGGAAATTTGGGAAATAACACCTAGCTTTGCTATTGCTGTCCTTTCTTTAAAGATAATTTACATTTATATATTACCTCATTTATTCATTTGTCATTTACAAATGTGAGATTGAGGCTTACTAATAGAATTAGAAGCAAAAACTTTGTCTCTGGTTCCCTTTCAGATTCTCTAAGTGACAGAAGCATATAACAGATTTCACAAGGCCTGTAGAATTTTATTAGGAATAAAGGATTTAACTTGTTCTGTAGCTATAAATTTAGAACTTAGCTGTTGAGATTTTAAAACTAATATTAAAAAATAAAGTGACTTAGAGTGATTGAATTTTTAAAAATTCATTCAACTACTTTTAAGAGGCTCTAAATAATTTAATATGGATGTTTATTTCCTCTACCCCCCTTTATCTGATGAGCATTTTTGAGAGGAATTTTTCTACATTTATGTCTTACTTGTTTAATGAAAAGGAAGCATTTTAAAATACTTTTTGAGATGTTGCTCAGCACTCCAGGATACCCTGCTGCCTTATTTTGGCCCTTTTACATCTCATCTCACTCTCATAATCCATACTCACCGCCTTTCCTATGAGAGCCTGAGTTATACAGATGACTTAGTTTACAATCATAGTAACCTCTGTGGAAAATTCAGTGACATCTTTCATTTTTCAGCCTCGGGTAGGAAGCAACGTAACTTGCATTACCCCCTCTGAGGCAAGAATGTGGACGACTGCTCAGCCTTGATAGACTTCTCCTTTTTGCTTAAGATCTCTCAGTGACAAAGCAGAGAAATTTGCTGCTGTGGATTCACACCAGTGGCACTAGTATGACTCATAAAACTAAAGTATCTGCTCTAGTCACCTAGAGCAGGGGTAATTCTATCCCTTAGCTGATGCCTGCCCTACCTAATGTCACTGAATGCGCTTCCTTGTTGCTTCTGGTGTTGCTTTATCTCATGGACATATCAATGTCCATGCTAAGGTATTATCTCCTGAGGCTTTCAATGCTTCCATTATTAAGAACTCTAGAATAGTGTTGGAAGGGCCCTCTCCATAACTCTATACACATTTTGTCACCTGGGCTATGAAGTTACACTGCTCTAGCTTATCATGGCTTAAAGTCATAAAACCTACCTCTTTAGTTCTGCTCTGCAATCTAATTCCGCTTTTCTCTTTCCTGGGATCAGAACTTTGCTTATTATTAATTGCCAATTGTTTTATAAATGGGAACTGTATAAAAATTAGATACCCTAACTGAAGAACCCCTGATTGATTCTCAGATCTTTATCTCAGTGCTTCATTTTAAGTATAAAGTTCATTTATCTTTTGGGTTTGTGCATGTACTGAACCCTGAATTAGAGATGCAGTCCCTCTTGGTACTCTCTCCCTGTAGATAACATCCGATTATCAGCCCTCATGGAGAAATTTGCTGGATACTCGATTACGTTTAATGTTTTTATAGGACCTGTTTTATCAAAACATCCTTTCCATTTTAGTGACTGTTTTCTTTTTTTATCCTCACCCAAGGACACTTTTTGATTGTTTTTACAGTGGAGGGGTGGGAGAGAAAGAGACAGAGAGAGAAAGAGAAAGAGCCATTAATGTGAGAAGGAAACATCGATTAGTCACCTTCTTGTATACACCCTGACCGAGGATTCAATCCTCAACTTGGGTATGTGTCCTGACCGGGAATCGAATATGTGACCTTTCGGTCTACAGGACAACATTTCAACTAAGCCACACTGGCCACAGCAATGACTGTTTTCTGTATTAGACACTGAGCTTTATGGGGTCAGGTACTGGCCTGAGTCCCTATTGCCTGGACCGTACAGGCACTCAGTAAAAACTGTAGGGATTCAGAGCAGGCCTCCCCAAAATGTGCCACTTTGGTATGGGAATTATTTTGAGCAGAAGGCACTCAAGCTTGCGAGAAACTTTTACCTCTGCCTTAAATAATTTAAATTAGGGGCCTTATCTGTAATAAGAGTTACAACTAGAAATAACTTTATGACCTATCTATATGGCAGAGCAAAATTACTGAACATCTGCTCTTATTGTCCTACCTTCCTCTCCTCTGAAGCCCCGGGGTGATCCTTAGCTCAGAAGGTCACATAGACCTCATTTTCCCTCTCGTTTCTGAACTTCTCATGTATGTGGGATATTTGACTCTCTTACATTTGTGGTGTTCACATGTGTAGGTACGTATTAAATTGATTATTTTCCCTTTGACCTGTCGCACGTTTATTTTATTATTAGACTGTCTGAAAGAACCTCGGAGAATAGAGGAAAGTTTCCTCCTCCTTCACAATATTAAGTTAATGAATAATTACTTCATGATGGGGCATTTAGGAAGAAATGAAAGTTCAATTTCCTAGACTCTTTTAAAATCTATTCTTCAATAAATATTTGATTTGTTATCCTTCTTAGAAATCTCTCCTGCTTCTGCAGGATGTTTTTAACTTTCAGTGTTATTTAGCTTTCAGAGTTTGTTGTCAGCAGCAGTAACCAACTCTGGATAGCTTACACAGGAAAGGAATTTTTTAGAGAGAGATGGCATAGCTCCCGCTTAAAATGGATAGGAAGTCTAGAGAAGCATGTTTGGAGACAGGTGGGAAGAAAAGGAAGTTTGGAAGCGGAAACAGTGGTTTAGAAGCTACAGCTGCTACTGAATTCTCCGTGCTAGCTACTGCTGTGGCTACTAATCTAATCACACTCACTTGTCTCCCAAGATTCAGTGATTTATATGGAGGTTCAATCATCTAGACTTAATTGAATTGATTCAGATTTTATCCTTTTGTACTGGCTGCCTGAAGTTAGGGAGAGGAATGTCTTGTCTACCCCTTTGGCTTCTGAAGTGGGAGATGGAGTCCTGCCTCCCTCCAAAACTCTCAAAATGAAGAATTCCACAATACTTTGAAGATAGTTTTGATGCTGGGCAGCTTAATAACAACAAAAACAAATCACAGTTACCCCGCAGAAATTTTTCTTCATTCTTATAATCTGAAAGTCTTGAGTTTGTACATTAGAAAGGATGCTCTGTGTCCATTTTGTGAGAAAGCATAGTATGGTGGAAAGAGTATAGATTTTTGAGAAAGGTGGAGATGGGTTCAAATTATTGTTTATAGTTACTAGCTGGATGATTTTGGGAAAATGGCTAAACCTTCCTAAATGGCAGTTTCATAGATTAAAATAAGGAAAATAAAAACCAATTTCGCAAGACTAGTGTACTTTTTAATGAGATGATATGTATTAAGTGTTTATAATATCGGGCACTTTATGAACATTCAATAAACAGTAGTCAGCCCTGGTTGGTGTGGCTTAGTGGATTGAGTGCCAGCCCGCGAACCTAAATGTGGCTGGTTCGATTCCAGTCAGGGCACGTGCCTAGGTTGCAGATCAGGTCCCCAGTTGGGGACATGCGAGAGGCAACCAGTGTTTCTCTTACACATCGATGTTTCTCTACCTCTTTTCCTCCCTCCCTCCTGCCTCTCTGAAAATAAATAAATCTTAAAAAAACATAAACAGTAGACACTAAAACATAGTGTATCACATGGCTCCAGTTTACCTTCTTAGCCTTGTCTCATTTCCTTGTCTCATGAAGACGTTCCATAAATCCAAAGTTTATATGCTTGTTGTCCTTAATGGTACCTGTACTCTCTACTTTCTTGCTTCTTCAGATGCCACTCTTTTTCTTTTTTCTATCTTTTTTCTATTTCTTTTTAATGGCTTAGTTCTCTTCTCATTAAGAATATACTGATCTGTCTAATACTTACTGTCTTCATTATTCAATTTGGAACTTAGCATTTATAGTTGTTATTTTTATGTACTATCTTTGATAAGGATAGTCTTCTAGAAGGCAAAGGGGACTCGCTATTCTTGGAAAACAGCAGTGTAGTAACAGAACATTGGGCTTGGAATCAGAGATCCTTGTTTCTAGCCTAGTACCAGCTATTACTATTCTGCTAGAATTGCTAAGTAGGTCCATGATTCACAGTCACACTGCTTTTTTTTTGAAGGTTTATTTATTTTTTGATTTAATCTTTCTTTAATCATTTAGTTACACTCATTTTTTTAGAAGATTTTATTTATTTTTTTCAGAGGGGAAGAAAGGGAGAAAGAGAGGGAGAGAAACATTAATGTGTGTGGTTGCCTCTCGTGCACCCCCTACTGTGGACCTGACCCACAGTCTAGGCGTGTGCCCTGGCTGGGAATTGAAGCAGCGACCTTTGGTTCACAGGCTGGCACTCAGTCCACTGAAGCTAATTTTTTTTTTTTAATCAAATGCTTGTTCAGCTACACCCTAGTATTCTCTACCAAACAAACTTTCTAATTTTTTGCGATATGAATAGACTTGAATATTTTCCAAATCTTTGGTCCATTTTTGCTAACATTATTCCTTCTCCATTCATTTCGTTCTTCTTATATTTTACTATAAGTAGTCAGGTGAAACCAAGGCACTTCTTCCATACTTCGTTTAGAAGTCCCCTCACTAAATAATTCAGTTTTGTCCCTCACAATTTCTGTCTTACACAAAACATTAAAACACAGTCGCTTGTTTTTTTGTTTGTTTGTTTACCACTTTATAACAAGGATTATCTTCTTTCCATTGTCTACATGTTCCTCATTTCCATCTGAAACCTTACCAGAATGGCCTTTACCGTTTCTATTTGTACCAATATTCTGTTCATGATTATTTATATATTGTCTAAGAAGATAGGTACTTTCTCTCTCTCATTTCTTTCTGAGGTCTTACCAGAATCAGCCTTAATGTGCATTTTTTTAGCATCATCTCAAATTTCCTCCAGTTTCTACCTATTACCCTGTTCCAAAGACACTTCAATTTTTTTAGGTATCTTTTACAGCAGCACCCCACTTTTTGTTACTAAAATCTGCCTTAGCTTAGGTTACTCTAAAAATATATCACAGGCTGGGTGGCTTCAACAGGCACTTATTTTTCACAGTCTTGAAGTCTGGAGTCCAAGATCAGGGTGCCGACAGATTCATTTCCTGGTGAGGACTCTTTTCCTTGACTGGCAGATGGCTGGCTTCTCACTTTGTCTCTCACTGTTGGGGTCAGTAACAAGTGAGAGTTCTCTCTCCTGGCACCATTTTCAACAAAGTTTCTGTTACTGATTTTCACAATGTGCTTCGGTAACTGAATAGATAAATAATCTCGTACATCGAGATTAAAAAGTAATGTGCTATTAAACCATGAAAAGACATGGAGGAAACTGAAATGTATATATTTAGTGAAAGGCACATCCAAAAAGGATATATACTATATAATTCCAACTATATGACATTCTGGAAAAGACAAAACTATGGAAATAGTAAAAAATATCAGTGGTTGCTCTCAGGGTTAACAGGGAGGGAAGGTTGAATAGGCAGAGTACAGAGGGTTTTTAAGGCAATAGATCTCTTCTGTATGGTACTATAATGGTATATACCTGTCATTATACATTTGTCAAAATCCATGGAATGTAGGACATCAAGAGTGAATCTGAATGGCCCTGGCTGGTGTGGCTCAGTGGATTGAGTGCCAGCCAATGAACCAAAGGGTCGCTGGTTCGATTCCTGGTCAGGGCACATGCCTGGGTTGCAGGTTAGGTTCCCAGTCGGGGGCATGCAAGGAGCAACTGATTGATGTTTCTCTTGTACATCCTTTCCCCTCTCTCTAAAAATAAATTTAAAAAAGTTTTTTTTTAAAGAGTGAGTCTTAATATAACCTGTGGCCTTCGGGTGATTATAGTGTGTCACTATAGGGTCATTGTTAAAAATATGCCACTCTGGGGGGAGATAATTGCTAATTGGGAGATTGTGTATGTGTAGGAGCAGGGAGCATCTGAGAACTATGTGCTTTCCACTCAGTTTTGCTGTGAACCTAAAACTGCTTAAAAAAAAATCTATTTTTAAAATTCTTATAGTGGAAACAAAGGCTATCATTTTAGCTATCTGGCCAGGTCTTCTTACACGAGTTGGTGCAGTACAATTCTGTACTGATACTAGTCATACTGATTATTGTCAGATTCCACAGGTAAGGGCTTGGTCCCCAATAAGAGTGCCACCACTTCAGACACCAGCAGCAAGTTAGGACCCCAGATTACCCACACTTCTGACCAACTAGCTTACAAACCCAGAGCCCCCTCAGAAGACAGCCCTCATTTCAGATATCAGTTGCAAGTTCAAAGGTCTCCAGGCCACTTCCGCTTCTAACCAGATGGCTGTAAAACTCCTGTGACCCGTCAGGTTTAATAGTTTGCTACAGTGACTCACAAAGCTCAGGAAAATGCTACACTTAATGATTAAGTTTTATTATAAAAATATAAATTGGGACCAGCTAAATGAAAACATACATAGGGCGGGTCCAGAAGGGTCCTGAATGCAGAACCTGGTGTCCTTTCCCTGTGGAAGCGGGGCACATCATTCTCCTGGCACGTCAGTGGATTAACCGACTAGAAAGACACCCGCCCCCCCCATGCTTCTGTGTCCAGAGTTTTTATTGGAATTTCATGATATAGAAGTGATTGATAAAGCACTGGCAACAGGATTGAACTAAATTTTCAACCTTCCCTCTCTCCTCAGAGCTTGGGCTGGACCAAAATCCCTAATCACATCTAGTCGTCTTTGTGACCAGCCCTGATCCTGAACCATCTTGTTAGAATTAACTCTAGCTTGAATCAAGGGGCTTTATCAAAAAACAAATATACTTCTGTCATTGACAAAATCGCAAGAGTTTTAGAGGATCCCTGCCTGGAACCCAGGACAAAGACAAAATTTCTTTATTATACAAGATTTTTTAAAAATGGCAGCCCTTGAGAAACCTAATAGCTTTGTTTTTTTTTTTTAAATTTGAAAATGTACCATGGAAAGCTGAGATTACTGAAAAGTACTTAAGATTAGAAGACTTAAGAGCAATAACTGATTTTATAGATCTCTGTATTAATTAGTCTGGTTTTCAATTATGTAAATGAAGGAATGTCCAGCTTATATAGAAAGTTCTATAAGTGTTTATGTGAGCCAAATTTTGAGGACATGCCCGGGAGCAAAATCTCAACTTATTCAGAAAATGCTCAGGAGAGTGGCAGTTTCATAGCTCCTTTTCTGCATTCAGAATCAAAGAAAATGTAAGGAAGGTCACATGAAATCTATTGATGATAGATTAAGGAAGGAGGTGGGAGAAGGGAAGGCAGGGAAATCTCTAGGCTGGATAAATGGCAGAATGGAGAAGCACGTATTTCTTTTAAATTGGTGGATACAGGTTAGTTAATTTACATTTACGGTATATAGGGATGGTGTATAGGGAACAAGATTAAGAATAAGGGATTGTGTGATCTAGTGCTCTGGTGCCTGCAGTTGTGCCTTCGAGGGGTCTGAAAAAAAAAATTTACTGTGACATCCTAGATGCATAAGAACAATGGACAGAATTCACTTAAGATAAAGATTGACCTTTGCTAAGGAAGCTATATGGCTGGGATGTGACTGCTTGCCATGGCCTTACCAGTTAGGTATTTATGACCTTAACTGTGTGGTTGTTTTTGGTCACTGAGGTTGTCAGGCCTTCCATGTTGTTCCCTGAGCTGTGTTAAGGTTATTATATAGCTCTTTGTTCATTCACAGCTCTTTAAATCTTTTTATTATAGCCCTTTAAATCTTTATACATCTTGCAACTTGAATTTTGTATTTAAGGTTTTGATGCATAAATGAATTTCTTTTAGTAAAAAGTAGAGAGGAATGTACTTGAAAATATGAACTAGTAGAATAACATGAGAGCCTTTTCAGTTTTTACTCAGTGTCAAAATAAAAGATGACCTTAAAAACAATTTTTTCTTCCGGGCTGTAGGTGGTTTCATTGGACTCATTTTCCCAGCTAAAAACAAGTTATATGAGAGTGTATCCACTTCCTCGAAGTGCTTAATTTGGTTTTTCTCTTGCAGATTGATTATACCGGAATAGACCCTTCCAGTCCCTGCAACAAATGTTTGTCTCCAAATGCGACACCTTGTTTTTGTACCATTAACTTCACATTGGAACAGTCATTTGAGGTCTGTATTCCCAAGTAATGTGTTTAAAAAGCCATGCTTTAACAAATATCGATATTGTATTAATTTTTGTATTAATTAATTAATTTTTGGGAGACACCACTTAAATTTATTGGAGTCCATACATTTTTGAGGAGGATTATTATTTTTTTTGCTTTTGAATTATGCTGTCTGGTAACTAAATACATGTATTTAAATAGTTTACTTTAATTAGTACTTTATAAACTAAATTTAAAACATATTTTATCTTCCCACTGGAAAATCTTATTGTACAAATCAGTTTTGATTAAGTTTATATCTACATTAACTTGTATTTTAAAAATTATTGTTCAAATTATTTCACCTACTTCTAATACTAAAACAAAAGTTTTACTTTAGAAAATAAATGGTATTTTACCCAGTATTTAGTATTATTTTTCTGTCAGATGTGATCCATTACTATAAATGCAAACAATGAAATGTTACTGATCTTGTATATCTTGGTAAGCAGTTAGAACAATATCTCTGTGTGTGTGGTCTGTTTGTGACTTCTGCATTCACACTTATTTATCAGTCTTGGAAACTGAACAGATTCTAAAAGACAAAGATTCAGAGTAGGAATGACTGCCCTGGCTGGTGTGGCTCAGTGGGTTGAGCACCGGCCTGCAACTGAAAGGTCGCCGGTTGGATTACCAGTCAGGGCACATGCCCGGGTTGCTGGCTGGGTCTCCAGCCAGGGGTGTGCTAGAGGCAGCTGATAGTGATTAATGTTTCTTGCACACATCCATGTTTCTCTCCCCGTCTTTCTCCCTCCCTTCCCCTCTCTCTAAAAAATAAATAAAATCTTTAAAAAATTTTTAAAAAGAATAGGAATGGCAAGACTAGTTTGTGCTCTTCTTTACCTGAAAATTGAACATAAAATTTATTGTTTTATTCTTCAGGGAGCAAAACTACTTTAAAACATGCCAGTTTTGTAGATTTTTCTACACTTGAATTTTCTTAAAGGTAGTGACGACTTTTGTAACCCGTGATAGATGATTGCCATCTAGTGGTTGTAGATGCTCTGCACTAAAATAAAAGAAAATAATGTCTTTTTATAAAAACAAGAAAATAAATCTGGGAGAAAATAAATTTAATTATTTTACTTTGTTTCTGCAGAAATAACATTTAAAATATCATAAAATTCTATTTTTTAAATGTGACTGGCAAGTTATAAAGATGCATTAAGCTCTTTTTGTCAGAATAGGCAGAATTAAAGAAGTGGAAGAGACTTGTAATGATTTAGAAGCTCCATTAGTTTCCCTCCATTAATAAACAGTTATTTCAAAACTTCTCTTCTGCAAAGGTGACCATCTTCAGATTCATTCTTTTGTAGGCTCTGTGTTCTTTACAAACCAAACCTTTGAGTGCACTAAAACTTTTTCTGAAAATTTCAACTAAGTTATTTTATTGTCTTAGTATTCATTAAGACAGTCTCCTCAGATTATAAGTTGAATTTACTGTACTTCTTAATTGAAAATGTTACTCTTTTTTTTAAAGCATATTCGTTTGTTTCTTTGGTATAATTTTGATAACCAAAAATAAAGTCATTAAGTAAATAAATAAATAATTTTCACGTAAACATTTTCTTTATATAGAATGAGGAAGTTTGCAAACATTTGACATTTGAAAATCAAGTTCTTTATAAATGACAGTGTATATGAAAATAACAATTCAGATAAAATATACTTGAAATGTTACTGAATTCCTCTTTTTCCTGAATTCCTTTTTTCCTTTAATTCCTTTTATTTTTAATTTTTTAATTTTTATTGACTTTATTGGAGTGACACTGGTTAATAAAATTATGTAGATTTCAAGTGTACTGTTCTTTAATACATCATCTGAATATTGTGTTTACCACCCAAAGTCAGTTCTCCTTCTGTCACCATTTATCCCGTTTTCCCTTTAATTCCTTTTAACTAAGGATAAGATTATAGAAGATAGAAGTAGCAACCAGAAAGGAGAAAATAGCTTCATGTTTTTGCAACCTCTGAAAATCTTAGTCATTTAAGATGGCTTTATGGCATCTTCTAAATAATTGTAGCATATATTGGTTACCGTTCTTTCCCAAATTGGCTCCACTGAATATGTTAAAATACTTTTCTTGATTATTAAACAGTGACTTATTATCTTAGGTACTTTACTAATTCTATGGAGAAATTAATTTTGACCCAGTTCAAGTTCAGAAAGTTGATGCTAGTTGGGTAAAGACCAATCTAAATTAGAGAAAATTTAAAATTGAAAGTCAATCAGAATAGGAGTGATTTTTGTTTTTTGTTTTATAATTTAAATAACACTTCTTTGAAGTCTTTAAGGATATTTTCAAAGTCTTACTCTTGGATTTTTGCAACATACCTTCTTTAACCTTACTTATTTGTATTGTTTAGATTGCTAAGTACTGGTAGAATTCATCCCAGTACTTGTTTTAAGTTTCCCAAATTCTAGTAAACCTAGTAAAGCCCAAAACTAACTAGCTTTTATGTATGCACGCCACAGTTTTATACTTAATATTTTGATGTGAAAATTTTTTTCCTTTCTGTTTCTTTAGGGCAATGTGTTTATGTATTACGGACTGTCCAATTTTTATCAAAACCATCGTCGTTATGTGAAATCTCGAGATGATAGTCAACTAAATGGAGATTCTAGTGCTTTACTTGTAAGTAAAATGATGGGATATGAAAATGTGGTTTCTAATGAAATAACATGGTAATTGTTTAGTTAGAAATGTTAATTTTTTCTTTCTAGAGTGTAAAGCAAAAGAGAATTTATTAGAGAAGCAGTGGGACAGAGAGAAGGTTACTTCACAAGCAGAGCAGCCAGGAATGTTAATTTTAGTAATGCCAGGATGAAATTAAAGTATTACTTGCCATTTATAGTTTGTTCCAGAGTTTCTGTTTAAAAATTTTCCCCTAGAATTTACAAAGATTAATGATTTTTTACAGCCAGAGGACATATTCCTCCCTGCTTGTTTCTAGTAGTGTCTTTGGGATTTTCGCTTTATTAATCTGTTTGTAATGGAATTTTGATGAATCTAGCATTCTGTGTATACAATTTGTTCTGTTTCGGTTTGTTCATTATTATTACACTAAGTAAGAATATGTAAATAAGCTATTTTTGAAAATTTCTGAGATTGTGTGTTAGAATTGAACATAGATGCTCTTCATTTTTTAACTTGTGGGAAGCCTGAGTAGTAAAGTCCAAATGGTGGGTTACTGACAAACTGTCTAAGGAGCTTTTTGAAAATGTGGACTCCAGAATTGTCCTAAGTCTAATAAGTCATTGTCTGCAGAAGTAGAGCTCTAAAATGTCTATTTTTAACAAGCTCCTCTTCTGATGCTCAGCCTGGGTTGGGAATCTGTGTGCCAGAGGATCCTAGTTCCCTGATTGTTGTGCAGCTTTCCGTAGTAGTGGTTGGTGTGCAAGTATTTTACATTATTGCCGCCAACCCAACAAAGCTTCAAAGTCCCAGAGCAATCTAGGATTGCTTAGAAATAGTGAATCTCTTAGAATGTAATTTAGGATCATATTGTGACCAGAATGATCCTGGTAAGCATACAGCAGCCCTAGGCTATCCTTAGTGGTTTTATTGCTGATGTTTGGAATCTTAAGAAATAACAAATCTGCTTAAAGATTCTGGTTAGGGCTGTAATATTTTCCAATCTATGTGGGATTTACTCTGTGGGATCCAGTTTTTAGAACTCAAACCCAGAAAAGGTGGTATTTGGTGAGAGACACCAGGTTCCTAGGCCTTTCTGAATTTGTTACTTAGGATCATAGATTGGGTATGTCCAAAGACCCAAAATGGTAGTTGGTTTATAATTCTTTCATTTAGATACATACTCTCTTCACTGAAGGTGAAAGAAGCTGAGATTGATTCTTTTTTATAAACTGCAGGCAAAGCTTTTAGACTAGACTAGGGATTGACGAATTTTCTTTGTAAAGGGCCAGATAAGTATTTTCAGCTTTGTAGGTCATATGGTCTCTGTCACAGCTATTCACTTCTGCCATTGTAGAGAAGCAGCCATAGACAATACTTCAAATGAATGGGTGTATCTGTGTTCGAATAAAACTTTATTTGCAAAAAACAGGTGGTAGGCTGGATTTCACCTGTAGGCTGTCCCTTATCCCTGTACTAGACCAAAATGTATGAATTTAAGACCAGGTGACTTTCAAAAATCTTGAAGATTTTAAGAATGAACAGATTGAAGTCCAAGGTACTCAACATTGTGTGCCAGACTCTTCACTATCTGATAGTCAACCTACAGTCCAGCCTCATTGTTTTATGCTTTATATTTAATGTACCTTTGGCCTGGCTGCACTGAGCCACGTATGCTGCCCCCTAACCATGCCTGGTGACACCAGTTAATCTGCCCATTTTGGTATTTACATTTTGCTTAGAATGCAGTTTTTACTCCTTTCCTAGAGATCCTCTCATCTCAGGGCCTGCTGTTTTCTTTGGTTCCCTTTGATGCAAAATAACTTCTTTACATATTGATTTCATTTATACTGTTTCTAGTTACTTCTCACTTTGCTTAACAGACTCTCCCCAAATCATCCATTTTTGCCCTTTCTAGGCCATTTTCTACCTAGTTGCTATAATGATCTTAAAAAAAGTAAATACTACTACTATGCTTACTGCACTATAACTACATTAACCTTTTACCTTCTCAGGAGTATCATGTCCTTTCTCAGTGGCTTATACTGTTCTCTCTTCTTATAACTCTCTTCTGCCTACTCTTCATGTGGCCGCCTCCTATTTTCTTTAGGTTTTTACTTATATGATACCATCTCCAGAGACAAACTTTCCCTTATCATAGATTCTAAAGCAGCTACTCCCTCATTAATTACTTGTATGACATTAATTATATCTATGACACTTTATAAATTGCAATGCATAAATATTTTATTGCAATTTATAAATATATATTTGTTTCCTTACTTATCCTTTGTCTTTCCTACTGTACTGTAAGCTCATGAGGGCAGGGACCATTGCTTTCTGTAATTACCATATACCAAGTGCCTAGCCAGTGCCTAGGACGTGGAAGGCATTTAATAAATACATGTTGAATAAATATAGATGCTTGTATCATTGCTGTTATTTCACGTTATTGTTGGTTGTGTCTGGGTCTGTTTCCTCTATTGTAGGTGGCTCAAAAGCATGGTTTTCATTATTTTTTAATTTATGTTTCTAGCACCTTGCGGGGTACGTGATAGGTATCAGGTAATTATTAAATGACTTTTTAAAGCCAGTTACTTCAAAGTACGTAGCATTGCTTAGTTCAGTACCTGATGCATAGGTAGTAAATAATATTTTCCTTTCTTTTAAAACTTACTTATTTAGTGGCTAGAATATATTTGCCCTACAAAGAGTTTATTTACATTCAATAGCCTTTTTTTGAAATCACAGTTTTCATCAAAATATTCAACTAGTAATAAGCCAGTTATATGTTGTCTATATTCATTGTCTCAGAGTACTAACTTGATAAATCTAGATGGCTTAGGGACAAAAAAGCTGAGAAATAATAATAAAACCAAATAATAACCAAATAATAAAGATTATTTGTTTTGAGACATGGCTTTATGTGGCCTTGGAGTCCCATATAGACACCTAATCTCAGACTTGGTAGAATCTCCATTTAACCCTGTAACTGCTATATCTCCTTGAGACCTCCAATAGGGCCTAATACTCCTTGCCTCATCAGCATTTTCATTTTCCTTGTACCTGAATGCACGATTTAGAGAAGATTGTTATATTCCAGGACTCTGCATTAGATTGACTTTCTCCTTCCCTTTCTCCTTCCCTCCCTCCCTCCTTCCCTTTCCTTTTCCCTTCCCTTGGGATTTAACCCAGAGCTACAGAATTTGAGATTATCTAGTTGAATATGTTAATTTTTTAAGTGAGGCCCAGATAATCAAGGGACTTGCCTAAAGTCACAGTAGTACACAGCTGGAACTAGAACCTCTGGTCTCTTTACTTTCAGTTTTTAGAGTCCTTATATTATGTCACAACTTGATTGACAGTAGACTGCTTCTTAATTTTTCTTGGGCAGAAAACTCTTTGTGGTTATGATTTCTGTGTTCATATGAAAGTTAAAAAATGTCAGCTTGATATATGCCTGTATGACAAAATATGTACAAGGAAAAGTTACATTTCAAACGTAATACAATATGTTAAGGAATATATTTGAATATTTTAATGTGGTGTTATTTACAGTCTATTTATGATATAGCCTCATTTTGTATGCATTGCAAGTGAGAAGCATGTAGGGATTGAATTTTTAATCAGTAATTGGAGCCAGCGCATAGTTCTCTCAGAGACCTGAGTAATAATTTCTCTCTTCTCTTCCTTTTAAACATCAGAATCCCAGTAAGGAATGTGAGCCTTATCGAAGAAATGAAGACAAACCAATTGCTCCTTGTGGAGCTATTGCCAACAGCATGTTTAATGGTATGATATAGATACAAAGATAGAGATATAGGCATGTAAAATTAGGAAAATTTGTATAATCTTATTAAAGATTTAATAGTCTAATAAATAGGAATGAAATTGGGAAATTAACCTTAAAATAAATATATCAATTAGTAATTCAGTGGGGTATTATAATGCTTTGTGACCTTCTTTTGAGAATTCTTATACTTTAAGAATGAATTTCTGTTTCTGGGAAGTAAAGCAGAGGCATTGTGCTACCTCTCCTATTGCATAGATGATAAAATAAAAGCCAGGTTACCCTTCCCACTGATTTTGAATATTTATACCATTAAAGAGATGCTACAGTTGATCATTTAGAGCAGCACATTAAAAACAATGAAAAGAAACAAGTGAAATTAATTTAATTAAATTTATTGGGGTGACATTGGTTAATAAAATTACATAGGTTTTAAGTATACAGTTCTATGATACATCATCTCTATATTGCATTGTGTGTTTACCAACAAAAGCAAGTGTCCTGTAACCATGTGTTTGGTCCCCTTTACCTTTTGCCACCTCTAACTCCCCTTGTCCCTGTTAACCACCATATTGTTGTCTGTCTGTGAGTTTTTGTTTGTTTGTCTTGTTTGTTCATTTGTTCTTTTTAGTCGTATATCCTATATATGAGTGAAATCATATGGTTCTTGACTTTCTCTGACTTATTTCGCTTAGCATGATAGTCTCAAGATCCATCCATACTGTTGCAAATGGCAGTATTTTATCTTTTCTTATGGCTGAGTAGTATTCCATTGTGTGTGTGTGTGTGTGTGTGTGTGTGTGTGTGTGTGTGTGTGTACACATCTTTATCCAACCATCTATTGAGGGACACTTCGTTGTTTCCATGTCTTGGCCACTGTGAATAATGCTGCAGTGAACATAGGGGTACGTAAATCTTTATAAATAAATATTTTCAAATTTTTAGGGTAGATATGCAGAAAAGGGTTACTTGCTGGGTCACGTGGTAACTCCATTCTTAATTTTTTGAGGAACCTCCATACTATTTTCTGTAGTGGCTCTACCACTTCACCAGCAGTGAAGGAGAGTTTTGTTTTTTTTTTTTTTAATCAAACTAAAAAGCTTCTGTATAGCAAAAGAAACCATCAACAAAACAAAAGGCATCCAACCAACTGGGAGAAGATATTTGCTTCCACAGGAGGTTAATATCAAAAATAAATAAGAAACTCATACAACTCAACAACAAAAAACAAACAGTCCAATTAAAAAATGGTCAGAGGACCTGGACAGACACTTCTCCCCAGAAGAAATACAAATGGCCAACAGATATGTATGAAAAGATACTCAATGCTATTAGCTATCAGGGAAATGCAAATCAAAACTGCAGTGAGATACCACCTCACACCTGTTAGAATGGCTATTATTAACAAGACAAGTAATAACAAGTGTTGGAGAGGTTGGGAAATTAATTTTAATAATATATTTTATTGAATCCAATATGCCCAAAACATTATTGTATATATCAGCATGTAAGTGATAAACATGATATAAATTAATAAATGAGAAGTTCTATGTTTTTTTGTACTTCCCTTGATACCTGATGTATATTATACATTTACAAAACACTCATTTGAACCGACTGTAATTTTTTTCATTTTTTTTATTGTGATCAAGTACAGTTGTTTCCATTTTCCCGCCACCACTCTCCCCTGCCCCACCCACCCCCACCTCCCACCCTCAGTCCTTCCCCCATTTGGCTTTGTCGATGGATCCTTTATGCATGTTCCTTGATGACCCTTCTCCTCCTTTGCCCCTGTCATCCCCCTCCCCACTCTCCTCTGGTTACTGTCAGTTTTTTATTTCAGTGTTGCTGGTTATATTTTGCTTGCTTGTTTATTTTGTGGATTAGGTTCCACTTATAGGTGAGATTATATGGTTTCTGTCTTTCACTGCCTTTGACCAACTGTAATTTGAAAGGCTCTGTAGCCATGTAACCATTGGCTACTGTGTTGGACAGTGCAGACAGAGACATGGATAAACCAGAAGCTATTTAAGATTATATTTTTTAAAGGAAAGGAGGATAGGCAGATATACCTTGCAAACTGTTTTATTTGGGTTAATGTTAAAACATTTGATCTTATTATATGTCAGCTAGCCATATAGGAAAATGACCCAGAACTATAATGAGGGAAAAGAAATCCATCTGGGATTATAAAGTTATAATAGTTAATTCCATAGAAATAATGAAGGTCATATGTATATCATATGCCTACTCTGTTACCACCACTTTTGGGAGCACACACCAGATCCTCATTTCTCACAGAGGAAAGCAGGTACTATGGATTTTTAATAGATATTTAGTATCTTCCTTTTCTTGTGTTCAGATACATTCGAATTGTTTTTGGTTGGCAATGGATCTTACCTGACGTCTATTCCTTTGAAAAAGAAAGGTATTGCTTGGTGGACAGATAAAAATGTGAAATTCAGAAACCCCCCTGGAGAAGGCTCCCTAGAAGAACGATTCAAAGGTAAAATATTATTATCTCTTTAAGACAATATAAGCTAGGAGTTTTAATAAAGTACCTAAAATTTTCTGTCTTTAGAACCTTAAGAAAGTTTATGCTTTTTAAAAAACAACTACTTTCCTTAACTTCATAATAAAGTAGAATATGTAGTCTCTTTGAATGTACTGAAATTCTAAAGGACATGTAAACTTTTAATCTTGAATAACTCTGGTATTTTCTTATAAGCATGTCAGCCATAATCTTTTAAAACTGCAGCAGAGTTTTCTTTTAAACAAACCTCAATCGTTTATTATAATTATAAATCCAAATTTACTTGTTTCTATATGTCTAATTTTATAATGTAGTGTTCCATACTATTATATCTTTTCATTAAATCATCTGCCTTTTGGTATATCCCTAGCCTATGTTTGGTACTCTCTTGAGACACCAATCAAATATTTGTAATTATGTTAGATTGTTACATGAGGAATTGGTTTTCTCTAGATTTAAGACATCCTTAGACTATGAATGTATTCATACCTTTGAAAATAAGAAAAATAGTCTGATTGTGTATTGCATATCTTTGTTTTATCAGAGTGTAAGTTTTCCGTGAAACTCTTAATAGAATTGAATATTTTGTCTCCCTCACTCCCACCCCTCCTTTTTAAGGTACAACAAAGCCAGTAAACTGGGTTAAAGCAGTATACATGCTGGATTCTGACAAAGATAATAATGGGTTCATAAATGAGGATTTTATTGTTTGGATGCGTACTGCAGCATTACCTACTTTTCGTAAGTTATATCGTCTTATAGAGCGGAAAAGTGATTTACATCCAACATTACCAGCTGGACAATACTATTTGAATATCACATACAGTATCCTTTTTTGGCCATGTGTACAGATTCATAGAATTTGAAAGGAGTGTGGTCAGTCTTATCTTAGTTATGTGGTATGCTACTTTGTGTTTTGGTTTTGATCTCTATGTTTTTATGAGTGTATGTATGAGAAAGTATCTTTTATACCTTTCAGAAATATCTTAAATTTTTACATACTTTGTTCTAGGGTTCAAGTGAATTATTTGGTAAAATTCTTTAAAATGTAGGTGTTGGGTTTACTAGTAAGCTAGATATTTTCACAAGGGAGGTTGTACCTAAGCTTAATGGAAAGACCACTGAATGTTCCTAATAAGAAATATGTTGGTGGTACTGAGCTGTTTTTAATATATATATATTTATGTATTAAGAAGGCAGCAGATATGTTAATTCATATCAGCATAATTGTTTCTAATTATTGCTCTGTTCATAGTACCAAAACATTACTATCATTAGCTGTATTTTGCCACATTAATAATTTATATGTAATTTTCAGTGCTTATAAATATCATTTCATACTGACTGTATGTCAGCATTGTACTAGTACTTTTCATGCATTATATTACTTAATTCAAGCTTTATGAGGTAGTTATGATCTCCATGTTAGAGACAAGAATACAGGAACATAGAGCATTTAAGTAACTTGCCTGAGATCGCATAGGAAATAAGTAGAAGAGTCGGGGCTCATGGTCAAGCTATTGATCTCAAAGGCCATGACTTTACCATCAACCACCACTGTAGACTGCATCAATTCCTATCGGCCTAAATGCAGTCTTTCCTAAGATGGAAATATAGGGTACAACCTTTTATTCCAAACAAAGCATTTATATCTTTTAATCTCTAATTCATTATTTGTATATCTTATGAATGAAGAGTTTCTCAAATATTAGCATTTAAATGTTTGCTGATGACCTGATAGTGACAGGTTGAAAGTGACCAAGTTTTTGAAACTAGATTCACATAGGAGCCATTTTGGACAGACCCAGTTCAGGTGCAAGTAGAAAGAACACTATTCTGGGTCTGTAGCCAAAGTAGAGGGCAGTTGTGTAACAGTATCCAAACCTGAAGTCTAGAGGGCAATAAAGGAAAGTATCTGGAGCAGTCAGGAATTCCTAGTTGACAATTTGCATCCCATGCATTGAGAGAACTGTCAGGAGAATGCAGGATATGTTGAAGATTTGACAAGATGAGCCTGTAAAACATCAAGGATTAATCATCAAAATTAGATACAAGGTGGGAACTAGATATTAGAATGAAGGCAGAAGTCCATTTTTTAGGTTTGTGATACAGATACTAGCATGGGTGATTTGAGACTCTGTCCCTCAGAGTACTGGGTTAGTTAGAGTTCTTATAATCAGTCCTACCTCAATCAGTGTAAATTGATTTAAGAAGCTAGTAGAGCTGAGCTTGCCATTTGGAGTTGTTTGGAGAGTTGCCAAAGACCAGAGAAGCAAATGGAGACTAATATTTGATTCAAAAGATGCTTTTGAAAAGGTTGTACACCTTTTAGATCTTACTGACTTCTGTCTGCTCTTCTGACCGGTTGCTAAAATCCAAGAACTGGTCCATGTAGATAGCTCACTCACTCATTGTACAAGTACCTCGTTTCTTAAGTCTCATTAACAATCCACTTCCACTCTGTTTTAGCCATCACCTCTCTATGTCACACCATGAATTTTATCATTAACTACACCAAATCAGCAAGTTAAAACTTCAGTATCATGCTCTTTTACTCTGTGCTCAGTCCTCTCATATTCCAATAACCACACTGTTGCTACACATGGTCTTTGGGTTCACAGAGACCTCTAATCCCTTCATTCTTTCCTTGTGTCTTGATCTGTCAGCCTTGTCTTCTTTTATGGGTTTTACTGTTCATTTGAAATATTTTTTCACATCGTATTTCTTTGTGGCTTTTTGACCCTCCTGTGTAATAAGAGTACAAATACCTGAGAAATGATATAACCATTAAATTTGGTTGTTTTTGCTTGCAAACTATATTGACTTTTACTACTAACATTTAATTTGCTAAACTAGTTGTTCAAGATAATAATTACACAATTATTTTATGATTCAGAACATATGAATGAGTAAGGCACCTGTACATCATAGAATTACCAATGGATTGCAAGTTGTATTTTAAAAATTAAGTAACTAAACGTGGCAAAGTTTTCCTATTCACTCTTCAGATTACCCTGTACATTCTTTTGATGGACGAAAACGGATGATCTTGAGTACTATTTCATGGATGGGAGGAAAAAATCCATTTTTGGGGATTTCTTACATCGCTGTTGGATCCATCTCCTTCCTTTTGGGAGTTGTACTGCTAGTAATTAATCATAAATATAGAAACAGTAGTAATACTGCTGACATTACCATTTAATTTTATATTCTGAAAACAAATATACCGCATGTGCATCAAGGCCAGTTCTATTCAACCTAGCTTTTGAATGCTGATGTCTGGTTAGTACGTCATTTTTGAAGTTTGCACATAACTTCTTATTTAAAAGAAAACAGTCTTTGTCCTTTGCTTCTTCCTTACGGATGACTTACAAAAATGTATGATGGGTATAAAACAGATTAGCTATGTTGATTGATCATGTCAGCACTTTTAACTGCTGAAATGGCATTCTAATGTTTGTTTTTTTGTAGGACAGGCCATATGATGCATAGAGACTCTATCATGTGAAATGTGTCTACTGCTTAAATGTTTATGCTGTGTGGATAATATTATATTGACATGTGCTGTATATGTATATATGTGTGCCTATTGTGTGAAGATGTATGAGTATAATGACTTGCTCACCTTTCAGGATTCAGAGTTACAAAAAAATGAAGAAAGACCAAATCTAAATAAAACACTTCATCATTTTCATGTGTCGTGTGTAAAAGCTTAAAGTGCCATCTTTGGTGAGGTGGTTCATGTATTTAATTTATCTAGTATAGTCCTCAGTCAAGCTTAGTTTTGATTTCACCTTTGAAGTCTTACTTACCTTGTTTAGCATAGGAATTAATGCTCATGTCTGAATAGGTCTCAGGAGAATTTAAAATTCCTCTGTCCATTTGGTTAAGATGATGCAGTCAGGAACCCCAACTTACTTGATATGTTTTTACATGTCATCATGGAAATACCTCAAGCTGTTTTTATTTTGCAGGTAAGTTTTTTGAATTAAGTACTAATATTACATTGCAGAAATTTTTGAATAATGCTGACCTTCATTTCCTGTATATGTCATTCAATTTTTGCATAAAGGTCAAATCTGGATGCGTGTGCACATTCTCTTTAGTTAATGCACCAGTTGTTTTGGTTGGTTTTCCTACGACATATTTTAAAAAGAGGTTCTTTAAATTTCCTAATTAAATTCTGGAGATTTTTGATTATGTACATGATAAATTATAATATATATGGTTGAAGCTGTTTTGTTTTCTATTAACTGGAATTATTTTAATATTCCTTATTGAATAAATGCTGTAATTTGTTTGCTTTGGAACTTATTCCTGAATGTAAATTTATTTCTCCACATGCATGAAAATGTATATCTTAATTAGAGAGCTTAATTACATTGAAATTGCTAATTTTTTTTTAACTCACGTATAGAAGCCTGCTTATTTACGGTTTGTAATGGTCTCCTTCTGTTATATTTTAAATCCAGTGGTCTGGGTAATGTATCAGTTTTGATGAATATGTTTAAAAAAAACCAAAAAATAATGTAATGTTTAATTGTAGAAATGTGCCACACTTCTTAAGTTTTGTATAATGTGACTTTTAACTGGTAGACTATTACTTGCATGAGGTATTTAATGTATGATTATCCTGAAGTTTCTGAGTGCATATGGTATTCTTTGTCTAAGAATGTTCTTTTTTTTTTTTTAATCAGTCCTTCAGAATATTATTATTTATTCTGGTAATTGACCCACTTACACAAGGCAGTTTATCTTCTGGGATGTACCATTGGGGGAGAGGGGTTTCTGCCAGTCTTTCTAGATTGTGCTGTTTAAGGAGGACTATCATCCTACATCCCTTTTTCTAATTGGGGGACCAATGTTGCTGCTGCAGAAAAGTTGAAGAGCCCTTCCAACACTTTTTCATCTGTGGTGAAGATGGAATCTTAAAATATATTTGAAACTTTATCTATTGTATAAGCACATTGATGGCTCCAGTTTCTCCCTGTCTCCTGCCATTTGAACTCTGAGGGATTCCTGTTGGTAACTATGAAGAATGTGGAACATTCATATGGCCTCCGCGCAGCATGGGGGTAGAGAAACATTTCTGGGCTTTATGCTCGTCTTTAGGAAACATTACTGTAATATTGTAATATTCAACTTTCAAAGAATTATTGCATTGTAAGACAACTGCGTGAAATAGAAGGCATTGAAGAATGCATTAATTTGCAGGAAGTATTTTGGTATATGAAGTTTCTCAATTAAAGGAATTATTTAATAAGTAAAAGCTAAGAAATTTCATTTAAATAATAAGGCAGTTTAAAAATAAATTGGTAAAAATAATGGTATTATCAAATAGAGAATTACTCAACCAAGAGGAGAGTCAAGTGAATATTATTTGTTTATTGGTTAGTAAGTTTATTTGTAACCTCGATTATATTAAAAGATAACTTTCTTTTAGTATGTTCTATATTAATAAAAATGAGCAAAATTAATTTTTCTATGTTTGAGTTTCTTCTTAAAATACCAATGCCCTGGGGTTATTGCTGATGTTTAGCACTGAATTTTAGCTCAGGGTCAGTGAGTCCAAGTGTTAACATTTCTGTGCCTGGGTTTGATTGCCATATGTATATACAGTATATTATTCACTCCGACAGCATTAACTGCAGGATTTATCTATATTACCAAGTAACATCTGGTCTTACCAGGAAGATATAATTCTTCCTGATATCCTGGTATATCCTGGTATATCTAGGATATAATTCTAAATGGAATTATATCATTTAGACTATATGGACTAAATTTCATATTAGATCACAGGAAAAGCCTGGTAAATAGAAAATGAAGATGTGGCATAGGGAGGCAAGAATGGTGAAAATAGTGGAGTGAGTGGGGCACACAGAAAATCAAAAGCCACGCTAAGAAAGAAAGAGCAGCTGAGAGGTAGGGGAAATGAATGTTCTTCTGTCCGTTTACCTCCTGCCTTCATGGGAACACTGCCTTAGAATAATAGTATGGTCCTCTGTTGGTTAAGTTGCAAAGTTTTGTAGAGGAGGGAGTAAGGAAGTGCCTTCTCAAGAATTTTGATGCATAAATATTGGAGAATTTGTATGATCTAGTAAAGTGTTTTAAAGCCTCTTTTTAGCCCATACCCCATTTAATAAATGCAAAAGTCACATTTCCCCTAATGTCATTTGAAATTTCAGAATCCTACCATGATGACCTTATTTTCTTCTATATGTATGTAAAATTTATCAAAGTAATGTACACACTTAAAAAAATCTAAAGTCCTTACAATGAAAAACAGTAGTCCCTGTCTCAACTTTCTTTACCTTCCAGAGACAATCATTTTGACTCCAGAAGTTGTTTATTTTGGTATTTATTTTAGTGTATCTAAATAATATACCTATTCTACAATTGCTCGATTAACACTTTTAGAACATTATCTTGATAATGTTATCAGGTAATTCAGCTCTCTAACACACATACCTCCCCTTTTAGCATTATAAAATTATGTCATATTTACAATGCATTATCTGTCATTTAATTATACTGTATACTGGAGAGCAAAGCAGTGTATCATGGTTACATTTTGCATAATTTTAATTTCTTCTGGAATTAATAATCCTCCCATTTTTAACACAACTTTCTGGAAATATGTCTTAAAATTTTTCCAGCTTCTCAGTCAGTTTCACTATATTCTCATCACTAGAGAGGTCTATTCTGCATTTGTCTTCTGTGCCAGTCTGTACTGGTAGTTCTCTTGTCTGGCTTCACATCCATTGTTCCATGACCTCCATTTGCCACGCTCTGGTGTCGGATCTGCTCTTTACTCTCTTTTTTACTGGAGCGCTTCCTAAGACACTTGAATCTTTCTAAGAAGTGGTTTATGAGAGGCAGATCTCCTGAGTCCTTACATGTCTTAAGTATTCTTATCTCACTCTCACATTTCATTGATAGTTTGATTACATATACAGTTTAAGTTAAAAATAATATTCCGTCAGAATTTTGAAGGTGTTGCTCCACTCTCTTCTAAGCTATCATTGTTGCTTTTGAGAAATCAGATCTTATCCTAGTTCCAACACTGATGCTTAGTTTTCTTATTTTTTCTTCAGTTTTGACACTGTTGTCTATTTTTTTCCTGGAAGATTTCTTCTCTTTGATCTCCCAACATTATCTTTCCTTTGAATTTTTATATATTTAAAAATATTTTAATTTCTAAAACTTCCTTTATTCTGTTCTAAATTATGCTAATATTTTTTGAGGGTATATGGATGCACATACATGGCAGTGAGTAAAAGTAGGTTTACAGTTGGGAGTCTGTGAAACAGTTTATTCTTGTATTATTATTGTATTTGTATTATAACTGTAAACCTACTTTTGCCAACCCCTGTATTTTTGCTCTTTTACTGTTTACATTGATTTTTGTTGTTGCTATTTTTAACTTTAGTTTGCTTCTCTTGTTCATGCAGGTGACTTTTCCTTGTATATTTGGCTAGTCTCAACCATCTGTCATTTATGAATGGACCCCAAAGAATAATTGAAAGCTCTTTGTGGGCAGTGCTTGACTAGTGATAGGCTTCACTTACACAGTGCAACTCAAAAATTTGTTCTCTTCATGATAAAAGGCTTAGTCAAGCATTGTAGTAAGTAGCTGGCACTTCAGCTGCTGTAGGTGGACTGAATTTTGAGAGACACTGAATTAGGGAGTGGTTGTTAAAGAGTCAGGCATTTGACCGGAGGCTTTTCTCTCTGGGATTGTTCAATTCCTCTTGGGAAGAATTCTCTAATCTGCAAAAGGAAGGGGTTGAGGGCGGGTCTGTTTATTACTGCCATGACTCTGCTTCTGCCCTGTCCCCCACCTCACTTTCTGTTTTCCACTTCACACATATTTTCCTGTACTTGCCCCTCAGCATACTCCATCCATCCAGTTGTCTCCCATTACTTTCTTCAGGCAGAAGTTCTCTTGTCTTCAACCTGTGAAATAGTGATGGAGGTGAGAGACTGTATTCGATTGGCTGAGAGAGGTAGGGCAGAGGCTGTATAATTTTCAGCTGGCCATTTTCAGACTTGTCCATTGGCTCCGCTCTTCGCTATAACTTTTACCTCCAAGTCTGAGCCTCACAGGATTGTGGGACCAGTCAGCATGGTTCTCACTGGTATCCCCCTTGCAGTTCTTTAGATCGCAGCTTCCTCTGTCCTGCTCAGTTATATCGCAACTGCTTTCTGTTTCCCAGAAATATGTTGAAACCCATTTTCTTTTCCTGTTTCCTCTCTACTTTCCATCCTTTGGGGCTCATGTTCTTTTTAGGTTTTAGATTATTGTACAGTTAACTTTCCTTTTTTTCTTGTAGTATACAGTTCTGTGAGTTCTAACTCATGTCTAGATTTTTATAACCTTCATAGGATACAGAGCAGTATCATCAACCCCCAGACTCCCTTATACTATCCCGTTATAGTCACATTTCTCCTCTCCCCTAACCCTAGGCAACCACTTTTCCATCCCCATAGTTTTGTTTTCTAGAATGTCATAAATGGAACCATACCGTATGTAACCTTGGAACTAGCTTCTTGCACTCAGCATAATGCCTTTGAGATTCATCTATAGGTCTGTGAATGCCCCATATACTTTTTTTATATTTTACTAGAGTGAGAGGAGAAAAGACTTTTGGGGCCAATCCACTATCTTAAACCAGAAACACCTTGAAACACCTTTTGGTGATTTTTTAACATTTTAAAACCTTTTTTTTTCATTTATGTATTTAAAATTTTTTAAAATTTATTGGGGTGACAGTTAATAAAATTATATGTTTCAAATGTATAACTTTTTATGACTTTAAAATCTTAAAGGATAAAGTTATGTACTTTAAGTGATATTAATGGGAGCTTGTCTGTTTTTGTCACAAGCTTTTCAGTAGGGTAATGTGGAAGAATAGTGAACTCACCATACATGAACTTTAAATAACCCTCAAGACTGATATGCCACTTTTTTTCAAGGACCAGAAATGCAGAAAAAATAGCTTCACAAGCATATGTCAAATTACAGTTGAATCAGTGGTCTAAGATAATCCCTGGGGCAGGCATGTTGTCCTTTTCACAATAAAGCTTGTTAAAGAGTAGTTTATGTTTTATTATCATTTTCAACTTTAGCCAGGCTTTAACCCCATGATTGCACTGTGCTCTGTTCACTGTCAACTGTCTAAAGGATTTTGTAGGGGAAGTATGGGTTTCAGAGGCACGTTGACCTGGCATGCATATATATATATATATATATATGTTTTATATATATATATATGTTTTTTATATATATATATGTTTTATATATATATATGTTTTATATATATATATATGTTTTATATATATATGTATATGTTTCCTCTCTGCTTTCCATCCCTTGGGGCTCATGTCCTTCTTAGGTTTTAGATTATTACAAAGTTAACTCTCCTTTTTTTCTTGTAGTGTACAGTTCTGTGAGTTCTAACTCATGTTATATATATGTATATATGAAGTATATATATGTACTGTGTCTTCTGATTATTTAATCTCCTAAACCATTTATTTTACTATTTCCTTGTTGGTGAAATGGGGATTTTAATACCCACTTAACAGATTTTGTTTTGAGGAATAAAGGAAGGGATAGATGACAAGCATTTAGCACAAAGTATAAAAAAATGGCACTCAGTTAACAATTCCCATCCTTTTCTTGGAATCAAATGAACTTACTCTTACCTTGAATTTTTTGCCCCATTTGATAGTTTGGCATTTTTCTTCCCTCTTCGTCTTTAGCATATGGCTTCTGTGAATAGCTCTCCTGATTTTCTTTCTACTTATTTGTTAAGTCTCCTTTATATATTCCTCAGTTATGCTCATCATATAGAATGTTGGGAATTCTTTGAGATTATGTTCTGGGCCCTTTTCTCACTTTAGGAGTACTCCCTGAGAAGGCTTAAATTCTCATCACTTTTACCACTATCTTCACACTTAGTTATCTTTCCTGAGCTATAAACTATTTACTATAGATTTCTTCTTGGATTTCCCTTGGGTTTCTCAAGGTTAATAAGGCCAAAACAGGAATCTCATATTAGCCTGGGGTTTTCTCGTATATTCCTAGATATAGTGAATGGTATAACCAACCACCTTATCAGTTCAGCCAGAAATCTTGCATTCCTCTCCAACTTCCCCGTCCATCAAAATCACTACATTCTGTTGGCTTTTGAAAGGTACTTTTAGCTGGCTCTTTAATCCATCCCTTTATCTACATTTCTTTGCTGCTGATTTGTTTTTCTTTTTTCCTTGGATTACTGTAAAAACTGCCTCGTAAACCCTCTGTTCTTAGTAACTCAGTGTCCAATCCAGCCTTTCACAGCTACCAGAATGACCTTGAAGTAGAGTCCTGAGCTTGACAGTTTGCCACTTAAAGTGCACCTTCAGGATAAAATTTAATATCACTAAAATCTCCCACCTTCCACTGTTGCCTCACACTCCACATGTCCTGCCAACCAAAGTAGTTAAAATTCTCCAAGACATTTGTTCACTCTTCTTTGCTGCTACATATGCTGCACCTTCTGTGTGGATATTTCTTCTGTCAATCTGCTCCTTACCCAATTTTTCCTCCCATGATAATAGCTAACATTTATGGAATTATATCATTTAAACTTCACAGCCATCCAATGATGATGGATACTATTATCTTTATTTTACGGATACAGAAACTGAGGTATAAATAGGTTATGAAATTTGCCTTTAGTTTCATTATTAGCTGATAGATTCAGGATCTGACTTCAAGTTCTGTACCACAGAAATATTTTTTCTTTTTTTTCATCTAGGCCTGTGTTTACAGTTTCTGTAGTAGATAATGCTTGATTCTAAATCCAGGTTATTAATCATGTTCTTGCCCTATTTGGAATGCCTTTTAATCTCTACTCCCATTTATTCTAATTTTCCCAGGCCCTGCTAAAATCCAGTCTTTTCAAAACCTTCCTAATGACCCTTACCTTCCTTGAATTTCCCATAGCAACTTTTGCCATAGCACTTAACAAAGAGTCATTTATGTCTGAATCATAATTTGCTATTATGTATATATTACCTTCCTAGTAAAATATGCTTTGGAAGGTCAAAGGTTTAAAGTTTTCTCCTGAGCATATTGGGAAGTGTTACATTCATAGTAGGTCCTCAGTAAGTTATTGTTCAGTAGGGGTGAACTCATTGTTATATGTTTTAAAGTATTTTTCATAGATATGGATTTTAGGGCCGGAGATGAAGATTACTACAAGCCCTTTAATGATGAAAAGACAGGCTTGCAATTAGATAAATTATTTAATAAAATAATACAGCTGTTAATTGACAAGTGTTTTCTGTTTTCTAACTATATGATAATCTATCATAGGTGGTTATATTGAAAATGCTACCTTTTAATCTAACTAGTAGTTTTGAAACATTAAACATCACATGCGGCTGTTCTATATTGTTTTTATAAAACTGGATTAAACATGGTTCTAGAATTAAAATTTACAGCTCAATCACACAAAACTCTGTTTTGGCATTTGTCTGCTTTTTGTAGATACTATAGGGAAGATCAAAGTAAGGGGTTAACTTTTTTTTTTTTTAAGGAAAAGATGTCATTTTGTGATTTGATAACTTCGTACCAGTTGTGAAATATTTTCACTTAGTAATTTTATATCTGATACCCATAAACACACTTTACTGATAACACTTAAATTAACCATTACTTACCACATATCTAAATGTACTGCCAGTTTTGTTAGAATGTTCAAGAACCTTCTGGAGGAAATATTTTTGAAAAGAAGAGCCATTTCTAGTAATTTTTCTAATTATTATCGAAGAAACTCTGACATTTTGGAAAGGAACCTATTTTGAAAATAACTATTGTGCTTCACAGGATGAATTTACAAATCTGGTAACAAATTTCAAATGTGCCTGGGAAGATCCAGTAAAGTTTAATAGGTGCCCAGGCAGATTCAGCCATATTTTTTCTGTCAGGATAATCACAATTTATAGAGCAAGAGCAAGAGCAAGGAGACAATGAGTGAGGGACCCTGGGACTGAAAAATGTTTGAAAGG
This sequence comes from Mormoops blainvillei, assembly GCA_004026545.1. NCBI lineage: Eukaryota > Metazoa > Chordata > Mammalia > Chiroptera > Mormoopidae > Mormoops > Mormoops blainvillei. Next base: position 86,190 of record PVJD01000904.1, on the reverse strand, counting down.
AATACAGTGAGTATTGAGAAAGAGGTTTTTGAATTTTTATATTCAATAAATTCATTCTTTTGTGCAGCATACTATTCATTTAACTAATATTTACTATGTGCTGGTTACTAGTCCAGGTGCTGGGGAGTATAGCAGTGAACAAAAAGTAGTGTTAAGCAGGGTCATTATCTAACTTAAGTTCTTTAAAGGATCACTGCTTTGTGGAAGATAAACTGAATGGTAGGGCAGAAGCAGGGAAACCAGTTTCAAAAGGCTTTTGCAATAATGCAAGCAAGAGATGATGATGGCTTGGAGTGGTAGTAGCGAGGGAGATAATGAGGAGTGGTCAGGTTCAGATTATATTTTGAAGGTGCAGCCAATACCTTGGAGCTTGTAGTGAAGAAAATTGCAGAGAACACTTGGAAATGAGTGGAAAGAATCCCATTTTGGTGGTTAATTTTGAAATGCCCACTGGACATCTAAGTGGAGATGTTGAGTTAAAGGGAAGGTCGGGGTGGAGAGTTGTCAGCACCCAAATGGTGTTTCATGGCATTGGATGGAAGCACAAAAGGGATAAATGTTAAAAAAAAAACAAACTGGTATTCTCAAATTCAGAGATTGAGAGAATGAGAAAACTAGAAGTAGCAGCTTCTGAAAGTAACAAAGTGTATGGAAGCCTGGTTAAAACAATGTTTCAAACTACAGTATACATACATGTTATAGTGTATTGCATTTATGGCTTATTTCCAAATAAAAAATTGGAAGTATACTTTGAGGAAGTGATCAGGTATGTTAAATGCTGCTCATACATCATAAAGGTGAAAATTGAGAGTGACAGTTTGGCAACTTAGAAGCCACTGGCGATACTAAACAAGAGCAGTAAAAGCTTGCCCAGAATGGAATTAAAAAAAAAAAATTGAACAAGAAGGAAAGGCAAATATTAGGAAAAGAGAAATAGGATTGTAACGAATCAAAGGAGGTTTGTTTACGTTGGGAATATGTTTATGTGCTGATGGAGTGATCCAGTAAAAAGGGGAAAACTATACTGTACTAAGTGTCATGCAAATAAGGATCTGCATCTACTTGAGGATGTATTTTATGTGCATCTTTAGTTACTTTTGGACAGAGCTATAAGTATCATCCATATATATATATATATATAAAGTTTTCTGTTAGCAGTTTACTCCCTTTAAGCAGTCAGTGGTGGGAATTGGTAAGAAATTCACATCTGTTGTTGAGTTTACAATCTAGTTGGCTAAATGGAGAAAACAAAGGAACATACAACTTTAACAAGTTCAATTCATAGACAGCCCACTTTTTAAAAATCGTATGATCCAGCTATTGGCACCTGGTAAGGGTCCTCAAGGCTTTGCTTACAGTATGTAATGCAGAGGAGGGGAATAAACCAGGTCCTTTCAGTCCTAATCCAGGGAAGAAATGTATTGAGTTATTTATAAATATTGGTGAAGAAGAGAACTTGAAATGGGGACAGGTAACTTGGTGGCTCCAACCCTAAAGATTAGAAAGGATGATTTTAATATTACTATTTGTTATCTATACGTTTCATGTATGCTAAACCATATATTATCGGCTTCCCATTTGCACTGACAATGGGTTAATTAGAAAAGAGTTTGTAAGAAGGTGAAAAGATCTTTATTGTGGTATAGAGTATACATTTATATACACTTGGGAGTGGGTGTACAGAATAAAGACAGTTGTCATGTAGTATTATATAAGCAAGATCGATGCAGGACACACCGCCACCTTATCTGTACAATAACAGCTATGCCTAGAAACTCCAGTATGGAAAGTGCCCTGCCAGACCTGAGACAGCAAGCCCAGATTTACCATACCATTTCTTGTCCCCATTCAAAAAATTACCCCCTTTTCAGCGTTTTCCCAGGCACAGAGAAATGAGAGAACAGCTTCCACAGGCTCTGCGGAAGAGTTTCTTGCGTGGGGAATTCTACAGCACCCAAAGGTACAAGACAAAAATTGGTATCCCGACGCAGGTCTTCACAGCATGTTCTCAGCACAAGGAACAATAACGCCCTCACAACAGCTTCTTCGGTAGAGAAAACCGATTGAATCCGTGTAAGAGGAGTTACCCTCTTTGTTCTGAATTTCATTCAGCTTTGCAGCTTACAGTTCGGCCAAACCAGTGTTCTTTCGATCACTAACCTGGCTCCAAAGTTGCTCAAAGTTTTAGGCGTTCTCGTTCAAAACACACACACTAATTTTCTGGGACAGCGCGGTCTCCCATTAATTTTATCTAAGCTAGTTAAAAGAGTACTTCATGCGTCACTCCCCACGTCCCGGGCCTCAAAAGCCACTTTTACCCAGCCTTAGCTCCCGCGGCCTGCCGCGGGAATGGCGTCCCACAGCTCAGAAACGACATCAAGGGACCGAAAGGGCCAGCTGGCTAGAGCGGCCACAGTCGTTCGGCCGCTCTCGCTTTTCATTCTCTATGGTTAGGAGCCGAGCCTTCCTCCGCCCGGAAATATTCGGGCCCTTGACGTTTGCGCAAAACCAGAAGGTAGTTCCGGTTCCGGTGTGGCGATAGTTGTTTCTGGCGTTTCGTTGACGGGGTTGGTGGGCAGTAAGAGAGTCAACATGCTGCGGAATCTGCTGGTGGGTGAGCAGCTTCTCGGCTTGCGGTCGCAGTGTGGGACGGTAGGGTTGGGAGAGGAGGCTCAGGGGTCACGACCGACGTAAAAGCCTGTTCTGATAGGGAAGGAGGAAGGGAGAGGGCGTCTTAAGTCACCTTGTCCCTTGCCCTTTTCTCCTGACTTTACTTTCCCTTTCTGTCCCCTCGCTTCAGGCTGTGCTTGGTAGATGTAGGGAGTGGGACGGCTACCAAGGTGACCAGAGGGTTGTGGGTTAGCGTTGGTTGTCCCAGTCGCCACCCCTACCTCTGAGGGCCATGGATGAGTTAAGTAGCTCTGGTATTAGTAAAACCAAGGTCCAGGTGGGAAGTTGCTGATACCCGGAAGCCTCAGACAGAAAGATGGTCCTCTGATATTGAAAGGGCGTAAGTGTCAGTGGTTTTGAGCCTTCTGAGCATCTAAAGGCGGTTTGAAAAGCAAGCCGTTCGATTTTGGGTGGGACTTAAGGAGCAGTCAAGGCGAAAGAGGAGTGTTGCTTCCTTCAGACGGTTCTGCGGTGTCATTCACCCCTCCACCAACTTTGAGCGTATGGAATACTTTCCCAGAATTTCGAAAAGAAAAGGAAAATATAAGTGACCACTTCTGTAATAATTCAATAAGATTTTACTTAGTTAATATATTTAGGAAGTAAAATGCGTGTTTCATTAATTCAACTGGATATATAGTGCAAGTCTTTTAAAAAATATATCCTATTAATTAAGGATTTTTTAAGGAAAAATGTAATGAAAGAAGCAATTTTAATTTAGTAGGAACCATGCTAATTTATTTTGATATCAAGTCATAGATTTTTAATGATAGAATATTAATTGAAAACGTTTGAGCTTGGTGTATTTTGTAACCATTTTATTTTTGTAATATATAGAAATATGATATTTTCAAGGTTTATATAATGGTACTTGTTCAATTCAGATAAAGCTCATGAGGTTCGGGTTTTTGGGTTTTTTCCCTCAGAATTAGCCTAACTTGCTTCTTGATTGTGGTTTTTGGACACTGCAGAATGTAATATAAAGAGCAGAGGATGAACAACAAATTGGAAAACCTGAATGTTGGTTTTAAACTTTGTTAGTGACTAAATATGTTTTAACTCTCACTTTCCCTCTTTTTTAATTTTAAAAATTGTACATGGTTGGCTTTGAAGGTTTCTGTAAGCCCTAGGCCTCTTTTTAATATGTGTGCATGTATTATTGCAGGCTCTTCGCCAGATCGCCCAGAGGACCATAAGTACTGCTTCACGCAGGCAGATTGAAAATAAAGTTCCAGAGAAACAAAAGCTATTTCAGGTACTGAAATATTTTATGAGAGATTGTTATTTATAATAATATTCTTACCAAAAGGTGGACATACGAATTAAATCTGGAGATGTCTGATTATTAGTGATCCTGCTGTAGTAGCAAAAGAATAATAAGAAGCTATTGATAGCTAACTGAGCATTTGCTATATCCAGGAGGCCCTTGAGGAAGCAGAAGAAAGAGGAGGAGAGGGTATATATAGATCAATGACACTTTCTTTGGAAGAGTTACACTGGGCTGGCACTTGTTATGGTAGTTGCACAGGAATATGCAAATAGACCATAGGAATAGCCCAGAAACAGGGAAGAATAAAAAAAAAATTAATACATGTTGAAGGCACTGTTCCATATCAGTGGAAAAGGATACAATTAATTGGTGTTGGAAAAACTGGCTGACAATTTTAAAGGAAGTAAAGCTAGATCCCTTCTATATTTTATATTTAAATATAAATTGCAGATGTAAATACCTCTCAAGAAAATTAGAAGAAAGTGTAGGAGATATTCCCCCCATCAGTCTTGTTGAGATATGATTGACAAAATTTGTATATATTTAGGCTGTACCTGAATTTAAAGGTGTACAATCTGATGTTTAATGTGTTTTTGGTGATTATCACAGTTGAGTTAATTAAGACATCTGTCACCTCACGTAGTTACTTTTTTGGGTGGATGTGGAAGACCACTTAAGATCTACTATCTTAGCATATTTCAAGTATACAATACAGTATTGTTAACTACTATAATTGTGAGGCTGGGAAAACTTCCTAAGGAAGTGGTGAAGGAGAAAATTTGCAAAGTTTGGTGAAATAAAAATTTTAAATGCATTTATGGTTATAAAAGACAAGTGACAAATTGAGAGCAAATTTCAAAAATATAACAAAGGTTAATGTCCTTAGTATACAAAGAGTAAATCAATAAGAAATGCAAATTAAAATTACAAGTTACTAAACTTTTTTCTACAATTGTCAAAATTTTAGAAAGATTTAAAAATCAGTTATGTTAGCTAGGTGTAGGAGATAGGTACATTCATCCCAATACTTTGATACATGTTAGGTAGTAGGATAATTATTACAAAAGTATATTTGAAAATATCACTAAAAACAAATTGCAATGTACCGTATCATCTAGGACTCCCACTTTTAAGAATCTTTCCTACAGAAATAGTAGCATAAGTATTTAAAAATATTAAAAAGGCAGTTCATTATGGGATTTTGATATCCCCAAACCCCAGCAACCTAAATACCCATTAACAGAGGACTGGCTAATTCAATTATTATATTTTTGCGCTGTGGAATCCTAGTAGCCATTAAAAGGAACAAGGTAGTTTGACTAACAAAATATTTTTTAAGATAGAATTGAGTAAAAAATAATATGTGGTAGATTATTATATAGCATAACCTCATTTTGTATATTAAGCATGTATGTATATATAAATTAGAAGATGTGACAATATAAGCATAAAAAAATTTTTAAAGATAAGCATGATAATGTTAATAGTGGCTTTTTCATGAGGATAGACTTAGTGGGATAGAGTAGTTTTCCTTTGAAGGTAGGTAGATTGTCAGTGATGTTTTTATTTTATTGTGATCTCTGGTTTTCTGCAAATTTAAGTGATTAAAAAGTTGAATTATCTATACTACGTAAAAATAAAATAGTTATAGTAAACAGATGTATTAAGTTTCTGCTGTATGCCAGGTGCCAAACTAAGGGCTAAGGGTATGATTTAGGGTTATAAACCACAGCCCCCCCCCCCTTTTTTTTTTAAAGAAAGAAAAAATATTTCCTGTGACTGAATCTAAAGTGTGATGATTACTGATGTTTTTTAATAATTATGTTGAGGAAGTCAATTAGTATATTTTCATAGCATTAACATTTATTTTTATATGTATCATGGGAAGAACATCTTTATTGGATCTGAAATTAACTTTAAAGAATGTTGACTTTAGAAGTTCTTATTTTAAAAGTAGCAGTAGTAGAGAAAGAATCAGGAAAATTGGAGTTCTTTTTAATTTTGAAATGTAAAATATTTTAATTCCAAGTGTTGAAGGAGCCACTTAATTTTAAATGAATAGATTAGTCTTTTGAACTTAGTTGGAAACAGATGATATGTGTATTATTTACTATTATTCTTTTTTTAACCTAGGAGGATAATGGAATTCCAGTGCATCTAAAGGGTGGGGTAGCTGATGCCCTCCTGTATAGAGCTACCATGATTCTTACAATTGGTGGTAAGACATTTGGAAAAGTAATAGTATAGATAACTAACACTTTCATTGCTTTTACTGTGCCAGTATTTTTTAAATATTATTTTTTATTGTTTATTGAGTAACATTTATTAATAAGATTATATATTTCAAGTATACATTCTATAATACATCATCTGTATATATAGCATTGTGTTATGCCAGTATTTTAACACAGGCAGCCTGTCTCCAGAATTTGAGGTCTTACTGCTTTGCATATAAGTATTCAAGAAGATGATTGATACACATTGTATAAGAGCATTTTAATGTCTTTTTAAAAATACCAATAAAGTTTGATGATTATCTTTTAATAGAGGTGGCTTTCCATTATATCAGTGGTGGCCCTGCAGGCCTTTGGAGGAACCAAAGACATCCACTGTACCCCACCCCATCTACTCTAACGGGCTTTTCAACATTTTGACTGTGATGCATAATAACATTTTACATCTAAATTCTATACACACATGTTTATGATAAAACTTGTACATATCAGTACTTATTACTGTATGCAAAGTGCTTTGACTGGGTTGGTCAGGTCCATTATTAGCAGTGGAATACACAAATTGGTATACTAGGAACAGAGTTAGGAGTTTGAATGATTGCTCTCTGGGGGAGGAAGGGAAACACTTTTAGAGTGATTACTGTGTGCTTATCTACTGATGAGAATGCCTCATGCATGGATTTCTGTAACGCTTGTATTAAGTCTATAATATGTTCTTACTTTAAGATGAAGAAATTATGTTTTTTACCCAAGGTAGTATTGCTTTTCTGTGGAAAAGCTGGGATTTGAGGACTAATTAGAAAGTCCCCTCCCCATGCCAAGGTGCCTTCTTTCGTGTGAATTGAATATAGTGAAGGAGTGCTAAGGATGACAACAACAACCAGATAGTGACATTGGGCTTTCTTAAGATAAAGTCCTAAATTATTTTTGTCCAGTGTGACTATTTATTACACATTCTAGTAGTTAGTTTTAAAAATAAATTCCTAGTTATTAGCCATTCTTACATTAAATTTGATTATTTGAAAGTTATATATCACTGTTTCTTGGTTTTACATTGAGATAATATATTTTAGGGAAGGCTTGTGTATTTTGACCTCTTTATTGGCTTTTAAATCATACTTAGCATTTGTCAGGCAATCTTAGGTAAGTATGGAAATCTTTTATGTATTCTTAATCTTATTTAAACATTTTCTACGTTATTAAGTTGAAAAATACATTATTGTGCTGCATCTAACACTTTGCATAGGAGTTAAGTAATATTGAAACTAGACTAAATATATATATATTTTTTTAATTTTGCATCTATCAATATACTTTTCTGTTCCCATAAGAGTAGTCTTATTGCCAGCCTTGCCTTTATCTTACAACTTTTAGCTGAAATATTAGGTTTATACATTTGAATCTCAGAATTTCTTTTAAGTTCTTCTTTTGTTTCTTTCTTTTTTAGGAACTGCATATGCCATATATCAACTGGCTATGGCGTCACTTCCTAAGAAGCAGAATTGACTTTAGTTTATCCTCCCAGCAGTCAGTTGGTTCAGTTTCATTCAGCTCTCATATCGACCAATAAGATGATTGATAACTGAGTTGTTCTTTGGGGATCAATATTTATTGACTTGTACTGTCACCAATAAAGCAGTCTTCACCATGCTTTGTCTTATTTTATCACACTCTAGGATACATATACCAATAATTTTCAGCTTTTGGTCAGTCTTAAAAATTTTAGGTAAGGAGCAAAATACTTTGTCATTAAGGTATATAAAGTACAGCTGTGATATTATTTTAGTGAAATTTTATTTTTAGCACCTCAGCATTACACAGTGGATGGTCTTCAGCTTTAGTTGAGCTTGACACTTGAAAGTCCTGCCCCTTGCTGTTCTGTATCCTGGGACATGCTAAAACCTCATGTTAGCAGAAGCAGGCTGTTTTTGGCTCATGGAATTCAAGTTTCTTTTTTTTCTTTTTCTTAGCTGTGCAAGTGCATACTTAAATATTGGATAGAAACTATGGTTTAGAATTTGGCTTTAGTATAGCTGTAAAATAATTCAGCATTTGTTCTTTTTTCACACTCAGAATGGGTTATTATGTTACTTTAACCCATATCATAATGTATAACTTTCCTTAAATACTTAGTTCATTTCTAAAAGTTGTCTTCTCAGGGAACTTAAAGGAGTTAGACTTTGTCATCTTTGCAAGGTGCATTTGTAATGCTATATAAAGATTAGAATGTAGATGCATCAGATCTAGGGGAAACCTGTGAGTAAGGGTTTTATTGTAAACTATAATGTCAGGATAAAATTGATAAAGCTAGTGTATTTACAAAAATTGAGTCAAATCTGAAATAGCCAGACTTAAGACTTTTCCTATTAAAACATTGAGGCTTAGGTATAAATCCATCTCAAAAAGGAGCTAAGAAAATGTATTTCAGCCTTGAATCTTGAAGATTGGAAAGGGGTCTTGGCAGCCGTATTATAAAACCTGCCACTGAATGAATGAATCTGTCAAACCTGTGATAATCTTATTTCTAATATCAGCAGAGAGCACTCCTTTTGAAAACTGGAATAAATATCATTAGACACTTGTAAATGCTGAGAAAGTTCTTAAGGTGGTCTGGAATCTTCAGTGATTCAGAGCTAAAAAGCAATCACTGATAATATTTTAAAACAAGCTATGTTTATTGGCATTTTACAAAGAATTTAATAGACGATTGAAATGTTTTTATAACATGAGAGAGACATATAGTAAATAGGAAAAACAGCTTGGTATCCTCTACAACCTTCATGTCTTGCTATTATGAAAGGCTCTTTACTATTTTTGGTGTAACCTAGTGAGGCAACTTTTAAAACATTTTTTATGCCACAGTGTTCTGTTTGGACTATGTTGACATGGCAAGCTTGGATAAAGTAAAAGTAGGTTTAAGTGCTTAAGATACTTTATTGTTTGCTAAGATTAAATATTTGCCTTTCACCCTAAAATTTTGCATCATAAGCAGGAGAGGAGATGGGGAGGTGGATGAGGGGCAAGATTGCTGGAGAGGGCTGTGAAAATGTCTGCTACATGTGGCATTTAGTAGTTCCTATTATTGATAGATTTCAAAGACTAACCGGAAGTCCACAGAACAGAGTCCATAAGAAATACTGTATGGAAAGTGTAGCCTTCAGGAAATAAAACAGCCATCCCAGCCTCTTTTTTTTAACTTATCACACATTTTCCTTTTGAGAAAAGCATCTCTTACTAAATAGAAATTCCATGATAGTATTATCCCATTAATACAAACACTATGGGAGGGAGATGTATTTAAATGAAATTTGTTAAAATTAGTATACGCACAAAATTACATTTGTGTTCTGTAGTTCTAAATGAAATTAAACCATATTTATAGATGAAAAAAAAACTAAAGCTTGGAGAGGACTTGCAGTTTACACAAAGCTGCAAAGGAATGGCAGCACAAGATTTCAGACCCAGTTTTATTTGATTCTTTAAAGTTCATGGTCTTTCCAGTATATTTTGCCTTACCCCAGGTATTTAGTTAAGTATTGAAGCAGGCATAGCTTCAATATACTGTTGATAGCAATGTGTGCAGATATGACTGCCCTACAGACTTGCATCCTCTGCAGTCAAGCTTCTTAAAAGAGGGTCAGTACAGTCTCCAGTTCCATTACTCAGTTTTATGTTGATATTTTTACATAATTTGCAATCTACCTATTTAACATTTGTCTCTTCCACTTTATTTTTGAGATCCAAAGCCAGTGCTCTCTCCACTGACCATGTAGCTGCTGCTGCATGGTGCATGCATACTCCTTGACACCCTGGGAAAGCTCCCCAGCTTCTGCTGGAGACTTTGACATTCTCCTTTTTGCTCCCAATGTTCCCTGAATTTATCTTCCTCAGAAGTTTCATTCCTTTGAATTGGGATTCAGATTTGAATTGTAATTTTTGATGAGACAGAACCAGTATAGCATTATAGTTAATCGAGCATATGATGAAGTCAGAAGCCCCAGCTTCCAGCCTTGGATTACCATGGGCAGCTAACCTTGTTAAGTCTGTATCCTCATCTCTATAAATGAAAGAGCTAGAGCACATAGTTATGCCAATGCATGTAAAGCACAAAGGATAGTTTCTGACCTTCAGCATGCAATAAATGTCAGGTACATCTGTTTTTAGCTCTGAGAAAGGAACTGTGTTTTTCAACTCGTATCTCCATGGACTTGGCACAGAGCAGGGATTATGAGCTGGTCAGGGCAGGTAGGACACGTTTGCAATTTCATCCGTGTCCTAGGTGACTCGTGTCTTTTGGCTCAGTTACCCCTAGTGCATGGCTTTCCTTCTTGTGAGATGGCTGCTGCAGCTCCACCTGTTTTGTTTGTTTTTCCGCTGGAAGAAGGAGCAGTGAAAGGGCACAACCTGACTTAAGTGAGCTCTTTAAGATTTAGAAGCCCACAGACTAGCTTATCTCTTTGACCAGGCCTTTGTCACAAAATCATGCCTCAATTCAGGGGATCCAAGAAATATTTTAGCTGGACATATTGCCAAACAGAATTGGAGCTCTATTTAATGAGAAGGGGAGATTGGGTATTTATTTTTGTATTGATTTTAGGGAGAGGGGAAGGGAGAGAGAGAGAGAGAAAAACACTGATTTGTTTTAACCATTTAATATGCATTTATTGGTTGATTCTTCTATGTGCCCTGATCAGGGATCGAACCTGCAACCTTGATGTATCAGAAGGACATTCTAACCAACTGAACTCTCAGGCTAGGGCTGAGATTGGGTATTCAGTTGGCAACTAACAGCCTTTCCCCCAGCCAGTTTGTCTTTTTAAAAGAATAAAGTCCCCTTGGCCGGGTACTCAGTTGGTTAGGGCATCATCCAGATAACACCAAGGCCGCAGGTTTGATCCCTGGTCAGGGCAGGTACAAGAACCAACCAACGAATACATAAGTGAATAGGACAACAGGTTAATCTCCCCACCCCCCCGCCATAAAACCAACAAATACAAAATTAAAAAAAAAAAATGAAGTAAACACTGAGAACAGAGGACCTAAAATCATTTTGGTTCCTAGCTGTAGTTGTTTCTGATGCCCACATCCACGCCTGTTCTTAGATTTGGTTGCATTCCGATGGCTAATAATCTTCTCTTGTTTAAGTTAGTTTCAGGTGGATTTCTCAGCCAGGAACCAACCAAAGCAGGTTTTTCTGATTTTTCCACTTACAACATCTCATGAAACCAGAACCCTATCAATCACCCTAAATAATAGGTGCTTAAAAAAAGGGAAACCATTACTGGTTACTGATAGCAGGAATGTTTCAATAAGATTTACTTGGGGAATACAAATGCAAATAGTTACAGAGAATACAGGAATGATCAAAAGAATTCCGATGCTGCTGCAGCTAATTTGCTTCAGGTTTGCAGAACTTCCCCTATTGTTTGATACAATTATGTGCAAGTTCCCCAAAGTTGCCAATTTCACAGGTATCTAGCTTGAGACTCCCTCTTCCTGGGTCTTGGTGTGCATTCCTGTGGTGAGTAACATCTTTTGCACACTGTTTTCTTGAAATCTGAGGTTTTGTGACCTTTATTGACCTCCCGTAGGAGGCCATCGTTTTCCCTCCGGGGAGCTGCTAAGAAAAAGCTCCCTTGGCATTATTCTGATGATTGAAGGCTGATGTCTTTGACATTACATTTCTTTCCAGGCCATTTTACCTGAATGAATGCACTTAGCTAAAACATTTATGGCCTTTACTATTGTATGCTTTACTCATACTGCTTTTCCTTAAAACAGTGTCTACTTTGGGAAATCAGTATGTGATTAACCATTTTTACTGTTTCAGTGAAACACACACACACACATCTTTATAAGTTGTTCATTTTTCAACCCTGATTTTATCCTGATGTTATATATATTTTTAAAAAAATTTCTGTCCACTTTAGTTGAAACATACTAAGAAGAAATAGACCAGAAATTGCTGTGATGGGTGAGGAACTAAGAGTCTCTTTTTTTGTTTTACCACTGTTAATATTTATCAGTGAAAGCCTAGACAAAGAGCAACTAACAGAATCGCTTCACAGGATTGAAAGACATAAAAGCAAACATTAAAACGAAAAGATATATTTCTCAAGAAGCAATTTTGAACATTGGTTTATTTTTCAAGATAACGTTGTTCTCACTTCCGAAAGCAGCAGCAGCCTAACTTTAATAAATTCATGATCATTGGTTTCCTAATCAAGCTTTTTAGTTGGTAGAAATGGGTGTTTATTATAGATGATTATTATACATGCTGAGAAAGAAAAAGAAATGAGTATAGAACACAATAACTACAGTACATATATTATGATTTCAGAAACATTTTCTTAGTATACTAGTTCATGCATAGTACAAAACTGAATAAAGAAGAGCTGCGGACAGCATTCTAATTTTTGTTCTGTGTATAAATAGCTGAAGCAAGGGGGTGTTTTTAGGGCTCTCTTCTTGTCTCAGCTCATTCTTTCAGAATCCTTTCTTCAGTGTGGTAGAAATGTGTCCTCTGGAAACGCATACTTTCCAGCTTCCCCACCTGTATTAGCTCAGGCTACCATAACAAAATAGCACAGACTGGGTGCCTTAAACAGCAGAAATTGATTTTCTCACAGTTCTGGAGGGTAGGAATTCCAGATCAAGGTGCCAGCCAATTCAGTTCCTGGTAAAACACTGTTCCAGGCTTCCAGATGTTGCTTACTTGCTGCATCCTCACACAGCCTTTCTTCTGTGACACCAGGGAAAGAGAGCTCCGGTGTCTCCTCTTACAAGGACACAGATCTTCCTGGATTAAGGCCTCTTTTAACCATAATTACCATCATAAGGACTCTTATCCCCAAATACAGTCACATTGAGGGTTACGGCTTCAACCTAGGAATGTTGAGGGAACACACCTGAAAGAAAATGAAAGCTATTTTTAGTCCCACATTTAAAAATTTTGAGAAAGGGCTTTGATTGGCCTAGGATCCATTAAATAAAAGGTGCCATTATTGGCCTAACTTGTTTCAGAGCTTATTTCTTGCCAATACACAGCTTCCATTTAAGGAGCCAATGCTCTGAACATTTTCTCACATGTTAAATATATAGTATTATTAACATACAGTATTATACTTCTATAGACTTTTAATACTGTGTGTACTGGATGTGTTCAATCAAGGGTGAGCAGGTGTTAAATAGAAATAAAGAATATATATTTTTTCCAAGAATAACAGACATGTAGAAAATATATTGATAGATGAGAGAAACAAGTTCATTGCAGGATATTCTGCTTAAGGTTTTAGTAGCAGGAGAAATAGAAATTCTGAAATATTTCTATTGCTGTAAATTATCATTGACAGTTGCAGCATTTTTCTTCAACGGATCTGAAATTTATGTTGTTTTGGCATCTGAAGATCCATCGCAGCATTTGTTGATTCTTTTGATCGGATACTACTGATTGCAGGAGGAGATATGATTGGAGAAATTCAGAAGATTTAGGCAGCTCATTTAAGATGAATCAGAGTGGAGATAAAATGGCTTATGAGGGAGATATAATAGACTAAGTAAGATTTTAAAATATTGAGGGAAGCGAATTGTCCTTTTGAGGGAGAATAAGGGTGGAAGGAGGTGCTAATAAGGTTGTATTAACAATAACCTAATGTCTTATAAATTATGTTTTGTGTAAGAAAAGGAAAAACTGCCATGAAGGAAGCAAAATTAGGAGAAGAATGGGTAAATTTTTAATCAGATGCATTATTCATAGATTTCTACTTTCAATAATAAGAGGAAAAAGAAAAATTGACAATGGAGATGTTATAGGACTAGGAATGATCACTTAGAGTTGCAGCATTTTTCTTCACGAAGTGAATCCAACCTCCACATAAGGATGTGAGAATGGTAGAACAGAGAACAGCTGCTCAGGAGACATGAAAGGGTTAATGCTGTGTTGTGCTAGTTACCCTGAAGGTCACTCCAATTTGGGAGCCAGTCAAGGTCACATTTACAGTAGTGTCCAAATAACCACGATTCTGAGTTCCCATCTGCCTGCACGAACACACTGCTGTCCTTCACGTTGTCTTAATTCATTTTTGTAAGTCATTGGCACATCACATATGCCTAGGAACATGATTTTCCATACTTCTCTCTTCCCATCCTATCAAAGCACTTCACAACACACTCAGAGAAATCAGCTTGGCCAGGCACTGGTTTACCCAGGAGTCTGTCTTTGCATGCTCCCAAACCTACCTTTGCCTGTGTTCCAGGGCAGGACTGGTTTGTATGAGGAAAAGTGGAGCACTTTTCCTTCATGTATTCATTCAACAAATAATTGAAATGCTTAGTATGAACCCAGAAGATGCCCTGGCTGGTGCGGCTCAGTGGATTGAGTGCCAGCCTTTGGAGTCACCAGTTCAGTTCCCAGTCAGGGCACATGCCTAAGTTGCAGGCCAGGCCTCCAGAAGGGGGTGCATGAGAGGCAACCATATATTGATGTTTCCCTCTCTTTCTCCCTCCCCCACCTCTAAAAATTAAATAAAGTCTTAAAAACAAACAAAACAAAATCCAGCAAGGTTCTAGACCCTGAGGTGTATGCCATAAAAAAAACAAAATCCCTGTTCTCGGTGAATTATATATCCTGAGCTATGTTCCCTCAGCAAGGCCTCGAGACAGCAATTTTGGAGGTCAGAGTCTTGCTAAATTTTTGGTCATGATAGCTGTTTCAGTTTTGGACTTCTATTAGCACTCACCAATAAGACCCTCACATGCCAAAAAAGAAGCAACAATTTTAAGGCACACAATGTCTCATTCCATACTTAGAAAACAATAGACATTTTTGTTTCGTTGATGGGAGAAAAAGTAATCAAAGCTTTTACTCTGCATGCTACATTGACAACCTTTCACATGACTCTATAGAGACTCAGTTTTGTCCTTGAATAGTCATTTGGTCTGTTGTGAAGATCTTCCCAGAACAAAGTAAGAGTATGCCCCCGAAGGAGTACCTAAGTAGTCACCTCTTGCAAAAGAGAATACAGCTCAACTTTTGATATGACAAAGATTTTTGGCATTGATGCCTGCATGAAGATTTCAAAATTCTTATGACCATATTTCAGTCGGGTTCAGGGAATTGAGTTTCTTCCCTATTTCTACAAGGAAGCTGCTGTCAGTTGCAGCTGGGTGACAGGAACTGGGCCTTCCTTCAGCGAGTAGAAAGTCTACTTTTTCCTTTTATATCACTTTTCAGAGGTCATTGCCTTTTCATAGCACATCTTGGGATAAAAGGCTAGGACCAAGCCCTGGTTGGGTGGTTTGGTTGCTTGAAATGTGGCCCTGGGCACCAGCAAGGTTTTGGGTTGAATCCCCAATGGGGGTGTGCATGGGAGGCAACTGATCGATGTTTTTTTTCCCTCTCTACTCTCTTTAAAATCAACAAACATATTTTTAATTCTCTGATGAGGATTAAAGATAAATACCTATACATATATCCATATATATATATGTCTATATCTATTACCTAGGACCCATAGGCTGTGATACTTTTATGGTAGGGCATTGTTTCCCTGGAAGGGAAAAACGAGGCAAATAAATGCTTCACTTAAAATGGATCAACTTGAAATGAACGCTCACAAATCAATTCAGATTAGGTAGCAATTTGTTGAAGGAGGGTTTCCATTTCTTTTTCTGTACCCCCTTGAGGATTTGAGAGGTGCTGTAAAGGGACCATGGCACCACTAGGGGGTAGTATTGGATAGGAAGAAAAAGGAAAACTTCACATTCTTCTATTCCCATAAAATTAAATAATATTTCAGTAAATCTAAATTTAAAATATCGAGCTTGCCCTGGATGGTGTGGCTCAGTGGATTGAGTGCCGACCTGTGAACCAAAGGGTTGCCAGTTTGATTCCCAATCAGGACACATGCCTGGGTTGCAGGCCAGGTCCCAGTAGGGGTCATGGGAGATACATCCACACATTGATGCTTCTCTCCCTCTCTCCTTCCCTTCCCCTCTCTAAAAAAATAAATAAATAAAATCTTTAGAAAAAAACTGTGCTGTTGCCAGTCACAAGTTATCGTTGCTCAACTCCTATAACATGCCAAGGATTAAGCTCAAAAGAAAAAAGTTTGTGAAAATCTTAGAAACATGAGAGAAAATGAAAAGAGATAATATAGGGAATTTTGAAATATGTCACAATCCTATTTTGTGACAATATAAAATTTATATCAGTATTAAAACTGAAAACAAAGGAAATCAATAAATCCTATAACACTGCTCACACACAGGTAATAACACCTGACTGAGGGAAAGACTATTCATAATGACTACATAGTTCAGTATGTGCAATATGCCTTATCTGTCATTACTATTGAAGCATCATCTTTAAGGTCCCTTCCTATTTATTATTGTTTCTCACTGAGTGCTTGATAAATGTCAGGCAGCACTATTACTATTGATAATGTTACCAATTATAGCTGAGGCTTACTATGGATACTTCTTTGATTTAGTTTGGGAGTCAGAAACACTGAAACCAGTAAAGAGAGCCCAACACTTTTTACCTCTGGTGGACTTGGTTGCCTTCTACGGTAACTACACCGGTAACTACACCAGTAACTACAGGTCTTTCAGCCTGACATACACGAGGGAGGCACTGTTGGCACAGCACTGTCCAGCACAGAAATCTGACGGTGATCCAAAATTCCTAGTTTTATTTTAATGATGAGGGTCTCAACATCTGAAGAAAAGCACTTTGCCATACTTACTCTTTTTTTGAAGTTACAGGACCCACCTTCTTAAGCTAACTTTAACATGCCTTTCTTTTCATTTTAAGAATAATTAAAATGTGGGGATAGGGATAATATTTTTTAAACATTTTTATTTTGAAAATTTTCAGACAGGAAAATTAGAAAAAAGTGTGTAATCAAGAGTTGTATACCCACCACCTATATCAGAACATTGTTATAATCTCACCACACATACTTTATCTGTGTACTATTTCACTAAACCATTTTGAATTGTAGGCTATATAAAATTTCAATCCAAAATACTTCAGCACTATCCTATATAATATAGGAGCATTATCACATTATTTCCTAATACACTGGCCATATATTCATTTGGCTCAGCTCACCCCCCAAATGTCTTTTATATCTGTTTTTTTTTTTCCCAAATCAGGCTCCTCCCAAAGATCATGTAGTGTATCTCTTTGTTATGTCCAAGGCTTTATGCTGAAACGGTGGTCCTCCTTCCTTTTTCTTTTGTCAATTTGTGAAGACACTAGATCACTTGTCTTGAAGCATGACCCTAACGCCTGTGTTCTTGAACTTCACTGTAACTACAGGGCTTGGTGTTGAAAATGAGGAGCACCCTTTGACAGAGTACTGTTGGAAACCTTTATGAGATATTTATTGATTTCCTTTGTTTTCAGTTTTAATACTGATATAAATTTTATATTGTCACAAAATAGGACTGTGACATATTTCAAAATCCCCTATATTATTTCTTTTCATTTTCTCTCATTTCTAAGATTTTCACAAACTTTTTTCTTTTGAGTTTGATCTTTCAACCATCTTTTTTAAAAATAGTATTTTATTGTTTATGCTATTTGAGTTGTCCTAATTTTATCCCCTTTGCCCTCCTCCACTCAGGCAATCCCCATACCTTTGTTCATATCCATGGGTCATGTGTATAAGTTCTTTGGCTACTGAACTTCCTATACTGTACTTTACATCCCCATGGCTACTCTGTAACTACCTATTGTACTTCCTAATCCCCTCACCTCTTCACCCATTCCTCCAAACCCCCCTCCCTTCTGGCAACCATCAAAATGCTCTCTGTACCCATGTTTCTGTCTCTGTTCTTCTTGTTTGCTATTTGTTTTTTAGATTCAATTGTTGATAGATATGTATTTATTGCCATTTTATTGTTCATGGTTTTTATTTTGTTCTTTTTCTTAAATAAGTCCCTTTACCATTTCATATAATAATAGTTTGGTGATGATGAACTCCTTTAGTTTTTTCTTATCTGGGAAGCTCTTTATCTGCCCTTCAATTCTAAATGATATCTTTGCTGGATAGAGCAGGCTTGGCTGTAGGTCCCCCACTTTTTATGATTTTGAAGATTTCTTGCCAATTGCTTCTAGCCTGCAAAGTTACTTTTGAGAAATCAACTGATGGTCTTACGGGAACTACCCTGTAGGTAATTAGCTGCTTTTCTCTTGCTGCTTTTAAGATTCTCTCTTTATCTTTAAACTTTGGCATTTTAATTATGATGTTTCTTGGTATGGGCCTCTTTATGTCTACCTTGTTTGGGACTCTCTGTACTTCTTGGACTTTCATGTCTATTTTCTTCACCAAATTAGGGTAGTTTTCTTTTATTATTTTTTCAAATGGATTTCCAGTTTCTTGCTCTTTCTCTTCTGCTGGCACTCCTACGATGCAAATATTGCAATACTTGAAGTTGTCCCAGAGGTTGCTTACACTATCCTTGTTTTTTTGGATTCTTTTTTTCTTCTTGTTTTCTTATTGTTTTGTTTTCTTCCTTATGTTCCAAATCATTAATTTGATTCTTGGCTTCACCCATTCTATTGTTGATTCCCTGTAAATTTTTCTTTATTTTAATTAATGTATCCTTCATTTTGGACTGGATCTTTTTTGTGCTATTGAGGTCCTCACTAAACTCGTTGAGTATCTTTATATTGCTTGTCTCCATTTTCTTTAGTTCTTTTTCTGGAGTTTTGATCTGTTCTTTCATTTGGGCCATGTTTCTTTTCCTCCTCATTTTGGCAGCCTCCCTGTGTTTGTTTCTATGTATTAGGTAAAGCTGCTATGACTCCTTCTGTTGGTAGCATGGCCTACTGTAGTAGGTGTTCTATATGGTCCAGTGGCACAACCTCTCCTATCACCCAAGCTGAGTACTTGAAGTGTGCCCTCTGTGTGGGCTGAATACACCCTCCTAGTTGATCCTTGATTGCTATTTGCAGGTCAATGGGAGCACCCAGGCCAGTCAGCTGCAAGGACTGGCTGTGACCACTGACCACCAGCCTCTGCCCTCTGTAGAGGATCGGCTGTGCAGGAACAGGGTGGTGGTGCTCCAACATGGTCTGTAGCTATCCACTGGGTGCGCAGGCTCTGGGTTTTCCTAGGTGATGCAAGTCAAGGTCAGCCACCACCTGTGTTCTGCCGGGGGCCACCCAGCATGAGCTACAAAGCAATCAGCAGATGGCTGCCACTTGTGCTGGGCCTGGAGGATCCTAGGTGAAGCCAAGCTGTGAACCAAGGCTGGCTAATGCTAGTGCTGGACCTGGGGCCACTTGGCAAGAGGTACAGGGGCTGGGGCTCACTGAAGCAGGCTGTTGCTTATTTGAGAGAATTTAGGAAGATATGAAGCATGAGCCAAGACCAGCCATTCATATGGAAAAACCACTGTTAACAGCTTGGGTGGGCCTGCAACTGGGGTGAGGTGAAGCCTCAGGGAATCCCCAGGGCAAGGCAAACAGTGTTTGCTAGGTTTTTGAAGTCTCAGATATGGTAGCCGCCTAACGGCTCTGTCAGGAGAGGGCTCAGAAAAAGAACAATGGCACCTGCCTGCATGTTCTATCTGTACTTCTTATTCAGTTTGCCATTTACCAGGCAGAATGTCAGAAAATCAAAGAGACAGGGAATTCCACCAGGGCTCACGTGATAAAATGATCCAGACCGTAGTTGCAGCAAATCAAGATTCTACATTGTGTTTTAATGTTGGTTGTTAATGTTACTTTGTAGAATACAGTTTTTATAAGTAAGAATGTTTTTAGCAGTTTCCTAATTTTAAGAAACTATACCATAGTGTTGTTGTTTTTGTTATTGATTAGCTAGCTTGGCAAATTCAAAGACGAATGGACCAGTTGTCCATGGTGTGCGGATAAAATCAATTGTCCTTGGAAATTAGAGTTTACAACTCTCCACAAACAGTTTTCTACAACACTTTAACAAATGTAGTTTCCAAAAACAAATATTTATAACATCAAGTTTACAAGTAGAAGGCCAAAAAATTAGTACAATTGTTTACAGGAAAGACTCTTTCCTATCTCAGTTACAGAGTTAGACAGAAACTGAATTTTGTGATGACAAAATACAGAATAAGTATAGACTTTATGGTAACTGATACACACACACACACACACTCAATTCCACTTTATACAAAGCTAGTTGTAAATTTTATGATTTGTGTTCTCAAATGTACATATAAAGATAACTTCTTAAAATTTCCCTCAACATTTCCTGCTTGAAACAAAAACAAATGAACACAAAATAACTTTAATATAAATTAAGGCTGAATCAAAGATATTTGGAGCTTGAATAATTTATTTCCACACAGTGTGGTCTCTGTGTCCCACCTTGAACATTATTGAATTCCTTTCCCCCTACCAATAGGTGTAAAATATGTAAGGCTTTCTTCCAAAATGGTTAAGCTGTCCCTGGGAATTTTATTTATTTATTTTGCGGGTGTGAAATTGTTTTGAGGAATACTCATTAGTTCAGGCTCTTATTTGAATCTTTTATTCAAAGAAAGTTTGGTCGGCTTGAGTGGACAGGCATTGAGGGGAGAAAGAGAAGATTCCAGGTGCTCATTCTTTTTCTTAAGGTGGACAAAACAATATAAAAGCAATCCTCTACTTTCAGAGGGACAGGAGAACAGGCAGGCTCAGAATGGCCTACGAAGGCAGACATCCCTTCCACACGGGTCTGCCTACTTTTTGTTTCTCTGCTCTTGTCCACTGGACATATCTAATAGCCAGGTAACCTTAGGCCGAATTGGTGTTGGACCGCCTTCCCCATTGCTAGTTGTATACCTGCATTTTCCTTCCTTGTACGAACCCAACAATTATAAGAGAAAATAATGTCTATATGTTTACTTGTTTGAAACATCGGTTATGAGAATCTTTGTCTTAGTTGCATTTTGTCTTTATCAAAATAATTAGGGGTTAACCAACAGTCCTGGTGCTTTTTCACAAAGACCATGACCTCTCCCTCTAAATAGCTGATCTTGAGAAAGGAGGTATGTGAAGTGGGAGTGGGAATTAACTGCAGGGAGG
This sequence comes from Mormoops blainvillei, assembly GCA_004026545.1. NCBI lineage: Eukaryota > Metazoa > Chordata > Mammalia > Chiroptera > Mormoopidae > Mormoops > Mormoops blainvillei. The sequence goes on along the minus strand of PVJD01000904.1, from coordinate 64,958 downwards.
ATGATGGGAGATGAGGGGCCGCAGGTTCAAATACTGTGGAAAGCAAGTTCCGTGGACTCAGAGGTAAATTAAAGGTGGTCCAGATGGCAGGAGGGCCAACCTTTAAGGGGTACACGTGGTGGTATTTAAAAATATATCCACCGATTCTTTGACATTCCTCCGATCAAGAGGTGGAGTCTATATTCCCACCCGTTGAGTGGTTGCCTCAACGAACAAATGTAGCTGAAGTGGTGCTGTATGGCTTCCAAGGCTGGCTTAGAAAAGGCCATGTAGCTTTTGACAGGTTCTCCTCGGACACTCACTAACGAAGCTTCAGCTGCCAGGTAAAAAGTCCACCTGAGGCCACCAATGGGGAGACCTCCTAGAGGGTGAGAGAAAAATGTCCAAGGAGCCCCAGCTGTTCTAGCCTGCAGATGTGTGAGTGCTTCCAGTCCAGATGCCAGTCTGTGCGAAGAAGTTTTCAGGATGACTCTAGCCCAAGTCACTTCCTGACGACAGCTGCACAGGCTCTGAGTGAGAACTGCTTAGCTAAGTCAATGCAGCCCAAGATCAGTAAGCAAAAGAAATACTATTATTTGAAGCCATGTTTGCTTTTCTTTTTTTTTTTTTAAATGTAGCAATAGATAATTAGAACAAGGCACTAAAACATTACAGAATACATGGGAAGAATGATGCTGATAAACTCAAGTTCTCTCATTAAAGTTCCTGGGAAGTGCAAATTAATTCCATTCTTGCTGAAGTGGCTGGTGCCCTTATGAGGCACTAAGTTAAAAAAGCACTTCTCTCTAGCATGTGTTTATCTCTGCTGTGTATTTGTGTGAAAAGCAATGGAATGAATTCCATTTCCCTTTACTGGGGAAGTTGGGACTGTAAGGGAGGAAAGATAATGTTCCTCCGCCCTTCTGAGTTCTTGTCTGAGATCCCTATAATAAAAGACAGATTAACAGAGAAAAACAAACAGAAGTTTATTAGCATATTTACCTCATGTCTACATGGGAGATACTCAGGGAAAAATGATTAGCTTCCGCCCTGGCTGGGAGGCTCAGTTTGTTGGAGCGTCGTCCCGAGGCACCAGGGTTGCGGTTCTGTCCCCAGTCAGGGCATGTGTAGGAGTCAACCAAAGGCTGTATGAAACCAATCGATGTTTCTCTTTCTCTTTCTCTCTCTAAAATCAATAATAATAATAATAATAATAATAATAATAATAAATCATTAGCTCCCTGTGGTGGCTTAGTCTTAAAAAGAACACCATCTTAATATCTTAACAGTGAAAGGGAAGGGGGGATTTAGGCCACTTAGGGGAGTGTAAATAATTTTTAGGATAGGTAAACAGGTCTCTTCTTAGAAGAATAGGCGAGCAGTAGGATAGTTTGTGACAAGATTTGCCTGGGTGTGGAATCGACTTACATTCTCTCCTCCCGCGATAGAGCCGGTCTTCCCTGGTGATGAAACTCATGGACGGGGAATTTATGGCCATTGAGTTCCTTTTGGAGGATCTGCTTTTAGGCAGAAAAGGTGGATTTAGAAATTCTCTCCCTGCTTTTGCCGTTTCTCAAGTGCGCGCAGCTCAAAACTATCAACACCAAAGCAGCATATTTTGAGGTGGTATGTCTTGAAATCGTACAGTCATATTTGGGGATGATGTACTCCTATTTTGCTACCCTTGCGGACCATAAGATATAAGGGGCAGTCCTCTGGGCAAAACTTTCCTCCTTTGTGAAAAGAGATTCAGGAGGAGAAAGGTTTTCCTTGCAGCCTCTAGGTGCAGTTGTGTGAGTAGCTGATTCCTGGCGTCCATAAGACAGCAGAAACCAACTCCTGACACGGCAGAGGGGAGAGATGGGAGACCACCAGTTCCATCTTCATTTTGCTGCTGAATTCATCAACCTGGAACTGCTGGCCACTGGACTTCATGGTAGATAACAAATGTCCTTAATGTTTAAATTCCTCTTAGTGAGATCTTCTATTACTTAGAGCTGAAAATGTAACTGATACACTTGAGATACTGTTGCTTCCAAGGAAAGAGTGATTTAAAAAAAATTTAAAAATCATTCAGAGTATCTCTCAGGAGGTTACCTGGTTCCAAAAGTCACAGAAGAAAGCTAAAGAGAGAATGAGTACTTAATAAAAGCAGGGACAGTTTTGCTGTTTTCTCCTTTCTCAGGACACTGCTTTGGCAAGGAGAAGTAAATTCATGAATCAATCTTTTGTTTCTTCTGTTTCTGTAAATTTCCTTGTGTAGAAAATGAGTTGGAATCCAAAAGTGAAGTATGAAATCTTATGTCAGATAGTTACTTTTACGATTTGGTAATCAAAAGTTGTCAGGGGTTGAAATAAAGTTCTTCCCTGTCTGATTTTAACATTCTAGGGTGGCCAGTGATTATGGACTGAATTTTGTCTCCCCCAAATTCGTATGTTGAAGCGCTACACCCTAGTACCTCAGGATGTGACTGAGTTTTGGAAATAGGGCTTTAAAGAGGTAATTAACTTAAAGTGGGGTTGTTGGGGGGCGGGTACCTAATCCAATGTGCATGGCGTTCTTATAAGTAAAGGAGATTGGAAGCCAGCCAGTGAGTCTGCTTCCCTGAATGTGGTTCAGTAGAAATTTAGACAAAGCTGGCAATAGTAAAGCCTTGTTAGAAGCCTTAAAGATACTGAAGTCATTAAGGTCCCTGCAAATGACTATAAGAAGAAAAAAAAAGGAGGAGATTGGGATATGGAGGGGGAAACAGCACACAGGTATATGCACACGGAGATGACCATGTGAACACAGTTAGAAGGTGGCTGTCCGCAAGCCAAGGAGAGAGGCCTTAAGAGAGACCAAGCCTGTCAACACTCAGATCTTGGGCTTCCAGCCGTTAGAACTGTGATAAAATATATTTCTGTTATTTAAGTCATCCAGCCTGCTATATTTTGTTATGGAAGCCCTAGCAAACTAGTACAACAGATACGTGACATTTGACTACTGGTGATGTAGGTCACAGTTTTTTCATCCCTTTATCTCATTACTAATAAATGAAGGGATGAAAAAAGTTGCAACTTATTTGGAAAGAAACATTTCTAAATAAGTTAAAGTACTATGTTATATTCACTTCTTTTGGGGCACATAAAATATCTAGGTAATCAGCTTCCTCCCACTGGCACATGTGTTGAATCGGTGTTTACAAATTATTGTTTGAAGGTGGCATTAAATTATTGGGCTTCCAATTTGCCCTCAGGTCTCAACCTAACCTTGGAAAGAATAAAGAACTTAAACAAGAAAGGAGATTGTGCTGAGAGAAGGATTATTCCTGGAAGGAGACCTTGGAGCCACACTTGTGATAATGAAGTCTTTGGAAGGAAAAGAGAATAAAATTTGAGTTATTGATTTTAGACTGTGCTTAGCTATGAGACAAAGATATCAGAAACATTGCTAACACTTTATACTTATTAGTGGATAAGGAAACACTTGAAAGATTTTATTTTCGCTGAGAGTGCCCAAAGGACAAATTAGTTTCTTCAAGAACATGACCCAAGGTCTATTGAGTCGACTCCTTTTTAAGGTTGTTTAGAGGCAAATTATTTTCCTTTGTATTCAGGTGATCAGTCTTTGGCCTATTTATAAATTCAGTTCTCAAAATAGTTTGTCCCTTCATAAATTGTAATGCTGTTTTCTATTCAATTTTCTAAAAAAATAAAAACTAATGGAAATGTCCTCGCTAGTATTTATTTGTTATTACATTGCAATTAATGGAAATATGTAGTTATTCCTCTCTTCCCTCAGGTCATTTTGATGCTATGGAAATTACCCAGGATGTTTTCTAATAAAATAAAATAATAGATCAACAATCTTATCTAGATTTTCTCAGGTCTGTCTTGCAAGTTTAGCCATCAGGACATAGCTACCAAAATAGAACACTATATATACAACAAAATGGTTATTCTTGAACTGTGGTTCACAGCAAAACATACACAGAAAGCTGTAATTTAAAAGTATTTTCTCACCCACCCTCCAGTGACATTCTTGGATCTAAAAGCCTGAATTTATAAAAGAAAGCAATTCTCTTTGATATATTGTTATGCAAATTTGGGAGAGGCTACTCAGTAAATACTGGAAAAGTTAACTAATTTTATTGCCAAGAATGCAGCCAGTTTGTTAAAAAAGTGCCTGATTGTAATAAATTAATGATCAACAACTGGAAAATAAACATACAAATAGAACTTTCTATTTGGAAAGTTTTGATACTGTCATGAACAGGAATACAAATTTTAACCGTTGCAAATGAGGAAGGAATTCACACAAAAAGCTGCAGTTAATGGAGGCAGAACCAATGAGGCATATCTGACAAGCAACCTGCCGTTGAAGCTTTAAGGAAGGTCTAAGGGATGGAATTTAATGAAATGAAAATATTTTAAAAAGAAAACACAACTCTACCAGACGCTTTTCCCCCATTTTATAAATACATTATTAAATGCTATTTGCTTTTGTATAGCACTATTCTACCAAATTCACCTCCTTATTTTTAACTAGCTTATGTATCTGTGTGAGGGGTCAGGGTGGGGGCAAAGATTGGACTAAATTTTCCCTTTTGCAGCTACAAGGTTTCATGGCTTCATGACAAAGAAACTATGACTATAATAGCCAATATTTATCTAGTACTTTGTGCCAGGAACTGTCCTTAGTGCATTGTAAAGTAATCTGCAATGCTCCGGGGTTTATACTGAATTAAAAACATGGCTCCAAATCAGAGGAAACTTTTGGTAACTAAATTCTAGAGTTCGTGTTTTAACTAGAACAGTGTCATGTCTCTAGGGTCCCAGTAATCTGAGGGATAAGGGGCTCTCATCTTTGACTCAAGGACTTCTGATTATCCTATTGTACCCATTCTTTCCATTTCTAGCAGGTGGCACTTGACTGCTTGGAAGAAAGACTACATTTCTCATCATCCCAGCAAGGTATGGCCATGTGACTAAGTTCTGGCCAATGGAGGAGAAATTGCAGCCTTGAGGGATAATATGCAAGAACCTGCTTTATGAGACAATGTATATACATTAGATAGGCTATTAGATTGTACTGTTTTTGTTTGGTTGGGAAGGGACTTTTGTACCACGAAGTAACACATTATGCTAAGTGATCCCTGTGTGTCCCATAATGATACAGTATGACAGCCAACCCGATTTTTGTGTGGTTGATTTTTTTAAAAGGTGAAAACAATAGGAAGAAGAAAGTTGAAGTCAAGTTATTAAATTAACAAATTGAAGTAAACAGGACATGAAGTAGCAAAGTAGCACATACCAGAAATGGAACAGTAAAGTCCATGTTTATCTTTGCGTTGCTGAAGAATTGATAGGTCACTATGCTAAAGCAAAGAATGCATGTTCTTAATATACAACAGTTGTGTTTGTCTATGAACTCAGTTTTCTGAATTCTCAAGATCATCTACATTTCTTTAGGAAGAACTCACATTTTAATATGTCTCACTGCCATGGAATTTATTTTCTGACATATTGTCTACATTTTCTCCTATTCATATTATTCATTTTGGCAATTTTTAAAGCTAGAGCTGATCCATGAAAACTTTGTCTGTCTTTTTCCCTCTCTCTCGCTGTATGTTTTACTTCCTTTGGTAAGGATTTTCTTCTCTATTATCTGGCTAACACTGACAGCATCTTGGCTCAGCTCAGGTATCTCCCTGGGAGTTCATCCTTTCTAGAAATCTGGTTTAGATGCTCCATTGTGTGCTCCAACCCACAGTGCATGTCTCCATCAATGCACTTAGTACTCAGTGTAGTGGCTTGGTTTGTTTCTCCCTCCTCTACTGCACTATAAGCTCCTTAAACGCCTGGATGAGGTCTTTCATCTCTATATTTCCAGATCCTAGCAAAGTGCCTCTCATAGCAATGCAATAAATTATTTTTTATACCATATTTTTCTCAGATCTGAGATTCAAAAAATTCTCCCTTTTCTTTAATGCATTTTTAAAGTTAAATTTATTGAGGAGTACTCATATATAATAAAATTAACTTTAAAAATTGTACAGTTTGATGGGAGTCCTGTAATCACACCACAATAATGATACGGGACGTTTCCATCACACCCAAAGTTCTATGTGCTCCTCTGCAGCCAGCCTCCTACCCCGCCCCTAGCCACTGGAGACCACTGCTCTAATTTCTGTCTCTATGGTTTTGCCAGTGCTGTACTGTCATATAAATGGAACCGTATGTAACATCTATTCCTTTCTGTCTGACTTTTTCCACTGAGCGCAATGAGTCTGAGATCCATTCATGTTGCGTATGCCAGTAGTTTATTCCTACTCTTGTCTAAGTAGTACCCATTATGCACGTGTTCCAAAAGTGTTTACCATTTGACGTACGGTGTAGTTGTTTTCAGTTTTTGATGCATGGATAATGCTGATGTAAACATTTGCCTACAGGTCTTTATATGAATATATATTTTCATTTTCCTGGGTAAATACACAGCATTGGGATTTCTGGGTTGTATTGTGTGTGTTTAACTTCATTATAAAATGCTCACCTTTTCCAAAGCAATTGCACCAGTTTACAATCTACCAGCAGCATATACATTTTTCAGTTCACTAGTGCTTTTGAAATGACTATCGTAAGTATACTTGTACTAGATTTTCGGTTTTGTAGTTGTCAGATGTTATTAAGTTACTAAAGAAAAAAACCAACACGTAAAAATAAATAGATGTGCTGAGGTCCAGTTTTTTTTGGATGGTGGAGTAGAGAAATGTTGAATAAGACCCATTCCTCCCCAAATAATTCCTCCGCTGTTTTAGTTCACAATACTTGAAATACTCTCTTTGCAGTGTAATTCCCCGCCCCACCTATCCAATACTTTGTTAGAATTAAAAGTCCCCAGGAAACTGATCTGATGGGATCGCTCCATCAAGGTTTATCAGGGCTATTTTGCAAAGGTCCAGCTAGGAGTTGGGTTGGCGGAGCCGTTCGGAGACTGGAGTCTGAAGCCAGGGACTCGCCAGAGACCGGAAGAACGGACCGCCACGATGAGGGAGAGACACAGCAAACAAGCGACAACCACCTCGGAAGCAGCGTTGAGCAAGAAGCCGGTAACTCCTCCGCCAGCTGTGGCAGTAGTTCTGGGTTTGAGAACTAGCAATGCCACTTTCTAGTCATGTGGCTTTAGGTGAACCATATAACCTTCTGCTTAAACATCAGCTTTTAATTTTTTTTTTCATCTGGGATGCTGAGGAAATAACTTTAGCTCCACCTGCGTCCAAATGATTGTTGCTGGGTATTGCATTGAGATATACTGTTAAGTGCAATTTACAGTTCATGAATGTTTCCTTTTATTTCGTCAGTTTTTTAAACTGCTTTTCTGCCGTTTCATTGTCTTCTGTTAATCTTCCTTTGACTTTTACTCTATACTAACCGTATCAGTGGAGTACCCTCTCAGGTTCATTTAACCTCTTTTTCTGCCCCTTTAAAACATTCTACTCGCTCTAGAGCAGGTGATCTGTGGCACTTTCATGAGTCTCTCAGACCCGGGGAACGGAATTCTGAGGTTTTAGATGTGACTGGGATGTACCATTGTTTCAGGCTGTGAAATGTCAACAAATACTTATATTGCATTTCAATGACCTCCAAGTGGGATTCAAGGTAATCTGAGATCTAGAAGGAGACTTCTTAACTTCTGAGGGGATATGGTTATCCTTCTGTGGCTTTTCTGTTGTCTCTAAGACAACAAGCACAAGCATCTTTTTACAAGAGAAGATTGGTCATAGTCATTTATAAAACGCCTACATTTTCCTGGAAATTTTCCTATATTTCCTTTCTATTTATAACTGCACTTGTTTTGCCTTCTTTGTGTTCCAGCATAATGTTTGTTTATAAAAAACATGTCATGTACTTCTTTCAGTGCCCTCTATGATAGGAAAGATGAAATGAAATTTTAATGCAGTAAATGACTTGCTAGGGAAAACATGTCTCTGCAATGATGTCATCAGATGGAGATTCCATGACCCATTGTTCTCTGGGGACCTGCTGTTTCCATAAGCCGTCTAGCTCACAGGATGGTTTTTCTTTCAAGTGAAACCATCTCAAATTATGCTAAGTGTGAGGGCCAGGAGTTAAGAGGAGGTAAGGAATTTCTGAAAACAACAGTGCAAAGGAGATTCCTCTGTGCTTGGCAGCTAGTTCTCCAGACTAGATGGAATGAGTCAAAATTTCAGTTAACGTCTTGCTAAATCTGATGTCAGTTACCAATACTATTTGACACGATGGATGGGGGCTTGGCTTGTGTTTTAGCTACCAAGTACCCAGCACAGATGTCCACAGAAGGTGGACGTGTACCACTGGATTGCTGTCTATCAGTGTAGAGACTGCTGGTCATTCTCCATTATCCCTTCTCTATATCTTCCATAATAATAGAAACTTGCAGTCCTAGAGGGGCACGTGGGTGGCCGGGAGAAATTATACAGTCAAGCCACCTTTGCAGCTAGATGTGCCCATGTGACTAAATTCTGGCCAATGAGATATAATCACAATCATTAAAAAGCAGCTCATGGGAAACTTCCTCAGAAGATGACAAAGATCACCATGCGACCCTCTCCCCCAATCTTTTTGTTTGTCCTTTGCTTTTTCCTTCTGTATATAATTTTTATGTCATGTCTTAAGCTGGACAACCAACTTGGACCATGTGGTATCTTGAAATAGAGGCCACATCTGTGGAGTAATGAGATGGAAGGAGCCTGGGTGTCTGAAGGGCTCCGTGGACCACAGCCACCGTGTCAGCTGTGGGCTACCTTCCTTCTTGACTTTCATGAGTGTCTGAGTTCCTGTTATTTCTGTCCTCTGTTCCTAGCAACAGAGCACTTCTGACGCTGTTGGTTGTCAGTTGTAAACGCTTTTTGAAGAGGAGCAATTCAAAGAGGGTGTGACCGTGTTCTCATGGAATCCCAGAGGTGGTCCCCGAAAGAGAGCAGACACTGACTGTCTCATAGGACAGGGGGCCATTGTGCTGGGTCCTTCCTCTCCCCTGCACTCAAAGCCCACGGGCACTGCACTGGCACCGCCTTAGTATCTGCAGCAAGTAGACGCTGGAGCTACCTCCCCATCTTGCTTCCCCTGGAGCTGGAATCCATGGCCCCAAGGCATCTGGTCTCCAGAGTACTGCCCTGTCAGAGGTACTGGTTGCAGATGTCACTGCCTATTTGTGGCAAGTTTTGTTTTGCTTTAACTTGAAAAGATGGCAGATGCAGATATGTTGTGATAGGTGGCAGCCTTCCACTGCTTTAGTCCAATCTCATTTTTGAGACAGTGAGGCAGTGAGTCCCAACATGTTTTGCAAAATTAATGACAGGTCCAAAAATAGGGTACCCAGAATAATGGAAAGAAGTCCAGCCAGGCAGCTGGTACCTGGATTCTAGTCCTGGCACTGCTGATAGAAACAAGACATCGAGCAAGCTACTTAACAGCTCTGGTTCTCAGATTTTATACATGAAAAATGAGGAAGTGGGTTACATGGTTTCTAAGATTTTGTTTTAGTCCCATCACTGATAATTCCTATCATCAATAGATGAAACCTATCTTACAGTTCTATTTCTTTCTCGGAAAGTATTTAGTGAATCTGTTAAGTATATATACAATAGAAAAATATCAGTTTTTTCATCAGAAGAAATAAAACAAATTTTTCTCATCTTTGGATATGTGTTTTAGCATCAAGAACCAGAAATAAATAGCATCTTGAGCATGTCCTTTTGCAAGTGAAACTGTACCAGGTTTCTCTCTATTTAAACTTTAAAGTTAATGGGAACTATGAACCAGATTCCCTCCAGGTACCACCCTGAAGCGGGGGTCCTGGAGGCCTGGGAAACAGCTGGGCCTGGGTTCCACCCTGGCTGCTCCACTTGCCAGCTCCGTGACGCTGGCATACCCACACCCTCTCAGTTTGCCGGTCTCCTCATGGTAAGTTTCCTTATTGCTGCTGGCAAGACTGAACCCAAATTTTAACACCCATTGGGGCCGCTGATTTGAGGACCAGCCCTACAGGTGGTTAGTCCTTACTTGCCAGTTCTAGATGACCCCTCTCCATCTTCCCTGTAGCAGTTGAGTTCCCAGCATGCTTTAGCACAGACTTCCTAAATGGCCGAGGGGCTTGTCTTAGATGAGCTTGTGTCAACCTTCGCAGGCCCTCAGAATTATCCAGGCAGCTTCAGACACAGACAGACGCCTAGGCCTTGCCCTGGGGACCGGAAGCTAATTGGTCTAAGGGTGGTGCTCGTACAACAGAACAGAAGTCTTTCGGTCTCTGTGAGTGATTCTTTTGGGCAGGCAGGCTTGTACAACTCATTGGCTTAGACCTGCCAGGGCCACCTCAAGCGGCATGGCGGTTTTGCAGTGGAACAGAGGTGGGAGAAATGCCACTGAGCCACCCACAGAGCCCTCACAATGGCCATATTGTGGAAGCCCATTATTTATCGGCCCGGACCCCCTTAGCTCCAGTGTAAACATCTGCATGAGCATCAGGCTGTGTTGGAAAATGCAAAACCAGACATTTCAACGGCATTCTCATAGGTAGTGAAAAAAGCAGTACAAGTGCAAGACTTCATTTCAAAAAACTTGGTTTTCTAACTAGTTCCCTGTTACAAACACGGCCTTAGATAGTCCTAAGATCAGAGATTAGAATCTTTTATTATTATTTGCCCCAAAGCTATTGTTTCCAGGAAAAAAAAAAACTGAAAAGAAAAGAAGCCATTTGATAAATAAAACTACATTTAAAAAAAACAAAACAAAAAACTAGACCATGTGTGAGAGCTGAAATGGCTTTCCTAATTGAAACAATGAGTGAGGACTTGATGTACTTTCAGCGTGATGAGTCCGACACTTGGGCAGCAGATAGACAGGGGGAGAATGGAGAAAATTGTTTAAGCATTTCCCAGATGCTTTTTGTGTCACATGCAGTGTTCTGTATTCAGCCACCCATGACCAAGCTCGTAGGGAGCCAAGGAACAACAATGCTGTCGTTTTCCCTTTGAATAAACTACTTGTCACAGAGAGTGCAAATGTGACTCTAATAGTTTTTCAGGTTGCAAAATCTTAAAAAAAAACCCAAAACCTCTCTCTCTCTCTCAAAAGAAAATTTGTATTTGAATCTGAGATACTACTTTAATTTTATTAATACAGTAGAAGGTGACCAATAAACTTTCTTTATTAGAGGAAAAGACCCCAATGATTTTGATCATATAATAAGGCCTGTCTAAAGCCCTTTTGTCATATTCCCTTAAAACTAGCTTGCCGGCCCACTTCCCCCATTCTCTGCATGGCACCATCATTCTTTCATTCATGACTTTGCTCCGTCATCTTAGGATATTTTCCCATCCTTACCTCCTAAAGCCAGTCATCTCCCTGCTCTCATGTCACCGTAACGCAGGCCCTCTGTGCCCCTACCTGGACCCTGACCCAGCCTCTGCCGGTGTCCGCGCTTGTAGGCTGTCTTCCCAGCAAGCTTCTGTGAGCTCAATTGCCAGGTTAGGCTCCTTCTACAAGATTAAAAAAAAATCATTCTTTCATTTAATAAGCACTTATTTTAATATAGTGAAAAGACCACGGACAGAGGGCAGAGAGCTTTGAGTTCCGATCCTGATTCCAAACTCACCAGCAAGTCACTTGACTTCTCTGATCCTCAGTTCCTTATCTAAAATTAAATTTTGTGGATTGATGTATGTAAAATGTCATATATAGTATTTGGAATACATTCTGTAAATTATTATATTTAGAGGATTACATTCCAGAAAGGCAACCACTTCTAAGTTCCAGGACTATTCCAATTGTGTTGACAAGCTTTCTGCTAAGACAGCTCTGCTTTATTTATTGCCCAAACATTCCCTGTCCTCTGCTATTTTCTTTTAACTTGTCATTTTGAATCTTGGACTTAGGTTGCCCACTCCTAGTCCTTCTGTCTTCCTCTAGAAATTCTCCAGGAACCCTTTTAACGTAGAGTACATGCTCCCTCCCAGGAGCTCCCAACAATTCTCATCGTTGGAAGCGTTTCTCCACGGGTCTCACATGTTTTTCTGCATGTCATTGAGCAGACATTTACTGCTTTTGTCCCAAATGCTCTCTTCTAGGGTGTCTGTATACTAGCAGCTTTGGAAGACAGAGATAATTTCTCCCTCCAGAGCAAAGGGCAAGTCTGTTTACTGCCCACTGTAACAAAGATAATGTTTCCTTTCAGGGCAAAAGTCAAGTAGACTTAATGTCCTTATAGAAGACTTGGGTTCCCCAAGCGCAGATTCCGTTCCTGTAAGGCAACTCACTGTGTATGCAAGTGTCACTGAGCCCTCTTTGCATCGCCTTGTGAGAATTGGGGAACTGGCCCAAACAATGATATTCTGGTCACTGCATGTTCTGCCAGTATCCATGACACTGTAGCATGTTAATTTGTTAGCTTGCAAGTAGGATAAAATATGAAACCCTTCACGGTTCTTGACAACTATTATTATTTGGTTGTTATGGCTTCTGAATACACTTTTATAACAATCTCCTCTCTCCCCACTTTTTTCTTGTCATTGGTTTGTGGAGAGATTGGTTTAGAGAGAAACTGGTTTGTGGAAAAATTGATTTTTTTCTTGTGGAATGTTCTGAATGTTGGATTGAGCTGATTGCTTCCTGTGTTGTCATTTATATTGTTTCTCTATACCGTGTATTTTTCCCCATATTATTTTTCACATTGGTCTTTCTGCTTTCAATTACACACTGTCTCCACACCTCTCTTAAATCATTTGACTTTTACTTATGTTTACTTCTGGTCACTGTTACTACATTTAAATCTTTATGAGCAGGAAGTCTTCTGATTTGCCTTAAAAGAAACTTCTCAATTTTTTTTTTTTTTTTTTTTTTTTTTTAGGGAACATCATGACTAGAGTAACAGCATTTGCTGAATGAATGCTCCAGATAAAAATGATTTAACGGAGTCTGATCAGATAATGGCCATCCTTTTCCTCTTCTCCACCAGAGGGCGCACTCCACACTGGATTTAGGAACTTTACAGTCTGCTTTGAATACCTGGATGTCCCGTGCTTCAATACATGTAGCTGAATTTAATTAGTTAGTGTATAAAAATAAATTGTGAAGTGTAGCCTTGGTCTGGTTACACTTCATTTGACACAGGAGCTCCACCTGAGAACAGTGAAACCTCTTTTCATAGTTTCTATGACTATGATTTCATCATCACTGCATTTTGATCTACTAGGTGGTAAGTCTGAAGGCCAAGACCAAATCTTGAAAAATGAATTCCTATGAATTCTCACATTTTCCACCAATCTGAAAGTGTTTGTCAGTGTACACATATCAGCTGTTGACACACAGGGCAGTGGCCTGGCTAGAAATCCTGGACCTTGTGCTACTTTGATAGTTACAAAACAAATAGATTCCAAGTCCCTCGTGGTGGTAAGGATGACTTGAACGGTAACGAATCTTTATAGAAATGAAGAAAAAAATGGCAGAGGGTTGCTTTCTTAGCTCTTACGTGAATTTATTTCCTTTTGTCTTTTACACTCTGCTCAGGGAAGTCAGTGCTAGCTGAATGATTAACTCCTAGAGGCAATTGCCTTTCATTAAATCTAAATAGTTTATCCTAAGAAGATATTTTATTTAAATACAATGTTTTTTAAAAGTTTCATAGCTTTCCATGCAACCACAACAATTGAGATCACACAAGATCTGAGCTAGCCACCTTGTGTAGTAGGATAGATATGATGCAGTTACTGTTTTCTGCCATAAAGGTGCTCACACTCTGATGGGAGAGGTTGTTTCAGTACAGGTGAGAAGGTCAGGGTGAAGCATTCACAAAGCCTGTGGATGTCACCAAAAAAGTCCTGTTTGAAGAATCAGGATCAGTCAAGAATACAGAAGGAGTGCAGTGCACCCCTCTTCTTTCCTTAGGGGTGGCTTGGTGTCTGGGTTCCTCAGCTTTGCTAGTGCAGAGAGGGAGCTTGTCTATTGCTTCTCATTTTTAATGTTAAAACATTTTGAAGGTATAAGCTCTTGGGAGATTTAAGCGGGCCACGTGGAGCAGCTTCAGGTGCCTCACGTGTTACTTGACAGAGTTTTGAGAGCAAAGCCTCATCTTAATTATCTTGGCACCTGTTGCTTTGAGCTTGGCACTGTAGAGGTACGTAAAAGGTGATCTTTACATGTGTTTTACTTGCATAGCCCACAGGGATCTAAAGGAGAGGGTTCAGGTGCAGTATTTCTGGCTCTTGCTGGTCACTGCCTCTCTGCCTGAGAAACAGTGCAGATGGAGCACTACCTCCTCCCTTTACACTCTTATCTCAAAGGGATGGTGAGGGCTTTTTTCACTGAAGACTCTTAAAGCCCACTCTCCCTACAGCCCATGTGCAGCCCCAAGTGCTGGACAGTCAGTGCACATTCAGTCCAGATTTCTCTTTCACTCTCCATAAGGTAAATCAGCAAGAACATTCAAGGGAAGCATTCTCATTTGTTGCTAAGAAGGCTGGCTAAGTTAACCTCAAGCAAATCAATGGAGGCTGCTTTTGCCTTGTTAGAGGTGAGGGCCCTGCTGTAATCAAAACATCTGAAATCAGCACCTCTTTCTTTGCCTTCCCCTGACCAGAACCTCGCAGCAACCTTGGGGCAAGAATTTCTATAGGTGGTTAGTTAACGGGCACAAGGAAAGTTTATGCCACCTTCTCACTGATTCTACTATCCCATCGCCTCTGTCAGTCCTGGGAATCAGATCAATGACACACTTTCCAAAAACAACTTCCAGGCTGTAACTTTGACCTCCGACTCCAGGGCTCACGCTGACCGCTAGATGGCGCTGTCAAACAAGAAATCTGAAGCTCTGGAACCGCCGGGAACCCAGGAGTCGAAGGGAGAAGAGGTGGGAGCAGTAGCTAGGGAGAGTCAGGGCAATAGTTCGCGGGATGTAATCTCAGGAATAAGAGCCACAGAAAGCAGCCAAACTGAATAAATGCAACCAGCTCTATCTCAGTCAATAAATATCTTTTTTTTTTTTTTGCAAACATTAATGGATTCCAAAGGGTATTAAGAACTGGATGCACTACTTAAGGGCACAGATTGGAAGAAGGTTTACACATTTTTGACACGTTTGTCCGTTTACCAGACTGGATGTTCAGCGTAAGGGTTCCCGGAGGATAAACAATGCAGACGTCATGCTGGGATGCTCCTAAGGCGCCCCTTTAGATGCATTAGAGTTGAACTTTGTGCCCCCTGGGAATGGATCTGTTTGGATTAGCTTGTGGATGTGCGTCTGTGTACTCCTC
This sequence comes from Mormoops blainvillei, assembly GCA_004026545.1. Lineage (NCBI taxonomy): Eukaryota > Metazoa > Chordata > Mammalia > Chiroptera > Mormoopidae > Mormoops > Mormoops blainvillei. Next base: position 49,689 of record PVJD01000904.1, on the reverse strand, counting down.
GACCCGGGTGTCCCCTCCTTCCTCCTCCTCTCATCCTACTCTGGAAACTGCGTAGGAATCATTTTTCTGAGGGCCAGAGAGCGTTTGCTGCCATTGGTTTATATTACCTACATTCCTTTGCAGCAACTATTTTCAAATGCATTAAATCTAAGAATGTGAGAGAGAATGCCTTGAGCACGAGAGGATGGCAGCGCAGGTCCCCAGTCCCTTGGCTCTGAGTTGGAGAGCAGCTTGAAGTGCGTTATCTTGGGGGCAGAAGCGTCTTCCACCCAGCTTGCGGTGGTCAGCCTCAGTGGGAGGAAGCCAGCCACTGCCCTCGGCTCCCGGGCGGGTGACTGCATCACTGCCGGCTGATAGATGCATTTGCAGTTCTCAATCAAATTAACAGCAGGGGACTCATTTTAAACCAAAAATATCAACACCCAGAGTTTACTCTGCTCCCTAGTCAAGAATCCCAACAGCACAAAACAGAACAAACACAAACAGCACGAAACAGACAGAACAATTTTTTTTTAAGTGCAAAAAGAGAGTGGCGCGCGCGCGCGCACACACACACACACACACACACACACACACACACAACGACCTAGGCTAAATGCAAATCCCAGCCAGCCTGGCCCGACATGCTGTCCTTTTCTAGACCGGGGGTGGGAGGTGGGAATTGTGTCCCAGGGGCGTCCCTGGTCGTTCCAGGCAGCAGTGCCTGCCAGGGCGTCCGCGATTGCGGCGGGCACTGCTGGGTGCCAGGGAGGAGGATGTCGGTACTTTTCTGCTCTGTTCTGAGGGCTGCCACCCACCCACAGGCGTTTGTGGGAGGGGAGTAAAGTGTGGGTGCGGGTGTATAGGTGCTCATTGGTACTGCGGTGATGACCGTGTGCTGTGCTGTGCACGTCGGGTTATTCACGCCCAGGACGCGTTCGCGCTGGGGGTGTGTGCCAGACACCCCGGTTGTGAGAGTTTGAAAGGGAAGAGGACTTTGTGCGTGTGGGCACTTTGTGCGAGCTGCCCAGTTAGACTACGAGTGGGCCGTGTGTACTCGGGAATGTGCAAAGGTGGCGAGTTCCATTTACCACTATTCCAGTCTTTGGCTTTTCTGGCTTTGGCTGGAGGCGGCCTATGCGTGGGGCGGAGTGCAGGGGGTTGCCCTGCAAAGTTCTTGTCATTCTAAAAGCAAGTTCGGAGATTATCACGCTTGATGGAAGGAAGGCCAAATTAGCAAACGTCAGATCAAACGGGAAGAGAGGTTTACTTTGGCGACTAGACCTCCGCTTTATTGCAGGCAGTTAATTCCAGGGACGCCGCTTCCTCGTTCTTCTTGGCGCCTCCTCCTCCATCCCCGGTGGCTCAGCCTTGCAGGGGTAACCCCTGGGCCTCGAGGCCAAAAAGCTCAAGGCTTTTGCTGAGCGCACAGACGGGTGTAATCTGAACCTCTCCTGAAGCGCTTTTCAGATGCCAGAGTGTAAGCGCCCCGCGCTTCCTCCCGTGCGTCTAGTACAATTTGGCAACCCTGATTGCCAGGCTTTCTGCTCAGGGCCAAGGGGTGGAGTGGAGCGAGGAGGAGGCGGGAAAAAGAGGAGATGCTTCTGGCGGAATGTCAGCCCCACATTTGGCCTCCATCTCCCCATCAGTAGGGGAAAATTTACTCCCCTTCGTTGCCTGGACCCCACGGGGTTTCAAGGGTAAAGCTTTCGGTCCGAATCCTCCTGTCGGGCCCCGGCGAGAATTTTCTGCAGCGTATAAAACTTGTTCCTGAGCGGCTACTTATTAGGAGGACCCCTAGGTTTCATAGCGTTACTCGCCCTCTCACGGCGCACACTAAGCCTCTCAGTTCCGTCCCAGATATCAGGGGAGAGAGACGCGACTGGGAAAGCCATCCCATGGCTGAGCCCCGCGCGACCGGCTGTCGGGGTTTCCAATCCGCGCTCGGAGATAGAAAAAGGCAGAAGGCAAACCGCGTGCACAGACAGTTAGTTAATGGAAACCCTGTAAATCGGTTTTAAGTGCACCCAGGACGGAGGGGGAAGAAGGTGTAGGTAGTGATGATGAGGGATGAGGCTAGGATGGGATGGGGTCGGTCACACATTCTTAACAGTTTTGAAAATGAGAGCCCCCTACTGTTCCCTCCCATTGTTCTTAATTTAGAAAAATAAATTCATTAAAGAAAATCGCACGGATAGGGAAACCCGAGCTCCCCAGCCCGCCCCAAGCGGAGGAGTGCGCGGCTTCCCTTGGCAGGGAACTGGCTGCGGCTGTCCCCCTCCCAGCTCCCCACCCCCCCGCGCTCCCTCCCCCGCTCCCCGGCGGGGCACTGCTACTACCACGGTCGCCACCTCACGCCGAAGGAATGCTCGAAGTATGCACACGTTCCCAAAAGTAGACCTCCTTCACCGCCGGAGGAGCATACATCACCCCGTGGCAGCCGTCCACCTTCCCAGGCGTTTCGTAACCGAGTAAACTGAGAGCTGGGAACAGCCCTCTATTAAGTAGCCCGCGGCGCGGAGCCTCTTCCCACTCCACGAAGGCGAGCCGCCCAGTTGCGTCCGCGCGCCGGCAGCTGCGGTCCCCGGCCGTCTCCGCCCGTTCTGCCGCTCCAGCTACTCTTCCCGGGATCCTCCTCCGTCTCCTCCTCCTCCTCCTGGTGGCCCTGCTGCTGCCCAGCAGCCGCCAGGTGCTCCTGGAGCGCATCACCAATTGTCCGGGCGCGCGGGGGTCGCACCGAGCACAGTCCGCTACGACGCCGGAAAGCCGCAGCCACCTGGATCGTAGCCGCCGCAGGTCAGTCCGGCTTCTAGCCCCTTTCCCTCGCCCCATCCCTCCCAAAGATAACTAGGGAAACTTGCTTCTAGCCTGTTGCTTGCTCCGCCCTAAGCCATTAAGGATCCCGGGCGAGGACCGTTTGGACTTGTAACTGTGGAGATGTGCCTGAGATTTGCCAGGTATACTGGGGTTTTGTGATTCATTTGTGCCTTTGAAGGAGAAAGAATAGTAGCTTTTCTTAAGAGCTGATGCAGGCGCCTGTGTGTGCAGAAAGCACCCTGTTCAATGTTTCTGTTGGTAGAGGAATCTAATCTATAGATGCTGTCGATTTCAATGGAGGGTGCGCCGGGTTTTGCGGTCCCCCACCCTTCATTGTCTCGCGACCGAAGCTTTGCTGAGGGTGCCTTCGCGCAGCCCGGGCGCAAAGAAGGTATTTTGGTGACGCATGGTGTGGAATTCTTTGGAGGGCCTCTGAGTGCTCTGCAGCTCGTCGAGGCCGCGCGGGTGTGTGTGGCATCTTGAGACAGATTCCCGGTCGAGTGTTCTGGCTCGCTCCTTTGCTTTTCAAAGCATCCGAGATGGCGGGTTAGTCTAGTTCTAGGGAACTGAATCTTGGCCGAATTTCCCTAGCTTCTGGAAGAAAAGCTCCCTCTCCCGACCTCTTCCCGAGTACATTGGTAGAGGCCCTACTCGGGGTCGGTGGAACCTCTTAGATAGTTTCCATCCCAAATCCTAGAGAATGTAGGGATCACAGAATGTGGGCAGCGGGTTCATTTACGGGTAGAAGACCTGTAGCCAGGAAGCAGAAAAGGTACTTGAAATCGAGCATCCTCAGGGAAGCTCCGATGACCATTAGGAGCTTTCCAGGGTTCCCTGTCCCTCACCTCAACCTGGACCTTCTAAAGCACACTGGTATGCTGAGGGAAGGAGGGGGCCAGAAAAGGAAGGAGCGCTAAACTCCCCCTTGGCTAACTAAAGTCAAGGTCGCGGTGGGTGGAGGAGGTAGATAGATAGATGACAAGCAAGAGATCTAGAGGGACACCCCGCGGGTTGGAGGGAGATATAATTTCCTTTTTAAACTATAAGTTAAGGAATTGGCCTCTTCCACTGGGGTGGGAAGGGGGCAAGTTGGCAGAAGGAGACTTATCCCTTAAGACTATCCCCTCCCCCCACAACTGACTCATTTTCATTCATGAGGGTGAAGTGAGGGAATCCTCGCTGCCACGTAGGGGCCGCCGTTTTCAGACATTGCTGTCTGAGAATGCTCAATGAAGTGTTGCTAAGCATTCAGATAAATGTTTTGGCTAAAAGAAGATAAAACTTAAAAAAGAAAAAAAAGACATATGGACGGAATGCTTGGCTGGCTGGCTGAACTCACTGTATGTTCAGATATCCGGCCGCACTGTGATTCATTCTTGCCACTGAATCAGGCAACCGATAGGTGACGCTCTAGACCCAGACAAAAGCGCCTCCAACACTCAGGTTTGGTTTTCTTTTTTTCCAGACTTTAGCGGTTTTAAAAAATATCTGCACAAGCTTTTCGGTGGGTAGATTGTCAGCCTTTAACTTTTCGCGAGCACGACTGCCAACTGAGTTGGAAATTATTATAGCAAAGTAAAGGCCAGATGACGGGAACAATGGGCCAGTCTCACTTCTTGCTTTTCACTGATGTAGAAGAGGGTTAGAAATGTCAAACGGTTGTTAATTAGGAAGAAAGAAATTGCTAGAGCCCTTGGATCTCCAGGGCAGCGCCAAAATTTTAATTTTGGCTTCATAAAAAAGAGCTCCAGGCAAATTTGGCACGCCTGCTTACCAGACATTTAAAATGCAATTTACACTCTGGCCGAGGAAAGCTGCCCTAACACATCGTGCCAATAATTTGGAAAGACCTGGTTGGAGCTTGTAAGGTTCTTTTCTCAAAGAGGGCTAGACCTTTGGCTCATTTTTGGATTCCCAAGCACGACTCGGTTTTTCAGGAGGCCTAGTCTGTTGCCTTACAATAATTTATGTACCCTGGAGTCAACTCTTTTTTTACATCTTACCTCTTGGCACCTTCCCAGTTCAGTTCATTGCTAGCAGCTTTTGTCTCTGGATTAGACCTTAGAATCTTTTAGAAGATTCCCTTCTGCCCACATGGATTAAGTACCTACTATGTGCTGGGAACCACACACACACACACACACACACACACACACACACACACAAGAATAAAGCTGTTTGTCTTTCAGCAATTAATAATTTAGTTACAGTCAGGAAAAATCAGAATAGGACATACATTCTTCTCTGGAGCACATATACCTGTGATCTTCTGGCATAAATGAATGGTTAAATGAAAAGATTATCACTGCGACTTTTTATAAAAATATCTTCAGGAAACAGACAAGAGTGTTTAGTCTCTTCTCTTGCTTGTCCCCCTTTTATTATGTATTTTAGAGTTGTTTTCCCCTAATTTGGGGTAAAGGATTTATCAGATGCGAAGACAACACAGCTAGCAGGAGGGTCAGGTTTCAGTTGGGCCTTACATATTTCTGCGTAATCCATTTCAGACCTAAAGAGCTGCATATTTGTAGGCAGAACAAAATGAAGAAAAAAGAGAGTAAAAGAAGTTTATTATACTTTTCCAAATTACCTTGAGACCACTAAAGTACAGTTACCTAAAGAGCTCAGCAGCTGGGAAAAAGGGGCTGGCCAAATAAAATCCCCAGCTGGAAGAGACATTTAGTTGAGTCAGAGATAAAATGACCTCTGAATTAGCCATCACCCAGGCAGGATGAAGTCATGTGGGGCCTGGTAAGTCCTTCACCCTGGATGCTAAGCAGGACCAGCCTCCAGGAAAACAGGACCCCCTTTAAACTTGAACTCCCTCTTAGTGCCATGATTAAAATGCCGTAGATGAACTTGACTTCCACTGCTCTACAATGAGCCCATTATATGCTGGGCTTGGCCCTGTTGATTGTTAAGGCAGATATGGTAGGGTACTGGCCCGGGGCCAGGCTCCAGTTCTAACCTGGTTCCAGGCCTGCCCAGACCCGGTTCTGATGCGGCCACTGCTTCCTCCCGCAGATCTCTTCATGTGGCTGTGACTTCTGCAGGCCCAGGCCAAGCATGAGGACCAGGCTTCCCACAGCGCTCGCCATCCTGGGCGGGGCCCTGCTCCTGTCGTCCATTGAGGCAGAAGGTAAAAGACTCTTCCTTTCCCTCTCCCAGTGACAATGTTGAATTATAGAAAAGGAAAAACAAGTGAATCTTCCTTCTGCGCTCGCTCTGTGTCCCCGCACTTTATCTTTTCTCCAGGGGTTTCTCTCCTCCGGGGAAACTCCCCCTTCTACTGAGGTTTGTCCATTTCCCAGCTCTCCGGTCCAGCTCTTTCGTATTCTGCTTAATCCGTTCCGTACAGTGCTGTGTGGTCGGTCTCCTTGCGCTTGTTTCCGCGGTGTGCTGTCCACACTGCCACCTACCCTGCTGCCTTCCAAGAGATCCTGCTGTCCGGGAGGGGGCGACGGCTGCTCCCACCTCTACAGAGAAGATACCTCCGGGTGCTGCCCAGGAGTCCTGGTCCTCGGGCGGGCTCGCTCCAGTACAGTAGCTGGCTTGGGGCTGCGACCTTCGTGAAGTCACAAAATAAAAGACTCCAACAGCGCCGGCTCTGCGCGTCTGTGTGTTTTGTGGGGAGCACGGTCGGACAGGCGGACGATGCAGACAAATGAGGTAGAAGCCAAAACGCCCAGGGAATAGGTGGCCGGTAGAGATCCGGGACCCGGGGTGTGTTCTCGTGGTTCAGGGTCGCTGCTGTTTCTGTGTGGTTCGCGGGACTCGGAGGCCAGTGGCCCCGACCCAGCCCGGCTCAGACAGGTTGGGCCTGGGCCAAAGTTCCCAGCCCAAGAAGCAAGCGGGCGCAAGACCAGCCATGCCCCACCTCCCTCTCCCTCATCCTTCCAACATCAGACCTGAGTGCGGAGTTGGTCAGGGGTTGGGTAGTCCTGACCCTCTGGAAAACGAAGGACTTTTGATTTGCAACTTAATTTCTTTTTCTTGTGTGCCCTTGATGCCTTTATTTCTCAGTATTTGCTTAACAAGCCATTTCTATGTATTAACCAAATGAAGGCTTCTGTATGCCCTCATTTATCATTGAAGACCTGATAAACTAGATTTTTTGTTCTGCAAGGTAAATGGAGTAAACACCATAAAAGACATCTGAAAAAAATTTTTTTTTTCCCAATGAAGAAATGCCCTTGATGGAGTTGAGGGAAAAAAGAAATACTTCGTGGGACATTTGTGGAAGTTCCAGGGTGGGTTCTGCTTTTACAGAGGTTGTGGGAAAGTAAAGCTGTTTCATGGCAACGCTGAGATTTTCAGAAACTGTCTACTGTGTTTGATTTTCTACTCTAAGATTGCAGGTCCATACAATTCAGACTGGGAAAAGCAGAGAGTTTCCAAAATGTATGGCATATTTAGAAAAGTGACAGAAACCTGCTGGCTTTTCTTATCTGATGAATATTTTTTGTGAATGGAGAGGCTTTGCAGGGTGGTGTCTGTGAAGTGATGCTCAGAAGAGGTTGCCTCTCAGGCTCCTGCCTGTGTCATTGTTAGGAGGGAATTTTATTTGAGCAACTCTGGTAGCCCAACTAAAGATATTTTTAGATAATTTGCTGAAGTGGCCTGGTTACTGCTCATTAAGAAAATAGTTATTTGAAAATCGGAAAGACTTGAGAATTCTTAGGAAAAGAATTAGGTTGGAAATGATGTAAGTGGAAAAAAACAATTCTGAATTGGATAATGGCTGGTTAGCAAAGTGCAGTTAAAAAGAACACTTCAGTATCTATTACTGATTATTTCCATATTTCTCACATTTTTTCTCCTTAATTTGTATGTATTTCCACGTGGTACAGCTCTTTCTTTGGTTTTCAAAAGCTATATCTTTTCTTGTCTCTCATCCCCTTACATCAGTATTTAATAATTATATTTTAATAAGATTCATTTTTTTGGCTTTGTTCTCCAGTTTGGAATTGTCATACGTTGTGAGCCACAAATGCAAGCCACATATGTAACTTAAAATTTTCTGGTTGTCACATTAAAAAAGGAAAAATAAACAGTAGATACTAATTTTTATAATATATTTAACACAATGCAATGTATCCTAATAATATCACAATATCATTTCCGCATGTAATCAATATGTAACTTATTAGTAAAATATTTTACTTTTTTTGTACTAAGTCCTTGAAGTTGAGTGTGCGTTTTACGCTTGCAACCCATTGCATTTTGGACGGGCCACATTTCAAGTGTTTGATAGCCACACATGGCCGGTAGCTCCTATACTGGAAAGCACAGCTTCCACATTAACTGCCAACTACTGGTCCCAGGAGCATGGGAAGGGCTAAGAAAATTTGTGGCCAAGGCCTTTCTGGGGACAATGAGCTGTAAACAAAATTTCTTTGAAATATGTCTGTTGGGACCTTTCAAAATTTTAATTTGCACCCCTGATTCCTGCTTTGTCTTTTTAATTTCGGTTCTAAAGTAACCGTAGTTATTATTCTTTCCCTTTTTGCAATTCATACTTCCGTATTTCTACTATTTCCCAACAAATTTCTATTAACTTAATCTTTTATGTGTTGAAAAAAACCCAATACTTTTTTTGACATTATTTAAAAAGTTTGGTATTCGTTTTTTGCATTTCTCTTTTTTTAATAAGTGGTACCATATTTGTCTTGTTTTTTTTCCACCTACTTATACCAGCAACCTTATTTTTCATAATATGGTAGTTTGTCCTATAGAAATAAGGATGAGAGTGATTTTTTTGCCTTTAGTATTTATAATTTTTAGGCATAGCATAGGACTTTATTAACCCTGCCACTTGGCCAGTACTCTGAATGCCCGAGAGCTATAAAATAAAATGAACAATTTGAAATTATCAATTCATCAGTGAATTGAGACCATAAACTTTATTACCTGGTGTTTAGGTTAAGAGGCTAATTAATACATATTTCTAAAATTCTATGTCAAATTTATATCAGAAATTACAGATTAAAGGAGAACTCGTAGATCATCTATTCTAATTCTCTCCTCTTCCACATGAGAAAATGAGGAGCAGAGAGGCTGAATGATTCAGTCAACTAACATGGTTACCTAGCGACAAGGCATAAACAGACAAGACCCAGGTCTGCTGGTCCCATTGAGTGCTAGTTTGCCCATACTGTGCTTCTTTCTTGTTTAAAAATTAGTCAACATGGTTTAATGAGGGAACACATTGTATAATGTATACAAATGATTCATTACTTTTCTGAAGCATTAGCTTTTAAACTGGTTATTTTTGGTATCTTAGAAATGCAAATGAAATTAATGTCTATATCATGGCAAAGATTATTAAATTTGTATTAGCTTTGGATGAAAAATTTAAACTAATGCCTTTTGAATATAGTAAAATCCCTGCAAAATTTTGAAGTTATCCACCATTAGGGTAGTATTATTTTTAGTGTTATTATAGCAAAGATTAGATTACAGTTCTTACTAGTTCATCAAGATTATATTTTTGTAGTGTGTTCTCAGTTTTTCTTTAACACATTTTATATACTTATCAAAACTTATTAGGCTGTTCTCCTCTCACATGTCCATCTTTCCATCCGTCCATCCACCCATCCATCTACCCATCCATCCATCCATCCATCTATCCATCATCCCTCCATCCACCCATGTCTGCACAGTTTGTAAACTTTTGGATGTTTCTTCCTTTTGAGTGCCATGATTTAAAAATTTTGTGTTTTAAAAATTATGAGTCAGGGTAGACACTTTAGTTTAAAAGTTGCTTAAACAAATGCGTAAAGTTAGTTTGCCCAATGGTATCTGTATCTGAATTGGAGATATATGAGCACCTTATATTTATTATTGAACAGGCATCATATACTGTTTTTTTATAGAGAGAAATATACATATGTATATATTAATAGTTAACTATGCGTGTTATTTTCTTTTTTAATTTTACTCTTTATTGTATTTTTTCCATTACTATTTAGTTCCCTTATACACCCCTCTCCCCAGCAATCACCACACTGTTGTCCACGTGCATAAGTCCATTCTTTCACTCAAATATTTCCTATTCTTTATGTTTAACTCAGTGTCTAAGAAAATTGTATATGCTGAGTCAGAGCACAGGATCAGAGTTTTGCTGCTTATTAGCTGTGTTAACCTCTCTGAATTTCACTGACCGATTTATGAAACTGGAATAATAACACCTGCTGTTCTGGATTGTTATGAGAAGAAAAAGAAACAATTATAAAGTATTTTAGGGAACACAAAAATGCTGCTTGTGACAATATAGGGGCAGTTGTGAATTATTTTTATGTAAAACAAAAGGTTTTCAAAATTAATGAAAATTATATTTTACATTGAGTTACATTGATAGGGGCCCATAATCACACCTACTTTGTTATCTTTTCTTTTCATAAAACAAACCAAAAATGTATAAGTTGCATGGCAATTCTGAAAGGTTTTATATGTGATAAAAGAGGCAAGAAGAAAGATGGAGTGGGTTGTCTGTTGTACACATGATGGTTGGCCATTCTTTCTTACTTTTGATTCCCAAGTACCACATCTGAGCTTCTATGAATACCTTAAATTCCTCTGAAATGTTAAAGACTTTTCCCAACAGTCAATTTTTCAGTTTTTCTGGAATCCTGGTCATTTGGAAACCAACAAGGTGGGCCGCTGCTGCCCTTCAGCAGTTTTAACCTAGTGTCTGCTGCTTCAGGTCAATTTCCTTCCAAGGTTGGTGGTACTATTTTTCCATGTACTGGTTTTTTAGAAGCATGCTCAGGCCAGTTGTGTCTGCCTTTGCATTAAATTTGTCCTGAGCCATTGCTAGTGGAATGATATTTTATAATGATATTCTTAATAGCTATTGTCCTATTAACATTTGTTGCATGCTTGTTATACTAAGTGATGATGACAACCGAACCTCGCAACATGGTCCGACAGCAGAATGTTGAATACTTAAACTGTGCATGTAGATTAATAGTCTAATCTCACTGCCTGTGTATGGATAGTAGGAAAATAACATTCATTCCATCACTAGTGTATTCAATAAAAATAAAAAGCCATCTCCTGCAGTTGTAAGCAGCAATTATTAAAGCAAATGTTTGCTTAATTTGTTTTATTTCCATTTAAACATATTAATATTACATAAATCCCTAACCCCAGTTAAATTATATGACCCATGTCTCAAAGCTACTGCTGTATTTCAATTGACCTCTGTGAAAACGTACAAAGAGATTTTAATCTCTCAAAAATTCTGACTCACAAGGACTACTTTCAAACTTAAACACTTTAAGAAGACTATGGCAAAAGGTCTTCTTACTTTGTTGACTTGCTTCAAAAGTAATAATTTGTAATGCATTGACCATGCACTGACAGTGAGTCAGTACAATGCTGCATGATGAGGCATGAACATTGCAGAGAGAATATCATTATAAAATATTTCTGAAACGTCTTTGTGTAATGACTATTGTACATGGAGGCTTTTGTTCATTGTGGGAAACTAAAAACAAGTCGACATTTTATTGACACATGCATGATGCTGTACGGTTTTGTATGTAAACTATTTCTTTCTGTACTTTTAATTATTCCTTTCATTGACTTCTCCAAGTTTTTATGCGCAGTCATGTCTTCAGATTGCTGATTCTTCTTCACTGTTTTCTTTAAGTTCTGTAAATAAATGTCCATAAATATACATTGATGTTGTCTTTTCATAATTAACCATTGTTTGGTAGAGGACCATACTGGCATTTTAACTTAAAATGCCATTTCTAGTATGGGGTACACCTGCTGCAAAGGGAAAGAACAGCGTTGGTTTACACCTTGCAAACATACAGCAAATAGGTGTAAACAGGCAGAATATTCATTTTATAAACCTCTGTATATCACTCTATATATTTATAAATTATGAACGTCACTTATTATTATTTGAATATTTGTTTATATGAATATGAATATACATTAAATGTATATATCTTTGTGAAACATAGCAGTGCTAAATTTCCCATGATTACTTCTTTTAATTAAAACACAGTTTCATCTCTGCCACAGATTGAGATTTATCAAGCAAAAATTAATAGCAAGACTTCAGTGCAGAGAATGAATAAAAAAATCATTGATTGTTTTCCACGTAATGGAAAAAAAAAGCATTATGTCAATGTTCTAAATGAACTGCTATGGTTGTAAGCAGGTTGTGATACAGCATGCTTGTTCAAAATGCACTCAGCATGTATTGAAATTCTTTTAATTGTTATGTGAATTGTTTGCATATGTGGTTATTATATGTGATCTCATTGTATTTGTATGTACTTGTATCCAAACATGTTTCTATTATGCTTGATTTTGCTGGCCATTCCTGGATGACCTAGCAACTCAAGAATCAAAAGTGTTTTGTGCTGTCTTCTATAATATGTATACTCTGTGATGTTTTGTCATATTTGTCAGCTTTCAATTTTATTCTTATCCAACAGATTATCTTTTATATTTGTTGGAAACAAATTTATGCAAAGACAATTTAGTAAGCTTTGCTCAACACAATTCTTATTAATTAAATTGACCATTTTCTGAAATTGGAAAATGTAACTGATATCAACTCTCTCTTTTGCAGTTGACCCACCTTCAGACTTGAATTTTAAAATTATAGATGAAAATACTGTTCATATGTCATGGGCAAGACCAACTGATCCAATTGTGGGTTACAGAATAACAGTGGACCCTACAACAGGTAAGTTTTGCTCTTAGGAATATTGAAGATAATACAATCCACTCTTCTTTTCTCCTTTCATTGTATATATGGTCCGAGATTTAGAAAACATGACAGATTTAGCCAGTGCAATCAGATATTTGGTGGGACTCAGGTCTCCAGATTTCCAGCATAGTACTCACTGTTACATTTTTATAGTGTTGAGCTGTATTAACATGGTTTGCTGTGCTAAGCTGTTATTAAAAGTGGGCTTTTTTGGTACCTGATCAGCATATTGCTGGTACTCTTTGATTTTTTCACTTCTTGACAGTGTTCTTGAATTACTAATATTTCCAGTATGTAAAGCATCAAGTGATGAAGTGAGCTATTCTTGTAACTTACCCAGTGTCTTACACACTTCAGTACTCAGGAAACTTTTTTCTGGGATAATGGCGAGCTCCCAGGATGAAAGATACTTTAGCTATGTGGATTCTATAGATCCTAGGCTAGGAGTCTGAAAAAAATAATTGTTTTGGTGGCTCTCAAGAGCAGTATTTAGTATTCATGATGTTACCCAAGTGTGGAGAACCAGTCTCTATTGATTAACCTTTAGTTCTGGCATGTAATGGGAAAGGAACCATTTCCACTAACAGTGACCAAGTGGTTGGAAGGTGTCCTGATAGGCTGATGGTAGAGATGAATGATGTCGGTATAACCTAGCACCAGTGCTCTGTTTGTTTATGGTTTTTAAAGATACCAATGATTTTAAATGCTGATTTCTTAGGGAATTGGGACACTTTTTAAAATGATCTGAGGACTTCAAGAGGGGTCAATAATTTACTTTTTCTTTTTTGAAAAATTTCTCCTTAATTTGTTTGCAGTCAGCGAATTCACTCATTCCAAAGCAGAAAAACAGTTGAAAAAGGGTCTATTCAGTTTCCAGATGTTGTAAACCACTAACTTCTGTATTCCCCAAACTAGTACGGGGACTACCCAACCCAGCAGAGCCCCAGTGTCTTGGGGGCCCTGGTTGGTTCTGTACTGCTCTACATATAAACCAGGAGAATTTCTCAGAGTTCTTTTACATCTGTTACCTTTTTGGATTATTTATGTTTTGATGAAAATTTAATATAATTAAAAATCTTAACAGGCACTTAGTCCTTAGTGTTTCCTGATTAATTTGAAATTTAACATACTCTAGTGGGAACTATATAAATGATTAATGGGTAACTAAACATTAGGTTCCCTGAGCCTTGAAACATTTGCTACTTAGTTAATTCAGAGGAATGTGGTTACCCAGTAAGGTATGCACCTGTCTGCGTATGGAGGCTTCATTGCTTCCACACTAAGATTAGTATTAATCTGTGGAGTTTATTTCCCTGGAGCAGATTTTCATCCTTTTTTCTTTTTCTCTGCCTTCCTCCAATGCATAATTTAATATTAAATTATTTCCTACTTTATATCTCATTTATAAAAATATTCGTTGTTTATCGTTAGTCTTCCAAAACAGTAAGAGATTTTTGGTTTGCTGTTCTGGTGTATCTTCAATCTAGAGGAATCCTTGAGTCCTCAAAGAAATATTGAATATGCTTGTAAAAAGTAGAGGGAATGCCAGTCTATTTATTGAGTTCCTAGAATTCAAAATTTTGGCTTTGAAAGACAGTAAAACATAATGTTTGGATGTTCTGAAAACTAATATATATTGAATTTTTCAGATTTTAAGTATATGTGGGAATTATGTCCTATTGTGTTATACATAAAAAGTTTTGTTACATTCATATTTTCTTTTCTATATTTCCAGATGGGCCCACTAAAGAATTTACCCTTGCAGCTAGTACCACTGAAACTTTATTATCAGACCTTATACCTGAAGTAGAGTATGTGGTGACAATCACTTCATATGATGAAGTAGAAGAAAGTGTACCAGTTATAGGCCAACTCACAAGTAAGCACACATATAAAGTATTTTTATATGTGTATTTTAAAGTATTTTATATGTGTAAAGTATTTTAATTTATTTTACAGAAGATTTCTCCAACTTTCACATTTAATCTGTTATCATGCAGAGTTCATTCTATCAGTATTAACTATTCTTCCTAGAATAGTCATTTTTATGATCCTAGTTATTAGTGGATATGAATAATTCATTTCTGATTTATAACCCTGCCCTCTGGAATCATCAGGAATGTTATGAATGAAAACTATTAAAAACATTAAAGTTTGCCAGGCAACAACATTAATGTCTTTTTGAAATATAGCTAAAACTCACTAAAAATAGTTTAGTTGCAAGGAAATGCTTATTTGGCTATATTCTATTAACAGCTAAGCATGAACCATACATTTGAAAAAACAATATATTTACTTGATTTTTAGGAAGTATTTGCATGGGTTCATTTCCTTTTGTAATAATCCGGTTTTGACTCAGTTCAAACAGGTGGTCCGACGAAGCCAGGGGAGAAGAAACCTGGAAAACCAGAGATACAAAGTAAGTATTTTCCTTAATATTTTTGCTTAGATTTGTAGAAGTCATAAATGTAATATGAAGATGTTCCAGCGCTGTCCGATGGGCTCAATGGGTTGAGCGCTGGCCTGTGAACTGAAATTTCACCAGTTCGATTCCCAGTCAGGGCACATAACCTGGGCTGCGGGCCAGATCCCCGGCTGGGGCTATGTGAAAAGGAACTGAAGTTTCTCTCGCACATCAATGTTTCTCTCCCTCTCTTTCTCCTTCCCTTTCCCTCTCTCTAAAAATAAATAAATAAAATATTTAAAAAAAAGATGTTTCAAATATGTACATAGTCTGATCTTATTTCTATGTTATTTCCTATAAGCTTTATCTAGAAGTACAGACACTAATAGTAATGTATGACTAAGCAGTTATACCATCTATGTTTTGACTTTCTAGCCATTTTTCACTCTCTTTACTAAATATTCTTTTTACTAGAAATGCGTTGAATTTGTGTGTGTCCACATTTTTCCTCAGGACTTTGGCAGTAGGTGAAAAATAAACCTCATCACTGGACTTAACTCATATCTCAAAGATAAACTGATAGAAATAGGGGGTAGCTTAAGGATATATGAGGAAGGCAAGGCTGGAACAGAAGGAAGATGCCTCCATAGTGTTTTAAGCAATTCAATTGCCAAGAAAATATATTTCCAGGTCTGTGCATATGTTATGCTCATGTATAGGGGATATACATGACCTTGGTTGATGGCAGTTGTCACCTTTCCCAGTGTCTCCATAAGACACGATTGGTAAGTGGGTACATTTGTAATCAAGTGAAAGCAGTTTTATTTACTCTAGGTTTTGCATTTTCTAGCCCCCTTTTTGTCTTATACTTCTTTGTCTGATTTAGTGGGATAGACCCTTAAGGGGTTTCTTGGACTTCTAATTTGTTACCTTGAAGAAGCTGGATTTATGACCCAGGATGACAATAAAAAGATTATGAACACAAAGCCTCCTTTCTCTGGAATTTTTCATTCTAGATCACTGTTTATCATTCTTTCTGATGTCTAATAAACTAAAATGAAGTATGCAGTTACAATGCTAATATTTTTCCTGAACCACCAATATTTATTTTAGATCAAAGCATTATAACAAATATTGACTTTTCAATAGACTTAAGTTGGCCTATGAAATAGCATGCAAAATTTTTTTGGGCATGCAGCTTTTGTTTGGCTTGCAAAATTTCCCAGGACCCTTTGCTCCTTTTACTAGGCAAATAATTCTTTTTCTTATTATTATCCACTGACTGACCACAGGGACAAAAACATTTTCAGAAAATTCACTCAGTGTTGCCTTACAAATATAGATTTTCATGAAAACCAACCTGTTCTCTTGACCACAGAGAGTTGTAAAAGCAAGTTATTGCAGTTTAGTAATTTAAGGATACCATGTGTGTTTTTACTTTTGAATTAAAATGTTTTTTCCCCTTTGTTTAGTAGAAGTAGATTTTTGTTATCAAATTTAAATACATTGATGATTAAGACAACAAGATATTCTGGCAACCTTACATCACATTTGTGCTTGTTTTTACTTCTGTTAGAGTTTATTAACCTTCTAGACTAACCACTGCAAACTTTAGACAACTATGTGGAAGAACGAAGGAGAATGTTAAAATAGTTGCTCATTTCTTCAACTCAGCTGCATTTGCTTGAATGGTACAGCATTTGTTTTGTATTTGTTTATTGCTAAGTACCAAGGAGTGAAAACACTTTGCTTACATTTCTATTTTACATCTCCCAGATATTTTATGTAATTTTTACTTGGAGAAAAGAGGAGTGAGGATACAGTCTATAAAAATAGGTTGATAGTATAAATACTTGGGTCACATGCTCTTGGAGAGTAGGTCATCTACCTATTTCTCTTCTTGCATGTTGTATTTAACAATTAAAAGACATATAGTTTCATAAATGCATTTTCATGAAGGCACTGAAAATGCTATGTGTGCTAATAAAATTTTACATTCTTTTGTGCATGTCAGTTGTGGGTGAAGGCCAATAAGAATATGTTCTAATGATCAAAGTGATTTAACGAGCCAACATTTTTGCAATGTTAGTTTGTATTCCTTTAGTGACAGGATTTAGATTTAATAATGCATCATTTAAAAATATCTCAAATGTATTTCAGAATGTTCTGTCAGTGCCTGGACTGATTTAGTGTTCCTCGTGGATGGTTCATGGAGTGTGGGAAGAAATAATTTCAAGTACATTTTAGACTTTATCGCTGCTCTTGTGTCTGCTTTTGACATTGGGGAAGAGAAGACAAGGGTTGGAGTCATTCAGTACAGCTCTGACACCAGGACTGAGTTTAACTTAAACCAGTACTACCAAAGGGATGAGCTTCTTGCTGCAATTAAGAAAATCCCATACAAAGGCGGCAACACAATGACAGGTATGTTTACAAATTTTGTCATTGTTGAAAATAAATGAAAGACCTGAAGCATTGCACAATTATATGTTAAATAACTTTAAAATTAATCACAATTTTGGGCAAAATTGTGTAATGCAGGGTGAATGACCGCAGTATTTCTTTTCATTTTAGGGGATGCCATTGATTACTTAATTAAAAATACTTTCACGGAATCTGCTGGAGCAAGAGCTGGCTTTCCGAAAGTGGCAATTATTATTACGGATGGCAAATCCCAGGACGAAGTGGAAGTTCCAGCGAGAGAGCTTCGTAGTATCGGGGTTGAAGTTTTCTCTTTGGGTAGGTCAAGTTTCGTTATTTTTACTTTAGGACTTTTCAATACTTAATGCTTAGGAAGATGAAGGATGCTGTTAAAAGTGTTATTGCATTTTATAGTGTAGTATTAAGCCACATCATCCTTGAGTAAAAAATTGGCTTGTCTGTTTCTCTCACGTAACTCCCTTAGCATATGCATTAAGTGTGGTGGTATTCATGTTCTTTGCCAGTCCTCTACTTTTCAAAGAACCCTGGGCCAATGATTCTAATAAAGATCCTCCTTGTATTATCATTAAGTGTTTTTTATGTTTCCTATATTATGTAATACTTGAAGAATTTAGAGGGTTCCATCCAGCTCATTTAGGGCTCTGGAAGAAAAAAATATTATCTTTACAGATGGCAGGGACAAATGATGGCATGGTCGGGATGAGTGCCCACTCTGTTTTACTAACTATTTGTTTTCATCTTTGGCTGGCCGCTTTATGTGAAATTATAAAATGCCTTTGTCATTTGAACAGTTGCACATTCGTTATGAAGCAAAGCAATTCTGGTTTATTACTGAATAAGGGTTTGAAAACGTCTTCACTTGTGAAAGACTGAGAAAACAAAGATCTTCCCCAGTTCAGCACATTTCTCATTTTACTACATCCTTTTCATTTTGTTTTTAAGGCATTAAAGCTGCAGATGCAAAAGAACTCAAACAGATTGCCTCCACACCTTCCCTAAACCATGTTTTCAACGTGGCCAACTTCGATGCCATTGTGGATATTCAGAATGAGATCATCTCCCAGGTGTGCTCAGGTGTTGATGAACAACTTGGTGAACTGGTTAGTGGAGAAGAAGGTGAGTGAATTGTTGTGTGTTCTGTGTGTTAGCCTTTTCCGTTATGTGATAGCGTTTGTAGCTTCACAGGTATCCAGGAGGAGGACATATCATCCACATCCTCCAGTGATTCTCTGTGTACTCCACTTGTACAGTTTTTTAGTCCCTCCCTTAATTGATATCATTTGTACTGTTCCCCCGCTCCCCCATGTGAAACATTAAGTGATAAAATATTTCTGTCATTGTGAAGTTCTTAAAAATCTTTCTTGGACAAGTTTACTTGCTTTGCTTCTCTAAGATCATTTTGCACATATTGAGTGTCCATAATTATGCTATTCAGGTGCTTGCGTTAATTACCTTACACTCTGATTTAAACGTTGACAGTTCGGGGAGACATGAACTTGAGCATTCTGCAACGTAAACTGATAATGACACTGTTTTAATGAAATGATGAAGGAAAAGAGTTTTCCATCATCATATTCTGCATCATGTTGTCAAAGCTTTAAGAGTATTTCAAAAGCAGTCGATTTGGTCCTCTTATAGCTGGAAAATGTTTTCATTTTTATAAGTTATTGCTTCTGAATACACGGGAGAAAGAGAAGACATTTCATAACCATCCTTTCTGGTGTTAAAAAGTCACAGTTTCCATGATTGTTCCCCCTTTAGCCTAAGATCTGACAAGTGATTAAAGATAAGTCCTAAATCGCTATGTCTTCAATTACATAAACTCTGTAATCTCCAAACACCGCATATTTTGGCAGTGTTCATTGGCCCTGATTCTTTCAGAGCTCCTTCTTATTACTTTGTGGGCTCTGACTCTCTTTCTTTGCTTTAACTGCCTAAATGTTTGACTTTATTGCTTGGTATTAGTACAAAATCCACCTTCATCCCACTTTTCTGTAGTTAACCTCTCCTCACTTAACCTTGGAAGCATTCTAATTCCTCTTCCTCTTCCTGGGGTGCATGCACCAGGGGAAGCCAAGCGTTTGTCCTGCCACTGTTGGAACTCCCTTGTGTGGGGTGCAGACCACATCGCAGGTGCTGCTCACAGTCTCTCTCTTGCTGGCATTTGCCTGTAATTTCTGTTCCCTGTACTGTCTCTGAATCACTCTAAAGTTTTGGCCACCCTTCCAGTTGGCACATTCATCGCTTCCCTCCCACAATCTCTTACTTCTTTAGACACTATTTTTCTACTTGCTATATCTGATTGCCCTTTTGAGGAGATGATGAATAAACTTGTACTTGTTTTATCATCTGCTTCTTGTAGGCTGATGTAACAATTAGAACTGTATCTTCTGGGAAATTGATTCCATTGACAAATGTGAAATTTTGAAGATTTGGTCTGAAATATCTTAAAGCACATTATGTTTTGTGTTAAGTACATAACTATGTTCTACGTTGAGTAAGGGCAGAAATTTTTCGATTTCAGTATTTGGCAGTATGTGTGTTGTAAACCATTGTTTAACCACCACTTGTTGGTGGCATTATGAACATTGTTGAAGTATTTTTTTTCCTTGAAATAAGTGGAACTGAAACTGTTTAAAATGATAAAAACCTGTCATTTTGGACTTAGTGAATTCTTTACCTTTCTTGGAATACTCTAAAGTGTCTTTTTAAAGATTATATTTTTAATCTTATAGTATTATTAAACGGGGAAAAATTTCTGAATAATTAAGGCATTGATTTAGCAAATATTATTGATACCTGAGAATAAAGACAATGAGTAAATGGAAATCTTGGTTCCGGAGTAGAATTAGGCATCAGATGTCCTATCATTAATTTCTTCCAAGGACTTTCTTTTTTCCCTACATGTCCCAGCTTCCTAACTAAAAATCTGGCACCAAGTCTCTCTTGGTTTGCTGGGTACAGGTGGAAGTGGAAGGTTGGGGTTGGGCAACTCTTCCTGATACATTTATGATTAATTTAAAGGAGGAGAATTAAAGGTCCAAACCTGAAGACCTAATTAAAAGGGTTATACCCCACTGTTTTGTAATCACTGTTCTGCTTGTTACTTTTTAGTTATTGAGCCTCCCTCAGATTTGGTTGCAAGAGAAGTTTCATCAAAATACATTAAGCTAAGTTGGACCCCATCTCCTAGCCCAGTGACTGGATATAAAGTCCTCCTTATACCAATGACCACTGGAAGCCGACAGCACGCTCTGAGTGTGGGGCCTCAGACGACCATGCTCAGTGTCCGTGACCTCTCAGCAGACACAGAATACCAGATCAGTGTTTCTGCCATGAAGGGACTGACGTCCAGCGAACCTGTTTCAATAATGGAGAAGACTCAGCCAATGAAAGTTCAAGTGGGTAAGTTAATAGGTGGATCATTGGGTTTGGAACATGTGAAGGGCCATTTGATAATACATCTTACTGATTCAGATTTAATTTTAATCAAAATTTTTGCAAGATATAGCTATACTTTAATGATTAATTCATACTTGTTGAATTTAATTGCCTTTCTTTTTTTTACAGAATGCTCACGTGGTGTGGATATAAAAGCCGATATTGTGTTTTTGGTTGATGGTTCCTATAGCATCGGGATTGCCAACTTCGTTAAAGTTAGAGCCTTTTTGGAAGTTCTCATAAAAAGTTTTGAGATTTCACCAAATAGGGTGCAGATAAGTCTTGTCCAGTACAGCCGGGATCCTCATACTGAGTTCACTTTGGAAAAATTCACCAAAGTTGAAGACATAATTGAAGCAATAAATACCTTCCCCTACAGAGGAGGATCTACAAATACTGGGAAAGCAATGACTTATGTCAGAGAGAAAATATTTGTGCCTAGCAAGGGTTCAAGAAGCAACGTACCAAAGGTCATGATTCTTATCACTGATGGCAAATCTTCAGATGCTTTCAGAGATCCTGCTATAAAACTAAGGAATTCAGATGTTGAAATCTTTGCAGTTGGTGTGAAAGATGCTGTTCGCTCAGAATTAGAAGCTATTGCCTCTCCTCCTGCTGAGACCCATGTGTTCACCGTGGAAGATTTTGATGCTTTTCAGAGGATATCTTTTGAACTCACACAGTCCATCTGTCTTAGAATCGAGCAAGAATTGGCAGCTATAAAGAAAAAAGGTTAGTAGTCGTAGAGTAAAAGTTATCTCTTCATGAACAAAGAATTTTTTGTTTTAAAATTGTACATAATATGCTTCTTCAATTCTTTTCATATACAGGAAAAAGTAACTTTCCTATGTTATTGAAAACTGTTAAAGTTAGTTTATTTAACTTTGAGATATGACTTTCTCTTAGACATTTTGGCTCTATAGAGTCATGAGATGTTTCTGATCCTAGATCTTCAGTCAGGGCTAGGAATCAGCTTTATCACACTTAGTTATTATATCCGATTCGACAACCATTAATTGAGTGTCTTCTATGTGCTGGACGCTGAGCTAGGTCCTTTGAATCAAGGACAACTAAGACTATAATCCTGGGCCTTTGAATTATTTTATGCATTCCCTTTCCTGAACCATTTTTGAGCACCCTTTCTTACATCTGGACTTCCTTATCCCTCTTGTTTTCATTTGTCCAAGTTCCTTTTTGTCAACATTCAGTTACACACTTCATCTCTTTCATCAAACCTTTCTCAATTGTTCTAGTGCTATAACATCGCTTTCAGTCATTTGACATTCATATGCACTGCTTTGTTTTGTTGATAACTTTACATTCTCTTGTCTCTCCATTTCTTTGTATGTCCCCTGAAGACGGGCTGAGTGCCTTAAGTATTGCCTCTTCCTATGTTTTAGTTTAATCGATGTTCTTTCATTAGGAAAAATTTCTTAGTTATTACATTGAAATAAAGTATTTACTACCTAAGGTTAATATATGATTGCCAGGGATGAATGGGAACATTTTGATGGTTTATTTTAGGTCTTCTACTATTGAAATTCCCAAATGTGGGCAGGACTATTGCATTATTGCTTTGTCTTAAGAGGCTTAAGATTCAAATTCAATTTTAATTAGTCATTTAAACCATATAACTTAGTATTATGAATGGTTAAGACACATGATCAGGACCTCCTTGTAGGGCTGTGAAGGGTCTTCTCTCAATGGTCACCTGTGGAATATTTACTCAGTGCATTGATCTCAGTGAC
This sequence comes from Mormoops blainvillei, assembly GCA_004026545.1. Classification (NCBI taxonomy): domain Eukaryota; kingdom Metazoa; phylum Chordata; class Mammalia; order Chiroptera; family Mormoopidae; genus Mormoops; species Mormoops blainvillei. The sequence continues at coordinate 27,122 of PVJD01000904.1, read as the reverse complement.
CTCTCTCCCAAATGACTGTAAGCCATTTTAGGAACATGAAGTCATTAAGTCCATTTTTGCTTTATAAGCTTAAAAATTTTATGTCCTTTTTTTTTTTTTTTATTAGCTTATGTACCTCCAAGAGATCTTAGCTTTTCTGAGGTGACATCTTACAGTTTTAAAACTAACTGGTCACCTGCTGGAGAAAATGTTTTTTCCTACCACATCACCTACAAAGAAGCTACCGGGGATGACGAGGTCACGGTGGTGGAGCCGGCATCGAGCACCAGCGTCGTTCTCAACAACCTGAAGCCAGAGACCCTATACTTGGTCAATGTGACTGCGGAGTATGAGGATGGCTTCAGCATTCCCGTAACTGGAGAGGAGACCACCGAAGAAGGTGTGATGGGGTTTCTGCCACTGTTTTCCCAAACCTAGCAATTTATTGTAGAGCAAATCTACCATTTGAAATAACCATCTGCTTTATAATTCAGATGTGTAAGTGCCTTGGTAAGAATCAGTATCTTTAAAATACAGCTATTCATAAATCTTTTTAAAAAGAGAAAAGAAAAACTTTTAAGTAAAATACCCTAGGCTGACTTTGGTGAATTTGAGGTTAAGAGACGTGGAGCGCTGTTAATAATTATGGAATTAACTCTTGAAATACTGCTTATCCAGCATTTTCTGTCCCACATTTCAAGAGTCTCATGCTCAATTACTTCTGAAACTGCCTTACTTTATCTATGGACAGTGACAAATATATATTACCAAATGTTTCCTCTTTTAATTGTGGTAAAGTTTATATAACATAAGATTTACCGTTTTAACCATTTTTAAGTGTGCATTCAGTGGCATTTATATTGTTGTGCTACCATCACCACATCCATCTCCAGAATTTTTTTATCTTGCAAAACTGAAGCTCTGTACCCATTAAACTTTATTAAAATTTATTAAAAATAAATCTCTATTTTCCCCCTTTCCCCCCTTCCCCTGACAACCACTATTCTACTTTCTGTTTCTATGGATTTGACTGCTTTACGTATCTCACATGAGTAGAATCATACAGGACATTTGTCCTTTTATGACTGGCTTATTTCACTTAGCATAATGTCCTCAAGTTTCGTCCATGTTGTAGCATTTGTCAGAATATCCTTTCTTCTATGGCTGAATGATACTTTATTGGATGTATAGATCATGTTTTGTTTATTCATTCACCCATGGCAGATACTGGAGCTGCTTCTACCTTTTAGATATTTGTAAACAATGCTGCTGAGAACATGAGTGTACAAATTTTATCAAATATTTTAAGCAGTGTTTGTTTAGATGTGTTCTCTTTGCTAAGTAGGATTGAATACTTTCTGATTCATTTCACATTTGACATTTAAAAGGTACTGATTAACCTGGCTAGGAGGACTAAGTCAAGACAATTACTCTTTAAGGTAAATACAGTGACTGTTACGAGGTGTCAGTGGTACTTCTCTACTTTCTTCTCTATTCTCTTATCTTTCAGGGATAAGAGAAGAGGCTGAAACAGCACAATAAAGAATTTAAGATAGTTACAGAAAAGTATTTGCTGATGGGGAAGTTACATGATGAAGTTACATGTTGGCATACATTTCTCATAAAAGCTAGAGGATGTTGTCTCTCTGAAAGATTTTTCAAATAAAATAGATTTCTTTCTTTTGTGCATAGTTTAGGTATATTTCTACCTAAAGGCCAGCAAATATACTAAATAGCCAAAGTTGTCTTATGGTTTTTGTGATTGTATAACTTATAAGTTCATCCTTAGATATCTGTGACTTTCTGAGGATTTCTCTGTAATGTCCATGTTACCTCTTCACGAACCTGGCCCTTGTTCTTCAGCATTTTGAGGTGGGGATGGGAATATGCCTTAAGCAGAAATTTTAGTCTAAAAGTTTTTTTGAGTAGAGGTGACTACATTCATATACACTCTAGGTTTTGATCATTGGGCTACCACAACAGGATTTGGTAATGCCTTTCCAGTTCTGTTGGTCTGTAGTGAAATCTGAGATTTAAAATTTCTTTAGTCAATAAGGAAACTTCTGATGCAGTACCTTTATTAAACTAACAATTACTGAGCTCCTGACAGGTGTCAGGTTCTATGATAGTTGATTTCCATGGATTAGCTCGTTGAACCACTTCAATAACCCCATTAAGTAGTCACATTTTTACTGTGCGGTAGTCTGAGGCTCAGAATTACACATCTATTAAGCTTCAGAGCCAGTACTCAAATCCATCAATTTACTGCCTCATTCGGGGGGACTAAATTTAGTCTTTTTCCTTGTCGTAAAAAAATGAATAATGGGTGCAAGACTGTCAACAGCCATTTCTTTCTTTTCCTGAGAAATACAATTTCTTTCTCCTTGGTGTGTTGGGTATTTAGGTGAAGTTGTAATTGCGTGTGAGGTGCATACAGGCATGTTGCACTGTGGTTTCACCCCAGTGGATTGAGAAGACAATAACCTTTAGTTCATTTCCTGAATGTGTTATCCATGTGGACAATTTTCCTATTAAACAAATAGGTCATTTAAACATGTTTACTAACCACAAAGCCAAGTGGTGTTCTCATTTGGCTTTAATCAAAATCCATGGATGTTACCCACATTGCAATTGAACCTCAAGATTTAGATTTAACTATCATTCATTAAGTACTTATAATGTGTTTGGTCTAACACATGAATGGTGTAATTATTCTCCAAGTCAAATGACTGTACAGATAAAAAGTTAGTTATGGGACTGACTGGAAAAAAGAGTTCATTCAAATGGGTAAATGTGGTAGATCTGGATGTTAGGTATTATTTTTTCTACTTTCCTGGGAAAATCTGGTGAGAGTAAAAGCCTTGGTTACTTATGTTTGAAGGAACAAAAAGTGTTTATTTTTGAATTTTATGTCAATATGAGTTTATCATTTAATAGAGTATTTATGATTCTAAAAGTTTACTATTATATATGCCTCTTCTTTTAATTACGAGGTTAATAGCACTTAGACCATTCCTGGAGATGGCATTTGTTTGCTGTTTCAGAATGTAGTTAATGTCTGGCTAAATGATTGCCGTAACCAGGATGTTTGTTAGAAAACTGCTCATGGGGTTGTTCGGGGCAATGCTATAATTTAGTGATCAAAAGCTTGCTTTGTATTTTTCATATAAAATCAGTCAACTTTTAAAAAAATTTCAGTTAAAGGAGCACCTCGAAACCTGAAAGTGACTGATGAGACTACAGACAGCTTTAAAATTACCTGGACCCAAGCTCCTGGAAGAGTTTTAAGGTACCGAATTATGTATAGGCCAGTTGCTGGTGGAGAAAGCAAAGAAGTTACCACTCCAGCCAACCAAAGGAGAAGAACCTTGGAGAACCTGACTCCAGACACAAAATATGAAGTCTCTGTAATTCCTGAATATTTCTCAGGACCTGGCTCTCCGCTGACTGGAAATGCAGCCACCGAAGAAGGTAGAGGAAATATGCTGACTGTATGGTAACAGCTAAGATCTTAGCAGCAGACACTCTGGCCAGTGCTCCAGATGCTACAAGCCCTGAGACACTTGGCCTCAGTTATCTGAGTATTTTACACTGTAGTCCTTTTGGACTTTGGATACTCAAGTTTTGGCTTACTCATGACAGTATTTATTTGTGTCAATAGAAGTTGAATGCTATGACATGGTCTAAACATTCTTTAAAAAATATTATTAACTGCTGCAATATAAATTTAAGGATGGTCAGGGATTAAAAATTGAACTGATATGTACCGTTGAAATTGATTATATATGATTTCTTCAGAAAGATTTCAGAATATCAACTTAAATGGTGTAGATTCTGATATTTGTGGCCAATTAATGTTTAATGTTATTCACTGAGAAAAATTAAAGGATTCATAATTTTAATTTTATTCCCTATTTTTAAAGTTTATAAAAATACAACAATAATATTAACAACATATTGGTAATAATGAACAGTTACTGAACACCTAGGTATGTAGGTTCTGTTTAAAGAGCTTTTCATATATTATCTCATTTCACCCTTGATAGAGTCTGTGAAGTTAGTGTTATTCCAGTTTTATAAGGAAATCGAGGCTAATAAAACTAAATAATAACCCAGACTCGCATTTCCAGCAAGCAGTGTATCTGAGTTTGTGGGCTTTTGTGTCCTCGTGCAGACAGACTTTCACAGGGATGTCCATTCTGGCTCGGCCGGCATCACTATTCCACCCCCAAGTGTAATCTAGCTAACGAGCCTTTCCTACACAGACTTTGTCTTTCCACCTGCTTTCTTCCTCCTCTCTTCCCTTTGGGAAGTTACTGCTTCCCTATTTCTCTCTCTCATTGGGGATCTAGGGCTCTTTGTGCTGGGTATCACAAAAAGACCCTGTGAATCTTTCTGATTTCTGGAGTAAAAGTGGCTGGCTGTGCGTGCCCAGTGGAGAGTGTCACAGGGTTGGGTACCTAGAGACCCTTCAGAGATGACACAGCCACTCTGCCAGTTTAAGTCATGAAATGCCAAACACAGTAGCAAAGGCACAGGCAGCTCCTGAGTTTTACCCAAGGCTAGACCTCATTTAGGCTGTTTCCTCTCTTACATGTTTTTTTGGGAACAGCATTATTTTTATCATTTATCATTTTGATCACGTTAGTGTATTTTCCTGGCCATTACATTTAGATGGTCATAGCTTTATATGGCAATAAACTCTTTTTCATTGAAGATTTCTTAGAGGAGTTAAAAATATTGTGATACTAATCAACATGTGTATGTTGTATAGTGCTTTGTTCCACTTTTAGAGAAAATCTTGTAGTTTTTCGCATGATGGAGTCTACACATGAAAGATTTGGACTGTGTAAACACAAAGAGGGGTTAGATGTTTTTCGCTTTGTTTCCTCCACTGTGCGGAGCCTGGCTGAGAAGCGCTTGAGCCCCGTTGGCCAGTCGGTAGCAGCAATTGTCATGTTCTCACCCAGGGTATAAGTTTAATTTCATACACACATGCTTATAAAGCAACAAAAGGTTTTTCAAGTCATTTTATTAAATAAGGACTTTTGATTTTTTTTTTAATGAAGTTAGAGGGAACCCAAGAGACTTAAGAGTTTCTGACGCTACCACATCAACTATGAAATTATCTTGGAGTGCGGCACCGGGGAAAGTGAAACAGTATCTCGTGACGTACACCCCAGTGGCAGGAGGTGAAACTCAAGAGGTCACTGTGAGGGGAGACACAACCAATGCCGTGCTGAGACGATTAAATGAAGGGACACGATACACCTTATCTGTGACGGCCTTGTATGCCTCTGGGGCTGGAGATGCCCTTATGGGAGAAGGAACAACGCTTGAAGGTAATTACTGTCTTAGTTTATAAAAATCCCTCTGCTTGTCTGTGATTGCATTTAGGAAACTTAAAATGTTTTCAGTGAATGGAATCTAGAAATGTGCAGTTCTTTCCTTTAAGACAAATTTGTATTGAACAATATAAAATTACCTCTTATTCAGAGACGTAGAAATAAGCAACTGAAAAATTGAACTTGATTAGGAAGAAGTATATGGGGGAACTGAGTGCATAATAGGGCTTTAGAAATATGTCTGTAATGCCATGGGTTGGTTAAGTGGAGAATAGGTGTGTGACACTCAGAGTGGGAAGGCAACTTGGGAAACATTTGTGGGTGAAGAGGGTTTGGATGGTGCAAGGTCACACAGCTGCTTCTCTTACCCAGGAACAGATAGGAACCCTTTTCTGACTCTCAGTCTCTTTTCATTCACTATGCAGGAAAGCATTCATAATAGCTTGAGAAATTTGAAAATCTGAGCTTCTGTTTGTTTGTTTTCTGAATGTTCTTTCAAATTCAGTTGCTTGTTAGAAGTTCAGAATTAATACAGTACTTAGTAAGAACCATCAGCAAGGCTGGACCTCTTTCCACGGTTCTCTAGAGTAAATGTCGGCAGGCTTCATTGTCTCTTTTAGGATCTTTTCAAATTCAATGGCAGCTTAGAATTAACTCACCACAACTACAAAGTAAGTCATGTAGGAGAGAGAAAAATATACATTTCACTTAATCACAGTGAGAATGAAATATAATGTTAGAAAGAAATATCAGCAGATGGTTACAATGATGAGTCAGTACTATAGTTGGGGACCTACGTGGAAAATCAGGCATAGTTTTCTGTCTTGATATCACTGTCTTTTAAATAACATTTAAAAATGGTTATAGGAAGAAAACAAATCTGAAGTATCTTTTGTGATGTGAAATCACAATGATATTTGGCAAAATATCCATCAAGTTTGATGGATCCAGGGGTTTGGAGGGTCGTAGATGTTTTAATTATCAGGGACGAGGCCTACAGTAGGCAGTTTTGGTTACACCTTCAAGACTTAGTCAAGAATTAAAAACAAATAAAAAATATTCTAATCAGAATTCTCTCTGTAATAGTAATAATTTAATTTCAATAGTCCATGAAATTTATTCTTATAACAGGATTTAAATGAAATATTGAATACTTGTGTGTAAAATATTGATTACCAGAAGAGTCCTGGTTTGGTTACTGAGCCACGTGACCTTGAAACAATTCCTTAACCCCTCTGAGCCTCAGTTTACTCATCTTTAAAGAGGGAGTAATCATTATTACCCCTTCCTACCAGATCTTGGAGATGAAACAGGAGAATGTAAGTGAAACTCCCTGGGAACTGTAAAACATTATATGTATATAACCTTACCAAAAAGAAATAACTTTGGACCTGATATCTAATACTTTCATGTTTCAGAGATATTGATTTGCTATGCTAAAGTTTTGAAAATACTTTAGAGTTAGAAATAGAAATTGCCTTCATTACAGAGACATAATCCAAGCCCTAAAAGCATGTGATCTTTGTGTCTGGAGCAACATCCAGAATTTCCGAGAATTCGTCCTTTTTTTGTGAATTTTTGAAGTTCTCTTTCTCATGTTCTTTCCAGAGGCTTTCAATATAGATTGTTCATAGGATTTTCATAAGCATAAACTTTCAAATTTTTATATTTTATAGAACAGTTGTAGACTATTTACATTCGTGAAAACCTTTCCCTTATAAGGAATACCTTAGAAATAGTTTAATAGTTGTCTTTTGCATGTAACTTTTAGAAATTGTTATATTTTATAATGTTACAATTATAATCGTCCCAGTTTTTCCCCTGTTGCTCTCCCCTGCCCCACCCACACCCCCGCTCCCTCAGTCTACCTACTCCGTGGTCCCTGTCCATGGATCCTTTATACATGTCCCTTGACTAGTTCCTTCCCCTTCTTTCCCCCATTATCCCTCTCCTCGCTCCTTTCTGGTCACTGCCAGCTTGTTCCTTATTTCCTTATTGTCTCTGGTTTTATTTTTTTGTTTGTTGTTTTTATTGATTAGGTTTCACTTATAGGTGAGATCATATGGTATTTGTCTTTCACTGCCTGGCTTATTTCACTTTGCATAATGTTCTCCAGTTCCATCCATGCTGTCGTGAAGGGTAGGGGTTCCTTCTTTCTTTCTGCTGCATTGTATTCCATTGTGTAAATGTACCACAGTGTTTTGATCCACTCATTTCCTGATGGGCACTTAGGCTATTTTGAACACTTGGCTATTGTAAATAGTGCTGCTATGAGCATAGGTTCTTTTGAATTGGTGTGTCAGGATTAGTAGGGTATAATCCCAGTAGCGGGATCACTGGATCAAAAGGCAGTTCATATTTAGTTTTTTGAGGAAATTCTATACTGTTTTCCCTAGTGGTTGTACCAGTCTGCATCCCCACCAACAGTGCCCTTTTCTCCACATCCTCACCACCACTTGCTGTTTGTTGACTTGTTAATGATGGCAGTTCTGACTGGTGTGAGCTGGTATCTCAATGTGGTTTTATTTTTTACCTCTCTGATGGTTAGTGATGCTGAGCATCCTTTCATATGCCTATAGGCCCTGCGTATGTCCTCTTGGAGAAGTGTCTATTCAGGTCCTTTGCCCATTTTTTAATTGGATTGTTTGTCTTCCTGGTGTGGAGTTGTGAGTTGTTTATATATTTTGTAGATCAAACCCTTGTCCAAGGTATCATTGGCAAATATGTCCTCCCATATGGCCGGTTCCCTTTTTATTTTGTTGATGTTTTCTTTAGCTGTGTAGAAGCTTTTTAATTTGAGGCAGTCCTATTTGTTTATTCTTGTTTTTATATCCCTTGCCCTGGGAGATGTATTGGTGAAGATACTGCTGTGTGGGGTATCTGACATTTTCCTGCCTATGTTTTCACCTAAGACTTTTATGGTGTCATGACTTATATTTAAGTCTTTCATCCATCTTGAGTTTATTTTGGTGTATGGTATAAGTCGGTGATCTAGTTTCCTTGTTTTGGCATGTACCTGTCCAGAACTCCCAACACTATTTATTGAAGAGGCTATTTTTATTCCATTTTATGCTCCTGCCCCATTTGTTGTATATTACTTGACCATAGAGACATGGGTTTATTTCTGGGCTCCCTATTCTATTCTATTCTATTCATCCATGTGTCTATTCTTATGCTAGCACCAGACTGTTTTGATTACAGCAGCCTTGTAATATAATTTGATATCAAGTATTGTGATCCCTCCTACTTTATTCTTCTTTCTCAAAATGGTTGAGGCTATTAAGGGTCATTTATGGTTCCATATACATTTTTGAAATATTTGTAGATCTGTGAAACATGTCATTGGTAATTTGATAGGGATTGTATTGAGTCTATAGATTGCTTTGTGTAGTTTTTAATGGACATTTTAATGATATTAATTCTTCCAATCCACGAACACGGTATGCGCTTCCATTTATTTGTGTCTTCCTTAATTGCTTTCTTCAGTGTTCTGTAGTTTTCTGAGTACAGGTCTTTTACCACCTTGGTTAAGTTTTTTTCTAAGTACTTTATTTTTCTGGTTTCATGTAACTTTTAACCTTCTGATATTATTTTGCATTTTCTTACTTTAAAAATATATTCACATTTAACCAAAATCTTCTTGATTCTAAAAATTATAGCATTTTTGCAAAGGATAATGTATAAACAACTTTGAAAACAAAATACACATTTTCCTTTAACAGTAAACACAATCTGCTGGGCTCTGATTTTTCTAGGCTAGGTGTATAGTTAAATGATATAACTTCATAGTTTTTTTTGCACAAGTGGTGTAGAAAATGTACCAACTTGTATGCATGTATGGGTATGTGCTTGGGCATGTATCTGATAAAAAATTATTTCTAAGGGAAATACATGAGTAGTAAAATACATTTTTAAAATTATTCTTTTTTACTTCCTGAGAAGGGGACAAGCCAGATGATTTGCAAGTTCTCTTTAAAAATATAGCTAATTCATAACTAAATTGTCAAAATAATTTTTTTTCATTTACACCAAGTTCTTTACCATGGTGAAAGATTACATTAAATTCTACCAGTCTGATTTTATTAACATATTTATTCCATTGCATTATGTGTGGTAAACTTGACAAATATGTGAAAGCATAGTTGTGACTAAATTAAAATAATAGAAGATTTTTGTCCCTGGTTATTCCATTTCATTTTATTGTGTTAGCTCAGCCAAATCCACATACCATATACAGGAATAGGGTATGATGGTAAATGCAGGGGATGGAAAGCCCAGAAACAAAGCCAAGCAACTGCTTTTGAGGGCTGCTGTTTTTCTAATCTGTTTTTCTCTTGGGAGAGGAGGTGGTAAGAGCCTACCTTGAAGGAATGTTTCTTTCATCCAGAAGCATGGATCAGCAGGCAAAAGCATTCTGTAGGTTGAAAATTTTATAGATTGCCTGAAGGGCATTCTATTCAATTCAGAAAGGATTAAACAAATATTTAGTGTGGTATACAACCATCCTGCACTGAAATCTGTTCCGTAGTGCTTTCCTGAAATGCAGCCAATGATCAGAAAATTTCCCTGTCCCTGGAAGAGAGATTTATTAGCACTGGCATTGGGGAAGTTCATGATTGGCTCTAGTACTGTATGAAATAGAATCACAAAGGCAGAATTTATTACTATTTCACATCCAAACTTCAGAGGAATGTGAGCACACACCATTGGGTATGATTTACATAGTTTTTTTCCTCCTGTTGTTGTTAAAGTACATTTAATATGCGTACTAAACACTGCTGTAGTTGTAAATGCACTTTAAGTTTGGTAGAACTTTTACTTGTCACTATTAGTGTTTAGAGAGAGGAAAACCTGTTCTTATAAACCTTGAACTGAATAATTTTAATTCACAGTTTTACCACAAATGAATGAAAATTTTAGTGCTGTTTTCTGGCTATGGAAAAGATGATCTTTCAGAGTGTCCTTTGTTTCAGTTGCTATAGCAACCTGCCAGCGTCCTCGACATGAATGGCTTCCTGTACACTACACCGCGGCTCACTCAGCTGACATTTTGTTACAATGAAGTTTTTAGCACATCAAGGAATTCCTCTGCATGATGTTGAGTAGTAACATGCGGCCATTCCAAGATGGACTAAACAAGGCCTCTGTTTTCCTAGATTTACTGCTGTCTCATAACTTGAAAAAAATCATACATTCTGCGTATAACCACTCATGTTTCCAGGGAACTAGCACAATCACCAAACAGTTATTCATATTTCCTTTTCTGCAAATTAATGGCTCGTCAGAGAAAAATCTAAATCAAATTGGAGAGGTAGCAATTGTGGAAGAAATGTCACTGGCTTTGAGGCTGAAGGGTGATATAATTGTTAAGAGGTTTTTATGAACTATGTATTACTTAAAGCAATGAAATTCAGTTATCAATAGTGAACTTTGACCTTTTGAATGGTGGCTCTAATTCATTGGTTGTAAATCAAATGTGTTTCCACGTGAACATTATCCAGAAGCAGGTCTTCTGTCTTCTGCTATGGAAAGTTGGATGACTTTTGAGTTAAGCTCTAACGGAAAAGACAAATTGATTTAGAAGAGGGTTTACATTACATTTTCAATTTAACTTCTATTTTTGAAAGTGGCATGTGAAACTCAATGAAAGCTGGCTGGAACAATCTATAAGATGAAATACAGTTTCATTTCATTATGATTAATTTTTCAGTTATCATCATTGGCTAATTTGTATTATAATTATATTTGAATTGGATGATGATTTGCTTTTCAGAAAGCAAATGGAAAAGGGCTAAGGAAACGTAGGAAAGTTGCTTAAATCAGGCATTGGTTCTTTGGCCTCATGTATGGAAAAAAGTAGAAATCAACCCCTGTGGATGTTCAAATCATGAGAAATGCACCTGTCTAAATTACTTCCCACAGCAGAAGCACAGAGATGCGTGCAAGCAGGCACAAGAAAAATGCCTTTTGAACTTCTGTTAATATGCTTTATAATCAAAGTGGAAGTGCCGAGTATCAAAATTTCAAAGACTGATGAATTTTTTGAACGTTTAAATTCATGATTAAAAGCACTGTTATTCCTTATTCTTATACTGGTACTATGCTGAGGAGAATAGGGTAGAAAGGCAAACTATTTAGAAGAAATCAAAGGAATAAAGATGAAGGCATATCATCAGTGTAGAAGATGGCTGCTTTGAAATGATTGCCAGAAATTCTGCTATTAGAGATAAAAGAAATATATAAAGTACAGGCGTATAGTCCAGAACTATAAGATTAAATTATTATTGAAAACAGTGTCACTTCAGTAAAAAGCCTGAACAAACCAAAACATCATAAAACACACATTTGTAAGTCTCGGGGCAGCAGGAGGGGAGGAGCTCAGGGAGGGAGGGAGCCTGCGCTAGAGCAGAAGTTGATCCAGGTTTGGGGAAAAATAGTGAGGAAGTGGCAGAAAGTCTGCGGGAGCTGACTTCTGTTGGCTGCCGCCATTGCTAGCCTTTCCATTTTGAAGAACAGTAATCTCTCCTGGGGAGAGACGACAGGCTTGTCTGATGACGTTTTTCCTTTCTCAATTTCTCTCTCTTTCCTTTTCCATCCCAGGCACTCTAAAAAGAGACTCTCTCCCAAACCCAATCTAATGAAACCAAGGCAAATAATCTCTTCCCATAGTTTTGATGTCTGAAGTTTCCTAAATGGGGCAAAACCTACAATTCTAAGCCAAACCAAATGCCTTGCTGGGTAATACTTGGATTGAACCTCATTCATAGGAAAATGTGATCAACTCTTGAATAAGAAGCATACAGGGTGGGGCAAAAGTAGGTTTACAGGTGTTTGTATGGGAAATAATACAATAATTAATAAATAATAATGCAAGAAGAAACTCGGTGTTTTGTGTACTCACACTGTAAACCTACTTTTGCCCCACCCTTTATATTGAGAGCCCTTTCCTTTTGAGACACCATGTAGGGGAGGAGAGTGGTGAGCATCCCATATGTGTCTGGGATGGAAAGGTTGAGATGAGAAACTTCAGTCAATTTCTGAAATAGGCATTTAGCCTATTTCACTTCCTGAAGGATGGTTTGTTGTGCATGGCCATGGACCCGTACAATAAACCGTCAAACGGTCCTACATGGCATCACCGTGTCCAACTAGTTGGACCAGTTTTGCGTTCACCACGCACGTCTTTAATTTGAAGGAGCCTCATCGCAGAGTGAAAGCAAGTGTGACGGCTCCTTGCCACAGTGATCAAGCACACTGTCCAAATAAGTATCTCTCTCGGTCTCAGAGAGGAGTAGCAGAAAGTAGGAAAAAAGAAAGAAATGAGAAAAGAATAAAGAGGAGTAGAGGAATTAGAATCAGAGGAGATTTAGAAAGCATCAGAGCTTAGGCATATCTCCAGATATTCTAGTTTAGTTGATTTGGGCGTGGCCTCGCCTTTGGCTCTCCAGGAGATCCTGTGTCTCTAACTAGGTCTGGTCCAGTTATTTTGCTCCTGAGCACTCCAGGGCCCCAGGAGGTGACATAGTTTGCTGGTGGTCTGCTCAGCTGGTTGTACATCTAGTTTTGAAACCAGCTTGGCCACTTGGCAGCCCGCCAATTAAATCGTAGGATGCAATCCAATTGTTTCATTTTTTTTTTTTTTGGTCATTTAATATTTTGCTATGCCAAGATTCCATTTTTTAAAACTTCAAGGGTTATAGGTCTGATAAACCTTACTGTAATGAGTATATCATATTCTCAAAATTTTGGGGTGTATGCAACAGCTGGCATACCCAACCCTCCTGTCTTTTTCAGAAAATGAGTTTATCGATGTTTTTGACAATAGCATACATTTAATATTTAGCAGTATTCTTATCGAACTGTCTGACATATAAGAAGCTCATTGAAGTGGTTTGTTTTTTCAGTCTTGGCTATTGGATTGAGTTGTCCTTCTTCCCTTGGATTCCGTATTTCTTTGTCACTGACACGGGATGTGGTAATGTCAGTGCCTGCAATTAATGCCTTATGTGACACAGGCAGAAACCATTTTTTTTTTTTTGAGGATCTTTTCTGTAATTGAGAATGTAGCATTCCCTTGACTTAGTGTTGTTAACCGTTAATGAGTACTCAGGGATATCTTTTAGTTAATATTTTATTTGTATTTTAAAAAGTGCTTTTACAGATTCTTTTCAGGACATCGAATAAAACTTGAAAAAGTTTTTACTTCAATTTTACTAGGATTTTATTCTAGCTTTACAGGCCTTGAGAGTGTTAAAATGGTTGATTAAAATCCATGGGAATACATGTTTAGTGATCTAGGTTGCTTTTGTTTATAGCTCAGAAATGTCTTTGTGAATGTACTTTTGCTTCAAACACAATTCTCTTTTTATTATTTTCTCACAGTGAAATCATTAGCCTGTGTTTGTGAAGTTGATGTCTGTTGTCATGGAAATGTCACAAATTCAGTGCTGTAGAAAGTAGGGAGAAAAATAGACTGAGAAGCACAGTCTTCGGGGAGACTAGAAGCTAAAGTTATTGTTTGTAAATTACTCCAGTGTTAATTTGGAAGATAATTCCCACAGTGTACCTGACTTTGTTTTGTATATATTTTTGGAATGTCATTAATGTAGTTTTTAGCTCATTTAAATTCCAAGTCAGTTTGAAGTATAGTTATTTTACAACAGCTGTTTCTAACGCAATTTAGGAAATTTAGGAGGAGAGACACATATTAAAAAAGGCTGTACATCAACAAACATGTGCTGCACATGTAAAACTTAGAGCCCAGTTGTGGGGATATCAGTGATTAAAAAAAACACACACAAAAAACACCTAAACCAAACCAAACCAAAGAAAAAGTTTGTTTATATTCCTGTAAGTAGAGAAAATATAAATATGTATGGCCATTTAAGTAGCAAATAAAGGTAAAGAAGACTTTTAGGTGAAATTGGCCTCAAGTACTGAGAGGAAAAAAGTCAACATGTTCTTGAAAATAAGTATTCTTGCTTACACTGAAATATGTAACTAATTTCCCTCTAGAGATGAAATGTTTTGTCAGCCGTTAAAGTTATTTATAATGGAGTTAGAATTTTCCATTTGCACTTGGGGCCTGGTAGGATGCCCAGCTTCTGTTTTGTTTATTTTTCCCCTCTAAAATGTACCATATATGATAGGTTTTTGTTCCCCCAGATTTCTTTTTCATTCATTGTTATCTTTACTTTTTTGTTGAAATTTAATTGTTTAAGTATCTTTTTATATATTCACTTTTATTCTTTGATTCAAGTAAAATAATAGCCTTCAAAATTCTTGTAACAACATTATATATCATTTTCTGAACTATACAATTATTGGTAAAATGTATGCTGTAGACGCAGATAGTTTTAAATTTATGTCATACTGTGGCATAAACCCTAGTGAAGGTAGCCAATATAAAGTGACCTGTATATTTAACTTACATTTAAATTATGGAAAGTGAGGGTTTTATTGGAAGACATCTGTGCCTCCTATTAAGTTGAGGTTTCCATATTTTTCCATTTGGGTTGTATTTTTTTTAATGAAAGAACCAAAATTTAGTAGCAGACATTTTCGATCAGCTAGAACAAGTGGTGTGTTTTATTTTGATGACTAATGCTTTGAGGTTTTCCAGAAGAATTGGTGGTTTTTAGTTTCATTAGGGGTAAGCTGTATTGAAAGTTTGCACTTTTACTTTTTTTAACTGCATGAGAGAATAGAGTTTCCACCAAAAATGATTGTTGGAATTAAGATTTGTAAGTGATATGAAGTTGTTGAAGTTATCGTAAATCATACATTGAAACAGCTTACTTAAATTGGATCAGAGAGGAAAAGACAATGGTAAAGAAAGAAAGATCTTTGTAAATAAACAATGGGCTGTGTCATAAGGTGGACTAAAATGTGGCAAAATTTTGGAATTTAGAAGCAGTTCTTTGGAAAACTCTCTGTTAGTCATATACTCTCTATTTGGTTTTCATTCTTGTCCTGAAGGACCTTATTGCCTGACTGGACAGATAGGGGCCAGGGTGATAGGTAGGGATCAGATATAATTCTAAAGTTTTATTCTGTCAGCCTGTCCCACTGACAGAACAGGACAGTCAGCTCAGAAAGGAGAAAAACAACTTTAGACAAACTGAGTTTGAGTCCAGCAAGTTAGGATGTCTACCAGGATGAAGGAATATTTACATTTCTAGTAGCCGTTAAAAAATGATTCCCCTTTAATTTCTATTCTAGAACGTGGTTCGCCTCGGGATTTGATTACCAAAGATATCACTGACACGTCCATTGGGGCTTATTGGACATCTGCTCCGGGAATGGTTCGTGGTTACAGGGTCTCGTGGAAATCACTTTATGATGATGTTGAGGCTGGAGAGAAAAGTCTTCCTGAAGATGCAATTCATACTGTGATAGAAAATCTGCAGCCGGAGACCAAATACAAGCTTTCAGTATTTGCAGTTTATAGCAGTGGAGAAGGAGAGCCTTTGAATGGAGAAGCCACAACTGAATGTAGGTAACATCACAAGAATGTTTGTGTGTGTGTTGGTGCTACCTGACAGCTACCAGCTCAAGCCACACGAAGCTGAACCACTTGCATTTTTTTCTTTGTGTGATCATTGAGGACTGAAAGATTAGGACCTTTAAAGAATGTGGTTTAGCCCTGGCCAGTGTGACTCAGTGGGTTACAGCATTGTCCCACACACCAAAAAGTTGGGAGTCTGATTCCCAGTCAGGGCACGTACCTAGGTTGCGGGTCCCCCTCCAGGGGTGCATGTGAGAGGCAACCAATCGATGTTTCTCTCTCGTATCAATGTTTCTCTTTCTCTCTCCCTTCTTCTCTCTCTAAAATCAATAAACATTAAAAAAAAAAGAATGTGGTTTAAATTCAGGTTTATTTAGTATTGAAAATTTATATCAAACTTTGAAATATTGAATTTCTTCTAACCATGTTTCTCTTTTCCCAGCCCGAACCCTCTCTCTTTTCTCTCTTTCCTGGTGGAATGATCAACTAGATAAGAAAATCAACTAGTAAAAGAACAGGAGCTATGGAGATAAGAATTTGGACACATTTATAGCTACATGACCTTGGGCAAGTTACTTAAGCTTCGTTGAGCCTCAATTTTCTAACCTGTAGAATGCAGTCTCTTAGGAGTTGCCTGGAGGATGGAATGAAACGACAATGTGCAGAGCACCAGGCAGAGTGTCTGGCCACTTAGAGATGGCTGAGAAATGATAGTGGCTATTGAGATTAGGGTTGTTATACACCCCAGAGTAATCCTATTCTTTATTTCTACTGCAGTTGGTAAGGTTAAATCAAAGTCCACTTAGTTTTCTGGTGGCTGTGATTTACCTTAATCTCATTAATCTTCTTCCTTGCGAATAATTTTGAATGATGTACCATCATTTATTATCAGCTGACTGGTGAAATATGTGTCCACATTTTTAAATTCTTTTTCCTGAAAGTCGTTTGTTAGCCATGGGCATTTCTCAAAATTTATTGAAGAAAAGTTTGTTTCTTTTGCTTTGGGAAAATTTTAGAACAAGAAGAAAGAATAGGGAATTCTTACATTTCCTTTTTATTAGAAGGAAGTGGAAGAATTGTGTGGTTTTTTTTCTGGCAAAGAGCAATTTCAGTTAAGTCCTATATCTGGATTTTAATGATTCTTAAATTAAAATCTTTTCATCTAAGTTGTCTGAAGAAATCATCTTTTCATTTTTAATCACTGGCAAACTCAGTTGGCTATGTCTAAGCTTAAATTTGTGTCAAAATTAGCGATATTAAAAAAAATCAAACTCCTTTTAGAAAATTCAAATAGACAGAAAAGCCTATGTCTCAGATAGTCCCATGATTGGTTTACATAGTAGTAAATGAAATCTTGTGTTTGAATATATTGGCTAATATTGTTTAAGAACCTGGCAGGAATTCATTTCCATTTCTGGCAGAAATTCATTTGTTGTAAAGAGAAGCCATATTGTAAACTTAGGCCAGATATGACACATAAAGCTAAATTTATTTGTAGGAATAAAAATACAATTCATGTGGATGAGAAATTCTACAAGTAGGTGTATTTAGGGGGAGGAAAATTAAAAGAAAAAAACAACTCTCCTCCATCTTGTCCTCTTCCAAAAAGACTGAATTTTCAGTTTTTATTTAGGGTTGAAAATCTCCACAAGGGACATATTTTAGCCAAAAGGAAATATGGTAAGAGAAGCCCTAAATAACCTTTCATCTCCAAAAAGCTGAGCATCTAAGAAATTTTCAGTTTTCCTTGGCTAATTGCTTGAGTTAAAGGTCGGGGAAGAGAAAGGCCTCTTTTGAACTAGCAGCAGACAAAACAGGAATGAAATACATTTTATGGTGTACATGCAAGCTGCTTAAACATCTAAGCGAGTATGAGAGAAGTCAGGAATTTTTATTCGTTCGACTAGCATTTTGTTGTTTTACTTTGCTGTCTTTGTGGAAAGTAAAGCAGTTCAGAAAGCCCTTTGAGAAAGGCCTTCAGATGTGGTATTTAGGTGGTGGACAGATCCCCGAATGTGGCTACCTGGGCAGTCACTAGGTCATGCGCATAGAGTTTCTTATCGGCTTCCCAGGGGACATTTTGTAAGTATTTTTAGGATTGCTTTCAATGCAGAGACATGGTATGCAGCTGCCGATAGAATTAAAACCATGAATTGTGGCCAGAAAGCCAGTGGATGAGTAGCTTTTATGGCAGCTGGTTTAGTAGAGTATGGTGGCTGATGGAAAGCTCCCTCTGAGAGTTGCTGAAACATGAAAAGAACTAATGTGTTCTTTTTATATCATGTGGCATACCTATCAATGGAGTAAAATGTTGACTTTTATTTATGGGATGCCAACAACACTTTCAAATTTCTCCCTAAAATCCAATGTATTCTATTAAAACAAGGATGAGGTATATTGTATTCTATTTAACTTTGATTCCTTTATTTTAAAAAATTAATTGAAGGGCAGGAATATAATTGAGATCTCTGAGGCATTTCAAGGTATGAAGTACAACATTTGACTGTTATTCACATATCTAAATTAGGAAATATTTTAAAGTTTGGGATCCCATTCTTTTGGGAACATAGGTTTCTTTTCAGACCAACACTGATAAGATTTAAAAGTTCATTTCCCTCAATTCCGAGTTGTGTAAAATTTGTCTGAGAATTTTGTATAAAAATGTGTTGTTTTGAATAAAAATTTAAGCTAGAAATAAGAGGTCCAAAACATATTTTAGCACAACCCTTTCTAGAAAAGTTGTTAGACAGATATCAACTTATTTGTAAAAGTTTGTAATGATAACCCAAATAAACTGTTTTTCTATATACCATTCTTTTCCATACTATTTTCAAAGCCCTATATAAGGTCTTTACATTTTGTTTGGTTTGAAAATATACATGTTTTTTCTTTTAATAGTTCACTTAACCTAGAAATAGTAATAGGCAATTGAGGATTAATTTGAATAAATTTTATTATTTCCAGAGAGTAGTAGACTTAGATGAGAATTCTTTGAGTTTCTCTAAACCCTAAATCAAAAAAATTACAATTAATTTACTCTCAGTTGAATTTATACTTTTGCATCTCTCAGAAACAAAACTCATAACCATCTATCAAATTTCCTTTATCCTCTATACATAATATATCTTTTGTTTGTATGGCTGCATTGAAGATTTTCTTTTTATCATTGATTTTAAGCAATTTGCTTATGATGTACCTTAGTGTCATTTTCTTCATGATTTTTTTGCTTAGGGTTCATTGAATTACCTGGATCTGTGTATTTATAGTTTTATAAAATATGAAAATATTTAGGCTTTCATTTCTTTAATTATTTTATTTATTAAACCCCTATTCTCTTTAGGTACTCCAATTATACATACATTGGTCTGCCTGAAGTTATCACACAGCTCACTGTTGTGCTGTTCTTACAATCTTTCTTTCTTGTGTTACACTTGGATACTTTCTATTATCATGTTATCAAGTTCACTAATCTTGTTTCTGTGATTTCTGTTCTGTTATTAATATCATCCTATGCATTTTTCAACTGTAGAAGTTTTGTGTGAGTCTCTATGTTCTATTTCTTTATTTAATATGCTTAATATTTTTTCTATCATCATTAACATATGAAATATAGTTATAACTGTTTGAATATCCCTTTTAAATAATCTGGTCACATATGTCATTTCTAGTTCTGTTTCTATTGATTGATTTTTGTTCTTACTATGGGTTTTCTTAGCTCCAAAATACCATCAACTGTGGATTAAACGACAGAAATTTATTTTCTCACAGTTCTGGAGGCTGGAAGTCCAAGATCAAAGTTTTGTCAGAATTTGGTTTCTGGTGAGAACTCTCCTCCTAATGTGGAGATGGCCATCTTCTTGCTATGTACATATATGACCTTTCTTTCTTTCTTTTCTTTTTCAGCCTGTGCACATGGTTAGGGGTGGTGGGAGAAAGAGAGAGAGCATGAGCATGTGAGCTGTAGTGTCTCCTCTTTCTCTTATGAAGATGCCATTCCCATCAGATTAGGGCCCTACTGTTATGACCTTGTTTAACCCTAATTACCTCCCCAAAGGTTCCATCTCCAAATACCATCACATTGAAGGTTATGGCTTTAACGTATAAATTTTGGGGGAGACACAACCATTCAGTCCATAACATGTGTCATATTTTTCTTTGCGTGCCTGGTAAGTTTTATTCGATGCTAGACATTGTGAATTTTAATTTTTTGGCGTCATATATTTTTATATTGTTATAAATATCCTTAAGTTTTATTACCTGGAAATAGTTTGATCTTTTAGAAACTTTATTTTATGCTTTGTTAGAGATAGACCAGGGAAACCTTTAGTTTAGGGCTAATTTTGCCCCATTACTGGGGCAAGAACCTCTTGAGTACTATATTCCAAGATATTCCAAGAATGTTGTGTTTTTCTACTCTGGTTAGGGGGAACATTTCTACCTCTGTGGGAACTCTAGGAATTGTTACCTCTGTTCTTTTTGGGTGGTTCTTTCTCATACATAAGTACTGATTAGTACTGGGTAGAAGACTCAAGGAGGATCTTTTGCAGATTTTTGGAGTTTTTTTCACTCTAACATCATCTCCCCTACAGTACTTTGCCCTGCAAGTTCCAAGGGCCTGGGACTCCTCAAACTTGCAAAACCATTTCCTGAATTAAGGGAGACCACTAGGCTCTACCTGAATTCCCTCTTCCTGTACTGGGGCTGAAAATTCTTTCTAAATAATAAGCCAGGGCAATCATGAAGTGAACTCTCATTTCTCATTTCTCAGGGACCACTGTCCTGTGCTTCCTGACGTCCAATGTCTGAAAAATGTATATATGTATATTTTAATTTTTTGCAGGTTTTTAGTTGTTTCAAGCCGTTTTTGTCCATTTGAACATGAATGTTTCTCTTGGAATTAAGAAAGGTCCTTTGCGGTGTTTCTTTAAGCTTTAGATTCTTCCTGTAGAAAATGCTTATGGCTTTTGAATTACTAAAATTATTAAATTAAATGAAATGATCCTGCTTATAAACTCTGTTTATGTGTAAGAAGAGGGGTGAGTTAGCTATTTGTGGGTGTTTGGTGACCTGTTTCTGATGTAATTATTAATTATAAAGTATTCATAAAAGATAATTTAATAATAAATAATTATGTATTAACCAAACACTTTTTATATACAGTGCTTCCTAAAACACTCAGTGTTTACTAATTTATCTTTAGAGCTCTTGAGACATTTTTCTGTGTTAGAGCGTCCTATCCCTTTGCGTTCACAGCCTGACCTGTTTGTGGCCGTCACAAGGAGTTGTGTTAACTCCAGTCGCTCTGGCTAGTTGTTTGTGGGTTGTACCTTTTTTCTGAAAAGTAATACTTCTGACCCTGCATCCATGATTTTTACTATTTCGCACAGTGTGATTGATACAGGAATTCTTTACAGATGGAAATATAATAAAAATTTTAAAAGGTCATCTCCGGAAATGGATGTTTTCTTCCTTCCTTCCTTCCCTCCCACCCTCCCTCCCTCCTTCCCTTCCTTTCGTTTTAAAAATGATTTTATTTACTTATTTTTAGAGTGAGGGGAAGGAAGGGAGAAAGAATAGGGAGGGAGAGAAACATTGATGTGTGAGAGGTACTTGATTGGTTGCCTCTCGCACGCCCCCAACCAGCCACCTCCTGGCCCACAACTGAGGTGTGTGCCCTGACTGGGAATAGAACTGGTGACCTTTTGGTTTGCAGAGCAGCACTCAATTCGGAAATGGATGTTTTCTTTGTTGAGACCTTTAGAATACAAATAGAAAATTCATGCAGTATAAGCTTCCATTTTTATTTATTAGCCAATTAAAGAAAAAATATCTCACTGTGATCCACTGAGATTAGGCTCACACTCCATAATGAATTTATGAGCCCATCATGATGCCCAGGAAGAGAAATGTGTACATATTTAAGAAACCAGATAGTTTATTTTCACATAAAAGGGGAGGTGGACATACATATTTTCTTTCAACACTGTATGCATTGTAATCTTTTTTTTTAATCTCATAGTATCCCAAGATTCAAAAACCTTGAAAGTGGATGAAGAAACAGAAAACACAATGAGAGTTACCTGGAAACCAGCACCTGGGAAAGTTGTCAACTACCGTGTTGTATATCGCCCCCATGGGAGAGGAAGACAGACGGTTGCCAAAGTGCCACCCACAGTCACCTCAACAGTGCTAAAGAGACTTAAACCCCAGACCACCTATGATATCACAGTTCTCCCAATTTACAAGACAGGAGAAGGAAAACTTAGGCAAGGATCAGGAACAACAGGTATAAAATGATAATTTTTTTTTGGAAAGGGTATCATATTTTAAGGAAAATCTTATACATCTATTTTATTTGTAAATGTCTGAAATTAATCCTGTAATAAATTAAATTAGAATAATTTGATAGAATACCTGATTAGCATGTTATTTTTACCAGTCGAGCTCCTGTAAAGTGATTCTATGTATTAATGTTCTAATGTTAATCTGATCTTCTAAATTGCAAGAATTATTTGCACCCTCACTTGGGTAGCACCTTGTTAATCAGCATTTTTACTGCGTATTATAACTGGTGCTACCAGACTTAACTTTGTTATAAATACACGTTTTGAAGTGTTATGGTTGTGATGATTCTCATGTATGTCACTTAGCTATTTCCAATTCAATTTATCATTGTAGAGGCTAATAAAAAAACCCCATAGCCTGGTCTTATGGATAATATTTTAAAATCTTGTTATCTTTACAGCTTCTCGATTTAAGTCACCCAGAAATCTCAGAACATCTGACTCAACCATGTCAAGCTTCCGGGTGACTTGGGAGCCTGCCCCTGGGGAGGTGAAGGGTTACAAAGTCACGTTCCACCCTACAGGGGAAGAAAGAACACTGGGAGAGTTAGTGGTTGGACCATATGACAACACAGTTGTTTTGGAGGAACTTAGGTAGGAATGAGCTGTATTTGGTTTGTGTTAAAAGATTGAATAACTTATGTAAATTAGTCGGTCTTACACAGCAGAGCTCGCCAGCAGAGCATTTTAAATCAGCTGAAGTTGCTTTCTTATCCTTGGTGCTGGCGAAGTGGAGGTAGCATTTAGGGGTTTGAACAGAATGCAGGCCTGCGTAGATTTTTCTGTAATATATTTTAATGGTTTTTGTTATTGAGTGATCAGGGATGGCATTTTTTCAATAACATCCTGTTTTTTTAAAAATTGACACCCATATGACACGATTTTACCAAAAGCCGCCTTCCCCTAGCAAGCTCTATGGCAATGTGGGGGCTTCCTTGTGGAAAGGCCCAGGTGACTCACACTGAGATTCTGAGTGTGTCCTCTTCCAGGGTGGGCCATGGCGGAGGGAAGGCAGGACTTTCTGAGTGGTGCCAGCTGGCAGCATCGGGGAAGGGTGAGCTGATTGAAAGTCTCGCTTCAGGCTGTGCAGTGGAAAACAAGGAAGTTTGAGTTTGAACAGCACCCTGCATTCATTAAAGTACAAAGAATGGACTACTGTGCAGTGCCTTTTTTGAAAGTTTGTTTGTTTCAACCATTCATTCAACAATATTGAAGTCTATATAAATGCTTGTTATTTACTTTTATCAGAATAGGGAGGATGAAATTTACTGAGCCTACTGTGTGCCAGTATTATACTAGCTGCTTTATGTTACCCTGCAATGTACAAGATTTAAATTATTTTCATAAAGCCAATTGCTTACAAGCAGTAAGGGTGAAGAGCCTGATTCTCCCTCGACGTGTTCAGTAGCACCGTGGGGACTCTGCCTCTGATAGGGACTGGTGCTGGAAGCCCAAGCCGTCTCTAAAATGTTGGCTAGCTCCCCCTGATACCTCACACTGTGAGCTTAAGCCAGAATGTGATGGAAATTGTTTTTCCTCTCTTGTAGTGGTATGCATTATAACTTTGATTGAAGGTTTGCAAATCAAGATCAATGTCTCAAAGCAACAATGCTACCACTTGAGCCAATTATACATACAGACTATATGTTTTCACATTTCAGGGCAGGTACCACCTACAAAGTAAATGTATTTGGAATGTTTGATGGAGGAGAAAGTTCACCACTTGTTGGACAAGAAATGACAACCCTTTCTGATACAACTGTAATGCCAATTTTATCCTCTGGTAAGAAATCGAGTTACATTTCCCTAGGAGACCTCAATATTATGAAACTATTTCAAATGTGAATTGTTAGGTTAATCACACGATGAAAAGTGTCTACACAAATTTTACACTAAAATTTATATAAATAATTTACATATTTAAAAATGCTTCAAAAATCCAGCTAAACGTGCTTTTTTACATTATAGTTTTCAGACCATTTGTTTTTGATTAGCATTGCATTGATTATATAGTACTATATTATTTAAAGATGAGTTTTTGTGATCAGTAGATCATGTACATTTTCTCTGTTTTTAATGACTAAAGGGCAGTTTTATTTTGTTAAAGTAATGAGAGAAATGATTTATTTGGGCTTAGGAAGCAGAGTTGGATTGCTTAAAGAGGTGGGGAACCAGAATTTGGGAAGCAAAATGGCTACATAAATGCTTTAGACTTTTTTGCACTTGCCATGATTACAGCTTTCATGTACATGAAGCTAGTTTTGAACATTCTTAGAGTTGCAAGTGGTGGGTAGGATTTACTTCTAAATATCTGCCATCATTTGCTAAAAAAAGAGTAGATCTGGGCAATTCAGGAGCAGGCTCGTAAAGGCTTAGGTGCTTGGAATGGTATTTGGGAACCCGCAATCCTGCTTTAGTGTATAACACATGAGGACAACTTTGCAATGTGAGGAGCATCGTGCAATGTTCCTCCATGACTTCTTTTTGTGCTGTAAACATCAGAGGCTAACATGGCAAGAGGTGGGAAAATCCCTAGCTGGTAATGTAAGATCCTGGAAAAGAAAGCATTTGAAAACATGAATGTGGA
Organism: Mormoops blainvillei; assembly: GCA_004026545.1. Classification (NCBI taxonomy): domain Eukaryota; kingdom Metazoa; phylum Chordata; class Mammalia; order Chiroptera; family Mormoopidae; genus Mormoops; species Mormoops blainvillei. The sequence continues at coordinate 2,360 of PVJD01000904.1, read as the reverse complement.
CAAAATGAAGTGTAAAATCTTGCTGTGTTGTTTTAATGTTCTATTGTTTCCCCTATGATGATATTAACTGACTTATATTTTTATTTTGTAGCTTGTGCACTGAGGATATTGGGATTATTCTCTCTTTCCAAAGCACCCTAGCTTTGTATCAATGTTTGTGCTTGTTGTCTCTACAGCTCTCAATTTGTATCTTTGTTTGCATACTTTTTCTAAATTGTCTTTCTTCTCTCTTGATTTTTTAAATGTGCCGACTTTACCATCTGTATTTGCCTGATTGTTATACATTGCATATGATGAAGTAGTTAATGACTATATAGTATAATTTAATATAGCTATCAGGCTTTAAAACAATTATATTTACTTTGAAAAGGTCTAATTGTAAGTCATGTTCATATTTCTTCATAATATGTACAGTAGTTACCTGGGAGCCTAATTACTTTAAGATTTCTTGGCTCACTAAAACTTTTTCTAGCTTACACATTTTATGAGTTCATCTCATACTTGTCTGGTAGTGACCATTGAATATCACAGAAAAATACAAATCTAATATTTAGATTACATTAAAATTTTATTAAAATTATGAACACCTTGTAGCTAGATGGCTGTACATTCTCACTTGTTTATTTCAGGTCCTGGGTTTGTGAGCCCATTCAAATTTATAATGACAGTTTAATTTAAGTCTTCAGGGTCTATGACTGTGGCCAGGAAATATAGTCAAGATGAAAAAAAAAGATTTTCCACTGAAATAATCATTGATTCTTATGACTGTTATTTGAACTCAGTAAATCACATGGACATATTTTCAGAGTCTTGAATTCCAAAGCTTAAAACTGAAATAGTTAGGTCACACTGAGCATCCAAGGGGTGGCAGAGGTGTGGCTAGGAAGTAACTCTGCTAAGAATTTGCCCCTTACTCTACTCTGTCTCACAATTGCCATGTCAGGGATGGAGTGCCTCACCAGAGCTGAGGCAGACATTGTGTTGCTGGTGGATGGATCATGGAGCATTGGCCGGGCCAATTTTAGAACCGTGAGGAGTTTTATTTCTCGTATTGTGGAGGTCTTTGATATTGGCCCTAAAAGAGTACAGATTGGTAAGTCTGACTATGTTGAAGACATTTAGACATTTTCACCATGCTCTTTTATATATGCTAATGCCAATGGTGTTATTTTAGCCCTTGCTCAGTATAGTGGGGACCCCAGAACAGAGTGGCAGTTAAATACTCACAGAGACAAGAAGAGTTTGTTGCAAGCAGTGTCAAACTTACCCTACAAAGGAGGCAACACTCTCACAGGTGAGTCAGGAGGGCTCGGTTCAATTTTGGCTCCTGTTGTTGGTCAAAGCGCGTGGCTAAATAATGATGCGATTGATTCCGTTAAAAATCCCACCAGGCATGGCTTTGAGTTTCATTCGCCAGCAGAGCTTCAAAACCCAAGCTGGAATGAGGCCTAGAGCTCGAAAAATTGGTGTTCTTATCACTGATGGAAAGTCACAAGATGATGTGGAGGCACCTTCGAAGAAACTCAAGGATGAGGGCGTAGAGCTGTTTGCTGTCGGTAAGCGCCGCCAAGGCTGGCAATGCTCTCGGCACTGCAAAGGCTGAGGATGTTTTTGTAGTTAAGAATATTTTCCGAAGTGTGGGGTGGGGGAAACAAACACATTTTCCCTATAGTACAGTTTATCAAATTATATAATTATATTTGTAATGAGACAAAATTACATGTCTTCTTGGAAGAAAGTAATGGCTCAAGAGGACAAATGTATTCTTAATAAGAATCAGGAAAATTCCTGTTTGGTTTTCCATGGCCCAATCTTTATTTTTGATATCCATATTTTACTTTCCAGGAAAAAGAATTGGAGAGACGCTTTTTCGTGGTGGGAAATTGGTGTTAGAAGCATTTAGAAAAAGTTAATTCAGAATGTCTTTCTGTTTACATTATTTTTTATTTGTTCCTATTTTATAAGTCTAGGTAGATAATCATTTTATTATTGAGGAAAAATCATATACAGGTTCCAGTTAGCATTGATTATACGAGGGTAGCCTGCAAAATTTTTGCTTCATTCCATTATTTTTTCTGAGAGGTGCTTTTAATTTGTATATATCCATTTTTTGAGGTATTAAAAATGCCGATGAGTCCGAGTTAAAGATGATTGCATCGGATCCTGACGACGTCCACGCATACAACGTGGCAGATTTTGACTCACTCTCCAGGATTGTGGATGAACTCACCATCAACTTGTGTAACAGTGTCAAGGGTCCAGGTAAGGTTAGCACAGGGTTTCTCCCCTCAGCACCATAATACTTGGGGCCAGGCAATTCTCTTCCATCCCACTTTACCCTCCCTCCCTCCCTCCCTCCC